>BPTQ01000002.1:230945948-231513447 GCA_019973895.1 Chrysanthemum seticuspe | reverse complement strand
GAGGGTACGAACTGTCTTGACTGATGCTAAGAACCCGAGTTGCTTAGTCTAACATAACGGAACCTTTCCTTTTACCACAGTTGTAAGAGTTTAGGTAACTACTTCCTGGTATAGCACAACTCTGCTGATCTCTGTATGAACTATGATTACTTCTACCATGAGGACAAATGCCTTACCTGTCTGGATTCTACATACTACTCGAACTACTATTCCTCTTTTTCTCTAAGCTACGTCTATAGTCCCGAAGTTTGTAACAAGAAGTTCCAGAAGGATTTCTGTAGATGTTCGATTAGTTAGTATTGTGACTACGTTTCCGACAAACCCTGTTACATTTCTACGAAGAGAGTCCAAGTCTCAATTGGTACCTTCTGTCTCTTAGTGTTGAGATACTGCTTAAACTCGTAAAGTTCTACTTTGGTCTACTCTCACAGATACTCATGATACACTCTAAAGTGTTCAATCACTTACTGTACTCTTTGTAGTCTTACTGATACGGATTGTAAGTCGACTTGAGTTTCAAACACTTGTTGTACTTAGGGCTTACCGTGTTCAAACAGTGTCGACACTTCGAGTGATTTCCTAACTTCTTATGTTTGATACTCGTTGAGATACGGAAGGAGGAAGTCTTACTCTCTGTACGGTACAAACTTTTTAACTAAGAGTTAGTCAAGTTTTGATTGGTCCCTCTCTGTTCAAGCAGATTACTGAGTTGTCGAAAGATGAGTTTGTAACCTTAGTGTTGGTCATAGTCATTCTGATGTTTCTCATGTCATTCACTAACTTGTGAAATCTCACATAGTACTCATAGACACTCTCATCTGGTTTCATCTTGAAATGCTCAAATTCGTCATAGAGTTGTGATTCTCTGTCTTCCATGGTTAACTCTGAACCTGAGAGAAGCATCTTTACATTGTCCCAAACAGCCTTTGCATCAGTGTTATGATTGATTAGCTTGTAGATGTCTTTAGGAAGACCTTGAAGAACAATGTTTGAAGCCCTGATATCTGCATCGAATCTCTTTTTCTCCTTATCATCAAGCTCATCATACATCTTAGGTCTGTCCATTCCGTAAACAGGAGTACCATCTTCATTAGTATCAAGTATGTCTCTAGTCGTCTCAACACGATATGGTCCTTCATCAATGGATTTGAGAATGTTGACACCATTTTCCTTTCCAAGGCAATACAATCTGATTCGTTGAGCCCAAGAATCGTAGTCAGTTCTGTCAAGCATGGGAGGACGAGTATCTGAGCCAGCTGCTTGTACATCCTCGGCAACAGTGGAGATGACAGTAGGGACGTTGGTAGACATGTTAACAGATTATACGGGATTTTATAACTCAATGATTAAACCGGGAAATATATTCTTTCACGGGATTTTACTAAATCAAGAGAAAACCGTAAACAATCGCTCAAGTCGCTAGATGATAAAGCTCTAAGTCGCTAGAAACAAATCCACTAAGTCGCTACCAATTAATTCGCTAGACAGCCAAGTCACTAGAATCCCAAGTCGCTAACAGAAATACAAGTCGCTAAGTAGTAACTCGCTACGGACCAAGTCGCTAACCAAATTTTGGCAGCAATTCGCTACACAAGTCGCTAGAAACACAAGTCGCTAAAGAGCAACTCGCTACTGACCAAGTCGCTACCACAAGTCGCTACCCGTAGTGGAGATTCCACTACTTGTACTTTAACTCGCTAGATCTAACTCGCTGGATTTAACACTGTAACTCGCTACAATTTTGTGAAGCAAGTCGCTACAAAGAAAACTTATCCGTGAACTAACTCGCTACCATGAAAAACCATATAAACATCACTTTTCAATCCAAAAACAACCCAACCAAGATGATTCAAG
Source organism: Chrysanthemum seticuspe (assembly GCA_019973895.1). Classification (NCBI taxonomy): domain Eukaryota; kingdom Viridiplantae; phylum Streptophyta; class Magnoliopsida; order Asterales; family Asteraceae; genus Chrysanthemum; species Chrysanthemum seticuspe. The sequence continues at coordinate 231,511,593 of BPTQ01000002.1, read as the reverse complement.
CTTACCAAATGAAAACCTAAACACTTTTGATGATTCTAAACACAAAAGTACCAACAAAATTCAACCTTTAACACACGAAATCAACCAAATGATGCAAAAACCACTAAACCTTTTCAAACTCAAAAAACCACCTAAAAACCACTATAAATCCAAAGATGTGCAAGATATGATCTAACCATGGCTCTTGATACCAATTGTAAGATATAACTTTTCACATACACATCAAACCATAACACAAAGTAGCATATAGATGGAATTCTAGAGAGAGAAAGTTAGAGGTTTAGGGAACTTAGTGAGAAAAAGTGAAAGATATTATTATGAGCTCCAACTCTCTACCTTAGGAGGTAGAGAGTATTTATAGTCTTACACAAATCGTCACACTTTGGGCTGTGGATCAGGCATACAGTGGGTAAAGACCCGTCCGTCCTCCACGGTGTTACTTAACTAAATTACTACTTAACTTAAAAGAACTACGACTACGAGCTTTCTAACGATTACATATACTTGAGGTGACCGACTCTTTAATACTGGGAATTTCTAATTCCTAACATATTCGTTTCGTTGAATGCTTTTTGTATGCAGAGAACTGTTTTTGACAAATTAATAACTCAGCCTTAGCTTTTTGATTTTCCAAGGTGAGAGCGTTAATTTGCTTTTTATGTTCATGTTTCAGTTGTTCTATTTTAGACAACAAAGCATTCTTCGAAGCAGCTAGATCACGCATCTGTCTCTCTAAATATTTTTCGTTTTGATGAGATTTAGCAAAGGCGGCTTCAAAACCTTTTTCACGGTTTTCTTGAGTTTTGAAAAAGTTGAGTTGCTTTTGTAAACATTCAAAATCCTTGGTTAACAGTGCATTTTTACTTTTCAAGTCCTGATTTACTGCACGACATTCTTCCACTATGGATTGTTGGTTTTTAAGCAACAGATCAACATCTGGACGAGGCAAAAGTTCGGTGTGTTCAACGTAAGTCACAACATGATCATTATTTAGATCCTCAAGTATAACCACGGAGTCAATTTGATTATCAAGTGAAACCATAAGGTCATCTTGATCGTCAAATATAACTACGGGGTCTAGTTGAAAATCGTCGGAATGAGATGTGGACGACTCATTTTGAACATTCTGAGCCTTGCCGGATTCAGATGTTGGCGAAGATATTAGATCAGAGATAAATATGGTTTGTTCGGGTACCTGAGACAAGCCATCAGTGTCATACACTGGGCCTGTGTCACTCATGTGTAACTCATGCATATTGGCCATCAACATAACTGCTGCATTGGCCTGCAAGTCCTCCATATCATCATCTGAGTCTGCATCTGCCATAAAACTCTGTTCCTTGTTTGTGAGAGTTCCACCGGCTTCATCCTTAAGAGCCAAAAGTAAAGCCTCCTTGTGATAAGCACTGCCCCTAGTCCTCGGCTTTGGGCATGCATTAGCCAGGTGTCCCTTCTCATTGCAATTGTAGCATCGAAGACCATTCAACCCATTCTGAGCATTTCCCTGTTCCACCACTTGAGCTCTGTTGTTATTCCTACCCATAGCATTAAACCCTTGACCACCGCCCATCTGACGACCATAACCATGATTCTGAACTTCAACTCATCCATTGTTCACAACAGCCTGATTCCTTGTGTTAGATGAGGAACGAATACGATTGTTGGATTTGTTGGTATAACGGCCAAAAGCATTAGCAATCATAACAAATCCTTGTTGCAATGCTTCGAACGGATCGGATTCCTCATTAGCTTTACTGTAAAGTGCCTGATCATTGTTGTTGTTGTAAGGAACCAATTGATTATGTTGAGATTGCTGTGATTGATCATTTGGTGTGATAGTGGCAGTTGGTTGAGTTGCTGGTTGAGGAGGATAACTGTTTTGAGCATACAAGGCAAGTTGTTGATTTTCCGGATGTGAAGATGAAGCAATTTGAGCACGGAGAATCCTTTCCTTATCAAATTCCTTTTGATGAGGCTTCAAGTAATCGTACAACAATCCGTATGTAGAATGATGCATGTTCTTCACTTGACGGAGAAAAATGACATACTTCTCCCATTCAGGACCAAGACTACTCAGGAACTTAGTATTAACTGCAATTCTTGGCATGATGATGTTGTGTTTATCCAAATCAATTATGATGTCTGAGAATCGATAATGATAAAACTCTAGTGTCTCTCCAGGTTCAATCATGAAGTGTTCATAAGCCAAGTAAATTTTGGATTCCATATCCTCCTGATTGAGTGCAGATCCTTCCATAAGAAGATGAATATGTTCCCACATCGCCTTTGCAGTCTTTTGAGCATCAACACTTCGAAGAATTGGGTTTGGTAATCCTAAAAGGATATATTGCATTGCAAGCTCATCAGCTTCATAGTGTAGAAGTTCTTCTGCATTCAGGTCTGCAACAGTAGCAATGTTTGATTGTTCATCTCTTGGTGGATTAGCATTTGGATCTCCGGGTACAATGACAGTAGGCATCTGAAATGGACCTTCCAAGATAACCTTCTTTAAGAACTTTCCATGTGGCTTCTTCAGATCACAAAACCTAAAGAACCTAATCACCCATTGATCGTAGTTTCCTGGAGTGAGCATTGGAGGTCTATCAAGTGATCCAGCCTCATGAATTGATTGTTGGCTGCTTAAAGCTTCACACATCTTCGCAAACCAAGTGGGTTCCTTCATAGTGTTCCTTGATGGATGTTGATTGAAATCGTTTGTGTAGGGTTGAACTTGAAGACTTGGTGGTGGTTGAACCATTTGAGGTTGTGGAATTGCTGCAAGTTGTGGAGTATATTGTTGATTAAATTGTTGTTGATAAATTGCTTGTTGTTGATTCCATTGTTGATGTTGTGGGAAATAGTTAGAGTATGGTGGTTGTGACATGTTGAAAAACTTGTGTTATAAAATGGATCTTTGTAGTCGAATGAACCTTTGTTGATGAAGTATCCTTAGGCGTAGAAATCACAATAAACCAAGTAGCACTTATGCGTAAAAACACCAAAGTTACGCGTAACAGCAAGAGTTACGTGTAGGTTTAGCTTACGCGTAAGTAAGGTGAAAACACTAAAGTTATGCGTAAAACAAGAAGTTAGGCGTAGAAAACTTAGGCGTAGGATGACCTTATGCGTAAGACAGAGCTTAGGCGTAAGATGAATCTTAGGCGTAAAAATTTCTATGCGTAAGCTTATGCTTATGCGTAATTTTAGGGTTTTTGCCCAAATGATCTATTACACTATCACAGTGCAAAAGATATCCAAAGTCGACGTATTCTCAGGCTTATCCAAGCAAGAAAACACGGAGTAAGCCACGAAAACTGAAGATCAAACCAAGGACACGTTACGCGTAAGTTTAGGGTTTCACTTACCCGTAAGATTTAGCCAAAAAATGATTTCTTCCAACCGATGTTTCCAAACCAGATTTTAGTGATGAAATAGCTTCAATATCACCAAAATAACACAAAAGTGTGAAACTTGATGAACCAAAGCTTAAAAACTACGTTACGCGTAGGAATAAACCCACGTACAAAATCAAGCAAGAAAACAATGATCCACGCGTAAAGTTTGAAATTTTTTGCCAAAAACAGTTATTTTAACACCTTAAAACGTTGAAAGTACAAGAATCTTGGACTAAAAAGTGTAAAAAATACGTTTTTAAGCGAACCAAAGTATCACGTGTTGTTACGCGTAAGACCGAAACTCACATAAACAACAAACACGATTCACCCAACTATTTGGCGATTGATACCACTGTTAGGTCACTAGTTTTACAACACAAGCACAATAGATAGAGATAGAGAAGAGAAGAGAGGCGGATGAACAACACACACACAAACACTACGTATGAATATGATATGGTTATGCGTAGAGAATGAAAGTGAGTGAAATTGAACAACCAACCCTCAAGTGAGGGTTATTACAAGGTATTTATAGGAAGGGGAGCTAGGGCAACACTCCTACTCCCTTCCTTTCCTTAATGGACATGGGCCTAAGCTCATGGGCCTTCTACATAAGCTTAAGCTAATAACAAACATAAAGGCCATAATTAAGCTAACTATTACATATGAATCACTAACACTTGATATAGGTTTAGGAGTGATTCCAACACGGTGTAATATTAGGAGGTAGTTACGCCGTAATCTTCAGTTTAGTTGGTTTTCTGAGCCACGTTTTTGTTACGGCGTAATGTGAGAGAAGAGTTACGCCGTAATTGCTTCAAAATAGGCATACTATCATATGTCTTCAATAAACTCTACAAATCCGCATCTCATTAGCTCCAATGCTCGTAAATTACCTAAAAGTGAAATATAGAGGAAAACAATCATAAATCCATATAAATGATATAAAATACGAGCATTATTGGGGGAAATTGACACTTAATATTCATGACTATTTGATGTTATCATAAATTCTTAACATATACTAGCAGGTTACCCGCGTGTTGCAGCGACGGATATCATGTGATTAAAGTTTAGGCTTCAATACAATAACAATGACGAACTGATTAACTGGAAAAAAATGATCACAGTCCGGCCCAATTCACCCGTTTTTACCCGTTCCGACTAGTCCCTCCGTTTGTTTTTAGACGGCTTTTATTGGCTAACTGAACCGATGGTGACTCTGGATTCCGATTGAACTCGTTGGCCCGGTTCGGTCAAACTCATATGTACCATCAACTTGTTAGCATATAAATATAAAGCTTTGTGTGTTTTATTTGTTTGTACAATGTGTATCATAACATATATTTTTCATTATAAGGGTGTTTTGAAAATAATATTAATTAGTGTGTTTAATGTTGTATTCTTAATTTTAAGATTTTGAGATGTATGTTTTGTTGATTTGTACCAAGAGCTTTATATGTTGTATGTCTTGATTTTAAAACTTTTGATTGCATTTAATGAAGAGAGGTGCTTTCTCCATTATATGTAGTGTAGATATTAACAAAGGAAGCCCGCCTATGAATTCGAGGCACACTTGAAGATTGAAAGGAATGCTCTGTTGTCAAAGTGAAGTGATTAATGAATCTATAGTTGCACTCAAGTATCAAATACCTTTTTTTTTTCAAAGGGACCAATGAGGTGAGATAAACAAAAGAACATTTTTTTGAATTTTCGTATCAACCAATGAGGTGAGATGATTAAGTAACTCGCAACTCATTTGATTTTTTGTATTTACCAATGAGGTGTGATGAACAAAGACCTTTTTTCTTAAAAAATAATTGGGTGATTCTAAGTCATCAATAAATTTATCAAACAAAAAAATTTCAAATTTTTTTAAAACGACATATCTTGCAAACGGTAAATCCTTAAGCTACTGAAAATACACTGTTGCGACGAGAATCAAATTATCTTTCTATAGATATGCAATTCTATATACTTTCGACAAACTTTTTTTCCAAAAAATTTCACCCATAAAATCATTTGTGATTTGTTATTTTTCTGATTTGTAAAATTTCCACCCAGAAAATCACTTGTGATCTGTTATTTTTATGATTTGCTTTTCACAAGTTGCATGTGATTTTTAAACTAATAAATCACATGTGATTTTTCTTGGCGAAATTTTTGAAGAAAAAAAATCGTTGAAAGTATATAGAAGTGCATATCTATAGAAAGATAATTTAATTCTCGTCACGATGGTATAATCAATTTCGTGTAACAATTAACGGTTTAGAGATATTTTAGTTTAAAAAAAGGGAAAGTGGTTTTTTTTTTATTTGATGAAAAAGTTAGATAGCTGAGATTGCATGATTTGTTCTTTAGATAAAAATTGTTATGTATAGAACTTTTGTCATTGACCAATTATTACTAGCGTGACAGATAGCAAATAAAATTGACTTATTATGACGAACCAGGGATGTCGATGGCCCCACCTTATTTTTAAAATTTTATTGAGAGTTTTCAAATATAGCTTATGGTTAAGCATTTCATAATTAGAAAAGTAACACTTAATTATAATTTACATAATTAGTAGCAGGGTACCCACGCGTTTCGATAGCGGTTACCTTGTGATTAAAGTCTAGACACCAACAAAATAACAATGACGAGTTGATTAACTTGAGAAAAACAAAAAGAACATGATGCCGGTCCGGATGTCGGTCTGGCCCGACTAATCTGTTTTTACCGGTTCCAATGGTCCTCTCAGGATCGTTTTCGGACGGCTTTTATTGGCTAGCCGAACCGGCGGTGACTCGCTTCCCGGTTAAACCGTTGGTTCGGTCCTGTCCGGTTTTTAAAACCCTATATATCATCAACTTGTTTTCATATAAATGTAAGAAGTTTTGTGTGTTTTATTACTTTATGCAATATGTATAACAAGGATTTCAACCCACGCATTGTTGCGGGGTGTTTGCATACAATCATACTGTATAAATAAAAACATCTAAAGCAGCCGAATCATGAGTACCCACTTTATATTTAACATACCATTCTAAAATGCACAACGTTACAACATATCCTATTACATTTATAACACACAAATGACTATCAAAGTGCCACATATCACAACATATCCTGCTATATGTACGCATAGAAATAATAGATCCAACAACCCACAAACACAACAACATCACTACCTAATTTTTTTCAACTGTTGAACCATCAATACCCACTTTATATTTAACATATTGTTCTAATGCGCACAACACCACAACAAGAAGTATTGTATCTTGAAATTTTTCCAAACAACTACTGTTTATCTTAAATCTATAGTATGCTTTTGCTAACTGAATATCCAAACCTCAAATATATCAGTGTCTGTCTTCTATTCAACAAACATTAATACGGACCTCCTATTCCTTTCAAGTTAGTTGCATGTAGCTTGTCTGTAGGAGGCATAGCAAATGTAAACAATCTATGGTCATATTATTAGGTGTAGTTATCTTTAATTTTATTTGCAACATGTTTCACCGCATAACTGCCATGATTATTGTCCAGGGCATGAATGTTGTCACTTATTTTAAACATAATATGAAACACTTACAAATCCAGAATATAACCAACTCGTGCAAGAAATCAATGTTCTTCTTTCTTCTTGTATACCTGGAATGTGTAAAATGTTGACATCCTTTCTAGCACATAAAAATCACAATTATTTCACCATAAGCTGCAAAGTGAAATTATGGAAACATGTTCCCAATAAAAAAAAATAATAATAATTTAAACTCGTAGGCTGACCAGGAAGATCTTTTGGACTTCACATTCCTAGGTTCAAATCATTGGCTGTTAAAACTCCAACCGCCGACAAACAGACCAAATATTACTCAATTTGGGATTTTGAAGTGCTCGGCCGACAACTTAATGTAGAAATATAAAAAAATTACAAAAAAAATGCAAAATTTCACAAATAAAATGTGGCACATAGAGATAGTAATATACTAATACATACCTCGTCCTTTCCGAAAGCATCCATCCCCTCCTAAAGTCGATACATATTCCCAACTCCCCTTCCGAAACTTTGAATGTGAATTGGCGTATAAGGGTAAGGCAATCCAACAAACATGTCACCTGAGAAATTGAACAATTTCTAATTAGAATATGTACAACATGTAAGATGGACACACAAATACTCAGATAAGGAAAATTAGAATATGTTCAACAATAATTAAAACTTTGGTGGGTGGTGAATGGTGGTGCTGGCGGCGGGTGGGGGTGGTGGGTGGTAGTGGTCGGCGAGTGGGGGTGGTAGCTTAGCGGTTTGTGGTGGCTGCAGACAATGGTGGGTGGTGGTGACGGGTGTTGGTGGTAGAAATAATAGTGGGTTTTAGCTTACTTTTAATTTCGACCTAAAGACTATACTTGAAATTACTATACAAACACAAGGACCAACCATGTAATTTACTCTTTTTACACATAAGCATTTTTAAATATAAAAGAACTGCCAAATAAGCAAAATTTACCAATTTAACAGGTAACACGTAACAGGTCATGATATTTCTAACATTTACAAAAAAAACAAGTTTCAACACAAATATGATAACATTTTCGACCATGTTTTTAATAATTGTAAACTTTGGTGAGTTCGTTTCGAATTTATAGACTTAATCAAACATTTCACTACTTCAACGATACTAAGCACTACTGAAAAACACTAATTTTTTAACCAAGTGTATTAAAAACTTTTTTTACGTCCAAACTAGCACTACGCGACAAAAAACCATATATGTCTCAAAAGGCACCCTTATCATAACACCAACACCCCAAAATCACCTTTTATCGCGTTACACCACATTAATACAACCATTTGGGACTTACTTTTCTTAAAAAAAAATACACAATACAAATTAACCCCTTAAACTACATTACATTCATTAAATCACCCTTTAAATAATATTTCATTCATTAAATAAAAATACAAATTACAAATACTTAAAAAATATTAAATAAATAAACAAATTAAAACATGCGGAAATAATTTAAATTAGTTATAAATGATTTAAGTAATTATAAAATAATTTGACCGGTGTAAATATGGTAATTGATTGTATTTTGATATCGAGGCTATCAAACGGTTGTGATTCAGTGATTAATGATGTATGGTACTTTGAAAATACTTGACAAAACAAAGTAAACGGCAACAACTTTACTGACTTTGACCAAAATGTTATTGTCTTAAAACTCATAACCTCTTAAAAATGATTCAAACTCATACCCTCTTATCCTCACTTTAACCTCACAAACTCAGATGGAACGAAATAATCATTTTATGTGTTCTTGTGGAAAATGATGTATAGTGAAAAGAAAATCTTGTCAGCCCGATACCTATGGTAGACCTTGTTATGCATGTCCTCTTTCATACGTAAACAATCATACGTTTCTTATTTACGTAAAATAAATAATCTCTTTGTTAAAAATACATTTCTTATGATTTCCTTACTATGTAACAGCCAGGAAAAAATGATTATGGATGTCGATATTTTATGTGGAAGGATGTTTTTAATCGCTAGTTCGGTAAAATCTCTTCTTCAACATCTGAATCAACACATTGCTCAGACTGCAAGATGAAAGATCTTACGATTAACATGTTGGAAACAAGGGTAAAGATGTTGGAGACAAAAATAAAGATGCTGAAGGCATCACTGGAATTGGAAAGGAATCCCGAGGATCACTCATGTCAGTCGGGTACAATACTCCACGATCTTTTAGATGACATGAATAATCTTCGTATGGAGTAGGTGTTGTTATTGTTTAATGTATTATTGTTGTTGTTAAATAGTAGTAGTATTAGTTGTTTAATGTGTTAATGTGTTATTGTTGTTTAAAGTGTTATCGTTGTTTTTGTTGTTGTTTAATAAAATAGAAACACCTTAGGTATACGGTTTATGTTGCACTCTGAACATATTTATTAAAAAACATAAAAAAAAGTATATATGCACATATGAATACAGTTTGCCATTAGGTATTTTTTTTTAACCCCAACTAGCCATTAGGGGGTGTTTGTGATTTTTTCTTTTACTTTCATTATGACCCAAGTTGCTAGAGTAACGTCCGCACAAACGCCGTTGATTTTTTGACGAACCCGGTATCATAACGTCGGGCAACGCCCTTTCACGTGGGCATAACACCACCCCGTGCGTTATGGTACCGTAGCCTCTCATACAAGTTAATGTGCACATGTACAAGTACAAGTATAAATATTTTAGTTTGGTTGAATTAACGTAATGTTGTGGTTTGTTTTTGGGAACTTTTTTTTTTTTAATTGTCATGTTAAAGAGGAGGGTTGCCTTTTATCTTGTATTTTGTACTTTTTGGCTACGCTAATGAAATGTTGCCTTTTAAAAAAAATAATTGAAATCCACCACTAAAAACCGTAGTAATGACCACCATCATCATCACCACGTGGTGATGATGTGATTTTGGTGTTGACTTGGTAGTGGAGGCAACCGAGTGGAGAAAGATAAAAATGTGTGTGTTTGTGAGCGTATCTAGTGGTGTTGGTTTGGATAGAGTGTTTAAATTAATAGACATTATGATTATAGGGGCGGTACCAGAAAAACTTTCAAGAGGGGGCAAAAGTTAAAAGTGGGTGCCAGTCGGGTCATGTCAGTAACTTGACCTTTGTTGCTATAATGAAATCGATAGTATTTGTTTGCATGCGAGAACCAAAACTAAAAATTGATGATGATATGCATAATATTTAGCACATACTTGCTTATTCTTATCGATATTAAAACAAGTAGTTGAAGCAAAAATAAAAAGTTGGATAACAAAAATTCATTTAACTATAGAGTAGCACAAGAATCGAACATTATATCTCCACGAAAGTGCAAATGTCCTTAACCACTTGATTATGATGCAACTATTGGATAAATTCACAATTATGCTATTTACCCATTTATGGAGCAAAATGAAATTTTCTAATCAAACGACATTACTCGAGTGAACTTTGTGGGGGCAGCTGCTCACACTGCCCCCATTGTGGTACCGCCTCTGGATTATACTATGGTTGTTTAATTAGTGAAGAATTTGATAAAAGATCGAGTAAAAAACTGATATGACGTTTAAGTGTCGCACATAAGGTATTTACTGTTGTGCCTAATAGTCTCAAACCCAACGGTCAAACGTTGCATGCAACCATCCTCACCCCCACCATTCGATCGAGTTGAATGGTGGCTTCTGCATGTGACATTAATTTGTCTAATTTTTTATACATTAATAACTTACTACTAATAAACAAATAGTACCCCTTCCAATTTAAGAAATGAAGATAAAACCTTCTTTTGCATTTGGAGTTGAATGGCGGATGCAACACGCACGTTTTGAAAATGAAATATAAATACACGTCCTCACAAATACTTCAAAAACCACAAGATTAAAACAACATGAAAGAAGACTCACCAGCCATTGTATGTGTCACTGGAGCTTCCGGTTTCATTGGTTCATGGCTCGTTATGAGACTACTCGAACGTGGCTATATTGTTCGAGCTACTGTTCGTGACCCTGGTATACAACTTCTTATTCTTTTCTCTAATATAAAAAGATGGTATTCATTTTGTTAATATAAATGTAACGTTTGATTTAATAGGTGACATGAAAAAGGTGAAACATTTGCTTGAACTTCCAAAAGCCGAAACAAACTTGACATTATGGAAGGCGGATTTAGCGCTAGAAGGAAGTTTTGATGAAGCCATTGAAGGTTGCCATGGAGTGTTTCATGTTGCCACCCCTATGGACTTTGAGTCCAAGGACCCTGAGGTACGTACACTAGCTGTAACTTTTGCATACTAATATTTTTGTACTCGTAAGAATGATAGTAATTTAACACAATATAATTACATAGAACGAAATCATAAAGCCAACAATCGACGGTGTATTAAGCATCATAAGATCATGTGTTAAAGCTAAAACAGTAAAGAAACTGGTGTTCACCTCCTCTGCTGGGACTGTTAACGTACAAAAACAGCAAGTTCCGGTCTATGATGAGTCACACTGGAGCGATCTGGACTTCATCTACTCCAAAAAAATGACAGCCTGGGTTCGTGTTGTTGCTTAAGTTGTTATGTTTTGTTGTTTCTAGAATCTATCTATCTGATTAAGAACTAACATGTTGTACACAAATTAACCTAGCAGATGTATTTCGTGTCAAAAACATTGGCGGAGAAAGCAGCATGGAAAGCAACAAAGGAAAATAACATTGATTTTATTAGTATCATACCAACGTTAGTCGTTGGTCCATTTATCAGTCCCTCGTTCCCACCAAGTCTCATGACAGCACTTTCTTTGATCATTGGTACGTATCATACACCATGTTACAAACAAGGTGGCCGTCTAAAATCATTTACCTCTAAGTGTTAAGATTCGGGTTGTCTTTCAATCTTAAATGTTCAAATCAAATTTAGCTAAAAAAGGTTAACTAGTGGTCAAACAAGTTACAATGGCCCAAAGTCTAGTTCTACTGTATACTTTGCATCTTTTTATCCAATATTTTAGATAAATAATTTGATAATACTATTTTTTTTTCTTCAAAATTTATTTATAAAATTATATGTGAACCCAACTAAACCCGCCATGCTTCCGGCCGTACTAAAAATGGCCCGCTTCAACATGAATCAGTTTTGACATGCTGCTAGGCTTAACCCACACATCTATCTAATTATAACCACTTGTACAAATAATCTGTGTTTTCTAGGTTCTAACAAGTGCAAGTTTTTTACATCCAAACAGGAGCGGAATCACATTATTCGATTATTAAGCAATGTCAATACGTTCATTTGGATGATCTTTGCGAGAGTCATATATATCTCTATGAGCAACCCAAAGCCGAAGGGAGATACATCTGCTCTTCACATGATGCCACCATTCATCAATTAGTAAAAATGATCAAGGAGAAATGGCCAGAGTATCAAGTTCCAGCTAAGTACGAATCTAAACATGGTTATTTTCTTTTATTTTGTTATTAGTGTTGAGTTTACAATGTATGTGATTTCATAGGTTTGAGGGGATCGATGATCAGATACCGATAGTTTCCTTTTCATCAAAGAAGTTAACCGACATGGGGTTCAAGTTTAAATATGATTTGGAGGAGATGTTCAGAGGAGCAATCAAAAGTTGTAAAGAGAAAGGATTACTTCCATATTCCACAAACGAGACGAAGGAGGGACTCGTCTCATCTCTAGTAACAAAGGCGGACACTCACGAAGAGGAAAAGTTACAGATTATCCATAAGGTGGCAACTGGCAACCCACCCTTTAGCTCCTCTAGCAAAGAGCATACTTGGTGAATAATCCAAAAACCACTGTTACAGAGATATTGCGGGACTGGGAATGTGTTTGTTTTCTGTTGATTGTGTGACATACATGTTATGAAAGTAATGATTATTATAAATATAATAAATTGTTATACCTTCTATCCATACTCTCATTTTCTCTCTCTAGCTTTTCTCCCATAACCGTTTTCCCACTTTTTACGCTTTTTCCAAAATCACCATTATTCTTTCATTTCTCAATCAATTACTATTCAAATTAAATTCTGATTACACCTTTCGATTCGTCTTGTCATTACGCATCTAACGGTTAGTTTGAATTTGATTTTTGTTCAGTTTTGTAGAAACCCCCAATTTGATGATTTTGGCGACAAAATTTTAAAGTCTAATTCTGCATTAGTTTAGTTCTGTACTGCCAATTGAATACAATATGGTTGTTTCTACTGTAGTTTGAGTCCAGTTATTGAAGTTTTTCATTCAGTATCCATACTTATAATAGGCTTATGTCTAATAGAAAGAAACAAAGGACCTCTAACCGGACCCCTAGGGTTCCGGTGAAGTTTAACAATCATGTTATGAGTAGTTTAGGGCAAAAACACGCAGAAAATGTATCTGAAGATAATTTGAAGGAAAACGAGAATAATAAAAGTGGGGATACTATTGAATTGGAGGAGAAAAAGGATTTACAAGTGAAAGATGGGGAGATTAATGGAGATGAGATTAGGAATGAATTTACTACTGGGAATCAGGTGCAAAATGAGTCAAACTGTAGTAATCAAGAAAGTGATAAGACTGAGGCAAGTGTAAGGTGTGAGAATGACAGTACATCTGATGGAAATGAAAGTATGAAGGAGAAAGGTGTTACTAATGTGGAAGGGAATTCAAGTGAGAAGTCATATGCAAATGTTGTGAAAAAGGATGAAATTCCTAATAAGCTCAGTTTTGTGCCAACTGTTCTAACAGATTTAGGTACTGAAGTTGTGGTGTTTGATGAAGTGCTTGTTCAAAAAGGTAGTGAGAGTTGGAACTTAACTGTGTGTGGTCAATTTGTTGGTCATAGTATGAATCCAAATGAGCTAAGGTACAACATCAGGAGAATGTGGAATAAGTTTGGAGTTGATGATATTGTACACAATAATGGTCAGTTTTTGTTCAAATTTAGGAATATAGAAGGAATGGAAGCTGTTTTGGCTAGTGGTCCTTGGATGGTGAATAATAAGCCTCTTTTTGTTCAAAAATGGAGTCCTGATATGCATATGCAGAAGATTGAACCAACAAAGTTGCCGGTATGGGTTAAAATGGTGGATATACCTTTGGAAGCATGGAGTGTGGAAGGAATAAGTGCTTTAGCCAGTAGTATAGGTGTGCCTATACTTATGGATAATATGACTGCAACTATGTGTCACAAAGGAATGGGCAATCTAGGTTATGCTAGAGTTCTTGTTGAAGTTAAAGCTGAGAAGGGATTAAAAAAGTGCATAGAGATTCAGTATAGAGATAAAGACAAGTGTGTTAGAGGGACAAAGAAAGTGCAAGTTGTTTTTGATTGGACACCAAAAGTACGTGAACACTGCAAAGTATTTGGTCATGAATTGTTGAAATGTAGCAAAAGGCCTAAAAGTGCAGAGGAGTTGGAGAATGAATTGAAGGAAAACACTAATACAGGAAATGATAACAAGAACTACAATGGTCAGGAAGATAAGTTTGAAGAAAAAAGACAGGGGAGAAGAGGTTATTATCATAATCAGTTAAACCAAGGAAATTACTACAAGAACAGTGCATTTCAGAAGGATAATAAAAGGAATCATATACAGAGTATGGAGGGAATGAGGAATCAGAAAATGGGAGTTATGGGAAATATGAGACAAGAGTTTAGGAAGAAGCAAAATGAAGATGTGGGAACTAGCAAAGAAAGGAGTGGAATAAATGATACAAGAAAACAAGGAGCAGGGGAGAACTTGAGGAGATCTTTTAACCAATATTCAGTTTTAAGTTCTTTGCCAGAGGATGATCCTAAAGAATTCAATATGCTAAAAGATAGAATGATTGTGGATCAGTTTCTGAATAAAAAAATCCAACCAACTGCTACTGAGTTAAGAAATTGGTCAAAAGACATGATTAGTTATTTTAAGGAGCAAGAGGAGAAAGATAAAGGAAAGGAAGAGCAAGAGAATGAAGACACAGTTATAGTTGAAGATGTAGAGGAGATCTCAAATGGTATGGCTAAAGTCATGAATGATGTTGAGGTGAATGGAATGGGGAAGAAGGTGTTGTCTGATAATTGATATGGATTTGAAAATTGGTATTTGGAACATAAGGGGTATGGGTACTAATGATAAACAAAAAGAAGTATTGAATCTTATGAATAGTGAGAAGTTGCAGATTTGTGCAGTGCTAGAAACTAGACTTAAAAGTTCTAAACTTCAGAAAGCCTGTGATAATGTTTTTAGAAGATGGGAATGGGACTCAAATATGAGCTTCTGTTCTAAAGGATGCAGAATTGTGTTAGGGTGGAATGGAGATGAGATTCAAGTGCAGATCCTGCACAGGACCAGTCAATCTATCTTTTGTGTTATTTGATTCGCTCCCAGACGGTCAAGTTTAATCACGCAAGCTGGCCACTTGTGAATGGCCAACCGTAACAAACTTAAAACAGTCTGGAACCAAATGCAATGAAGTCCAGGAGAGTATAGTATTTCCCCAGGTCGTTATGTCCCAACGAGCTGTGCGAGAATAGTCAAACGTATAGTGATCGAGAGGATTTGAACGGAAAAGAGTTTTGATTGATTATACTAAAAGAAAAAGTATATAAACTACAGGGGCTTAAATGCAAATTAAAGAAAATTAAAAAGATAAAATATATTAAATAAACGCTATCACTATTTTTAAAATGATGTTTTTCTTGATTTATAAAATAAAATAACTTAAATAAACTATTTTAATTAAAACGTAAACTTAAATTATCTAAAAACGTAACTTAAAATGGAAACGAGCGTTATTTCTAAAAATTACGCGAGTGCGCAAGCAAAAACGTAAAATTTGTGAAATAAAAGGCCTACGAGTGTAAAAACAATTTTCTTACTTACTAAATGACAAAATAAAATTTTAGAAAAAAGAATTATATTTTTTGACTTTTATATTTTTTATTATGAATTAAATAAGTTTTTACACTAATTAAATGTTTAAAAATACTAAAACTATTCGGAAAAATCTGAAACTTTTTTGTAAAATACTTTATACTAATACAAACTAAAGAAAAATACAAAGGATGAAAAAGCTAGTTTTAATAAGCTACAAATAAGCTAAATTAACCGAATAAGCTAAACGGACAAAGTGTACTTAAGTATTTGATTGTGCAAAATATGAACGAGACAAGTCCCAAGGGCAACTGGTATCCAGGTACACTCTTAACACTCTCCTAAGGGGGAGGTCGCATGTTCGAACCTTGACCTCCCCTTTTTGCTAACTTTTTTTTTTTTTTTGGAATTTTTATTTTACAAACTAATTAAACACATGAAAATAAGCACTTTTTATAACTGCAACTTTTTACAAAAACAACGAATAAGCACAAATTAAGCCTAAGATTTTATCACATTTCACTTTTATATGGAATAAGCACAAACTTGAACCAAATGGCTAATAAGCTAAGTAATAAGTAATAGATTAACTGAAAATAAGCTATTAGACTGATTATAAGCTAATTTATCAACTGAACAGGCACAATAACTAGAAATAAGCACTGATTAAGCTACAAATAAGCACAAGTTAACACTGGTACACAGTATACTGTTGAGTTTACTAGGCACTTCTAGCTAATTTTTAAGCACTTGAATAAGCTAATAAATGAAAACAAATGCTAAAACTAACAAGCTAACCAACTGAGCTCTCTAAAAAGCTAAAGCTCTCACTTTGGATTACAATAATGAGCTTGTGAGGAGCTTTTGAAATTCTTATGAACTCTGACTAATTGGTACACTTAAACAAAATGGACAGAATTAAAAGCTATGAGCAGACCAACTAAATAAGCTAGGAATTGGAATTTAAAGCTTAAACCTTTGAGATAGCTAGGTGAGCTTCTCAAAAAGCTAGATTACACAAGTTGAAGCTAACTAATAAGCTCTGTGAGAGCTTGTGAAATGGGGTACCACAACTGTGCACAGAGCATGTTTTCAGACAAGGTATCTAAAATAAGCTGAGTAAAAAGCACTTAATAAGTTGAGTAAGAGTGAACTAGTATTTTTCTAATTTAGTTTAGCAGCTATATTTTAATATCCTAGAAGCTTATGAACTAACTCTTATTATTAAACACACAATAAAATTCTAAGTTTTATTCAAAAACTGCTCTTAAGAAATTTTGACTTTTCAATTTACACTAAAACTTTGACTTTAATGAACTTAGGATTAATTCTATGAACTGATTATGTTGTTTTAAGCTATAATAAGACTTGTTTAACTAATCTTAACAACTTTTAAAGCTAGAATGAAGATCATGCAATCAAAATTCCTAACAGTTATGGATTTAAGAGATTTAAAAGCTAAAGTTGACTTTTTACAAAATAAGTACTGGTTTTATTTATTTGACTGAGATAATAGATGCTATTGTAACAGATATCAGATAGGTACAATACCTCAAACACCCTCTAACACAGTTATCTCAACAAAAACAAACACCACTTTAATAAACTGTTTTGAGCCTTTTTATACTAAAACAAATTTTTAGATTAAGAGACTTATTGATTAACTGATTTTGACTATATTAAAACAGAATTAGGCTAAAATTAACAAAGGTATAATACTTATACTAAGAATTTCAAATTTCAAGGAATTTGCTTACAAATTGCTTTTCACCCAAGAACAGAGAACTGAGAACTGAGGACCACACCTATAAGCTTACCAATAAGCTCTAAACCATAATCAATCCAAATATTACCCTGCTTCAGCTTCTGATCTCCATTTCCACAGATTTTTTTATTTTTGACTAATTTTTTTGGTATTTTTGAGAATTTTTCTATTTTGAATATAAGCTTAGTTTTAAGGATTCTAAAGCTTGGAAAAGCTTTTGTAAGAGCTTATATGAGCTTTAGAGTCCTAGAGAACAAACACAAACAACCTTGGCTAAATTTGAGATTTTTGGCTCAAAAACTTCATAAACTGAATTCGTAAACTTTTAATGAAATTGAAAATGGAAACAAGTATTTATTATACTGAAATACAATTACAAAGTCTTTCAAAGCTTAAACATAAACTGGAAAGTTTGAGAAATTAAAAACGACATACATTTTTAAAATAAAACTATGTACTCCTTCTATCTTGCTTCTTCCTCCTCTTTTATACACCAGAATACTTTCTCTCACCTCTCTGAGCAAATCCCAGCTTTAATCCTGGCCATTGGATCACTTAGGTGCATTTTGGCCGTTTGATCAATTTTGGCGGGAAAGGCTAATTTGACCTGTGGGCTCCGAACTAGCAACTAGGGGGGTGGCATTAATTGTGGTGGGTTGTGATGATGAGGGGGGAGGTTTGAGGAGATAAGGTGAGGATGAGATGTGATGTTGCCTGAGTTGCAGTCAAGTGGTGGGAGAGACAGGTGGTGGAGGGAAAGGTGTTTGGGTTTGACTGTGGGTTTGACCAAGGGTCCAAAACAGAGGGGAGGTCAAAGGTCAAAAGGTGAAATGGCAGGGGGTCACAATGGTATTTTGACAAGGCTTGGATTATATTAATGACAAGGACTTGTTTGCAATTTCTGAAATCTAGAGGGACCAAACCTGTAATTTCTCTAAAGTTCATACAAGGGTCACTTTTGACAAGTTCCCATAGTACAAGGACTATTTTTGACATTTTCAAATTTTCAAAGGACCATTTGTGACAATTTCAAAACTTGAGGGACTAAAGTTGTAATTTTGCAATTTTTGATTTTAAGGACCAATTTTGACAACTCATGAATCCCTAAGGGCTTAAAATGATATTTTTCTTTATTTAGATTTACCAGGGACTATTTTTGACAACTTTTGAAACTTGGGGGACTAAAACTGCCAATTATGCAAACTTGATACGTTTTTCACCAGATTTTGATATTTTTGCATTTAAAACACATAAAACACTTATTTGTGATATTTTTATCATTTTGATGCA
Source organism: Chrysanthemum seticuspe (assembly GCA_019973895.1). Taxonomy (NCBI): domain Eukaryota; kingdom Viridiplantae; phylum Streptophyta; class Magnoliopsida; order Asterales; family Asteraceae; genus Chrysanthemum; species Chrysanthemum seticuspe. Next base: position 231,492,768 of record BPTQ01000002.1, on the reverse strand, counting down.
TTTCTGAGTGTTTTCAGATGTTTTTGCAGTTTAAATGGTACAAAAATGATGAGTATTTAGACACTCATCATTATTCAAGCTACTCAATATAATTTCAAAAGTTTTTTCACTTTTGTATATGCAGCAAACTCTGGTGCTGAAAGGAAAGAACTGTGAAACACCTTGATAAGAGATAAAAGTATTGTGAATGGACAACCATGGGGAATAGCTGGAGATTTGAATGTGACCATAAGCCCTTCTGAACACTCATATGGAGGATCTAATATGACAACTGACATGCAAGATTTCCAAGATTGTTTGAATAATATTGAAGTTGGAGACATTTGTAGTTCAAGATTGCATTTTACATGGACAAAAAACATGCACAAAGTTAAGGATGGCAACCAAACTGGTGTGTTGAAGAAGCTGGATAGAATTATGTCAAATAATGAGTTTATATCCAAGTATCCTCAGTGTCATGCAGTTTTTCTGCCTTATATCATTTCTGATCACAGTCATGCAATCTTATGCATTCCTTCTAATGCTAAGAAAAAAGTAAGAGCTTTCAGATTTGCTAATTTCATTGCTGATAAATGTGTGTTCCTAGACACAGTCAAGGGGAGTTGGGATTGTAGGATTGATGGTGCATATATGTTTCAAGTGGTAAAGAAATTAAAAAAGTTGAAGCATCCTCTTAATAATTTGGGTTGGGAGAAAGGAAATGTTTATGAAAGGGTAGTTAATCTAAGAGATCAACTAAAGGAGATTCAAAGTAAGATTGATAAGGAGCCTCATAATAAGTCCTTAAGGATCAAAGAAGCTGAATTGTTAGAAGAATTCATTGAAGCTGAGACTGATGAAGAAAAATTTCTGCATCAACAAGCTAAAATTCAGTGGCTATGTGAAGGGGATAGAAATACAAAATATTTCCACAAAGTTCTTAAAGGGAGAGCTAATAAGAGTAAAATTCATTCTATTTGTGACAATAATGGTGTTGTTCATGAAGGAGATCAAGTTGCAATCCAATTTGTAAAACATTTTGAAGTTTTCTTGGGTCAAGATTACCCTGTGGATAACATGGATACTTTGGACCTTTTTAGCAATAAATTGAGTTCTGATGAAGCTACAAGTATGATTAGGAGTGTTACTGAGAATGAGATTAAAAAAGCTATGTTTGACATTGATGATGGAAGAGCTCCAGGGCCTGATGGTTTTACATCAGCGTTTTTCAAGAAAGCCTGGGAGATTATTGGTCATGACATATGTTGTGCTGTAAAGGAGTTTTTTGAAATTGGTAAAATGTTGAAGGAATTGAATGCTACCTTAATTTCTCTAATCCCAAAGATTCAAACCCCTAGTAAAGTCACTGATTTCAGACCCATTGCTTGTTGCAATGTTCTGTACAAGTGTATTAGTAAAGTCTTAACAAACAGAATCAAGCCAGTGTTGAGCAAATTGGTTACCAAAAATCAAAGTGCTTTCATTCCTGGTAGGCAGATTCAGGATAATATATTGCTAACTCAGGAGATTATGAAGGGCTATAACAGGAAAAATGGTCCAAAAAGGGTGGCTCTCAAAATTGACATCCAAAAGGCTTATGATACAGTCAATTGGGGATTCCTAAGGAGAATTTTGATAGAGTTTGGCTTTCATTTGAAGATGGTAGAATGGATTATGCAGTGTGTATCTACTACAGCTTTTACTATAAATGTGAATGGTGAAAGAATTGGTTATTTTAAAGGGGCAAGAGGTCTGAGACAAGGAGACCCAATGTCTCCATACTTGTTTACTCTTATCATGGAAATTTTTACCCTGGTGCTGAGAAGGAAGATCAATAGTAGTAGAGATTTCCATTATCATTTTGGGTGTAAGGATATGAAGTTAACTCATGTTTGCTTTGCAGATGATTTATTGGTCATGTGCCATGGTGATACTGCTTCTGTTGGTGTCATAAAAGGTGCTATTGAAGAATTTAGCTCATAAATAGGTCTTCTCCCAAATATTTCTAAGAGTACTATTTTTTTTGGGAGTATGCAGAATGATGATAAGCAAGCCATTCTCAACATCTTACCTTTTGTGACTGGTAAACTTCCTGTTAAATATCTTGGGTTCCTATGTTGGATAAAAGATTAGGTGTGAAGGATTGTAATAGTTTGTTGGATAAAGTTAAGAAGAGGGTCAAAGATTGGAAGAATAAAAGCCTATCATATGCTGGAAGACTCCAATTGATTGCTGCTGTTCTTGAGTCTATTCATGTCTATTGGGCTTCTGTTTTTCTCCTTCCAATGACTGTTATCAATGACATTAATAAGCTCTTGAAGGACTTTCTATGGAATCAAGGTAGCTCATCTAAAGGGAAATGCAAAGTCTCTTGGAAATCTGTATGCATACCAAAAGATCAAGGAGGTTTGGGTTTAAAAGATTTATATAGCTGGAATGAAGCTCTTCTGTCTAAACATGTTTGGAACATTGCAACTAAGAAGGACTCCCTTTGGGTGAAGTGGATTCACTCAGTGAAACTAAGAGGTAAGAATTTTTGGGAAGTTGAATCTGATATCAATGATAGCTGGGGGTGGAAGAATATATTGAAAGTTAGAGATAAGGTCAGGGAAAGAATTGTATACAAGATTGGAAATGGGAAGACTAAATCCATGTGGTATGAGAATTGGAGTCAAATAGGTCCTCTAAATAAATATATCACTCATAGAGATCTATATGATGCCAGACTTGATGCTGATTTGAAGGTTAGTGATATGATTAGAAATGGTAATTGGATTTGGCCCACTGAATGGTATAGCAAGTTCAATAATGTGACTGATATGAGTGTCCCAATTTTGAACCCTGAAAAGAGTGATGGAATTGTCTGGTCTAGTAATAATGGTATGGAAATGGAATTTGCTGTAAGAAATGCTTGTAGAGATTTGAGAAATAATGACCCAAGTGTAACATGGTGGAAATTAGTTTGGTTCTCTCAGTGCATACCCAAGTATGCCTTTATTTTATGGCTTGCCATTAACAACAGATTAGCCACTCAAGACAGAATTCAAAAATGGGGGAACTGTGCAGTCAATAGATGTTGTTTGTGTAAGAAAGATACTGAAGATTTGGAGCATTTATTCTTTAGATGTGAGTTCTCTGAGGGTGTGTGGAATAAGGTTAAAGATTTGGCTGCTATTCAGAGAAGCATGGTGAAGTGGTATGATATTATTCAAGATCTTACTAATAAGCATAATGGGAATAATATTTGGAGGGTGGTGAAGAGATTAATTCTTGCTGCTAGTGTATATTGTATATGGAATGAAAGAAACTACAGGATCTTTAGGGATGAAAGTAAAAGTCAGGAAGGGGTGGCTAATAGAATCATTGAGGTTACTAAAATGAAATTACTAAGTCTTAAAGTCAAAGATAGCACTGCTGTAAGAAATGTGGAAAGAGTGTGGTCCATTACTTGCAACAAGAAGGTGAAATATGTCTAAATGTGGCTGTATGGTTGGGGTTGCATCTGGTCTATTCCTTGTACTCAAATAAGTTCAAATCAGCAAACTCAAAATTTTATATATGCTGATAGAAGTCTATTGCAGACCATAACAGAGTGTTGATTCCTTGTATCTTGGAGTTCCAACTGTCTAGACTGTACCTATGATAACCTCTTGTTTTTTCCAGATTGGCCTTGGGAGGAATCTGGATTGACAAGTATGGCTAAGTAGGAGGTCTTTATACAGTAGGAATGTAACATAAAGTAGGGTCTATCTCTGTGTAGGGTATATGGTTGGGGCGGCAAATGTATGTTGAGTGGAATAGCGAGGAGTGAAAGATGAACCTGCTTGGTCCACTCAATACATTTGCATTGGAGGTTTGGTTGGTCATCATGGGGGGAGAGTGTTTCCAATCAGTTGAAGCCTTTCTTGAGAAGGAAATGTAGGCTGATTTGGAAGAGCCCCTCCATGGATGGGTATGGGTTCCTAGTGAAGCCACACACCATTTATGTCCTTGCTATTGTGGTTGTAGGTTGAATGGCTTGGATGGAAGGGTGATGTGGAAATGTAGCTAGATGGTTGGTGCAAAATGGTGAATTGAAGAGACATTTGGCATGGTTTACATCATAGTGCAATTGTCTTTTTGTAATCTCTTTGAGTTCAGCGATAGTATGCTTGTTATCTGATATTGGGTTGAATTTGTTGTATGTTTCTCTTTCTGTTAGTTGTATCAGCTTGTGATTGGCAGTCATAGATATTGGAATGTTGTATACTGGATGGGTTTGTCCATACCAGTTATAGAGTATACTTGTAATTTGTTGTTTGATATTAATATAATTCACCTTTTGCACCCAAAAAAAATATAATAAATTGTTTGATATGACAGTCAAGCTCAAGCACAATATACCGCTATCTAGAATTATGAGCACACTGGGGCGGAGCCAGAACTTTATGGTCGAGGGGGCAAAATATGATAATTTTTAGAAATTACACTAAAAAGTTGGTACGTTAGGGGGGGAGGCAAATTACAAAAATAGCCGAAAAATTTCGATAATTTACACTACAAATTTTTTCGCCGGGGGGTCACGTGATCCTCCGGACCCCCCTTTATCTCCGCCCCTGTGAGCACATCAAGATCGGCTGAAAAGAACCTCCCGTGAAGCAAGTGAATGAGCGTTTCTAATTACAGCATTGTCGTTTTGGTGTAAAAATATGTTTTGTTTGTTAAAAAGCAAAAGGAACATTGAAATAGCAGTTAGAATCACTATACTATCAATCTTATGACATACTACCATTGAAGGTTGTCCAATGCTGATAATGTTCATATCATCTGCATATGAAGCTGTATATCTAAATGCAGTTTGGGGCGAGTCGAATTTTCATTGCAAATTATATGGCATTAAATTACAGTATATACAAACAAATGATTTTAAACAACTTGTGATAATGTAAAGCAGAATAACTGTCATGAATGACACTAATAACTTTGACACAGAATTGTGCAGTGCTTGACCTAAAAGCAAACAAGATTAGAATCCTTAAGGTGAACTGACATCCAACAATCGACGGTAGGCTGACCAGAAAGATCTTTTGGACTTCACATTCCTAGGTTCAAATCATTGGCTGTTAAAACTCCAACCGCCGACAAACAGACCAAATATTACTCAATTTGGGATTTTGAAGTGCTCGGCCGACAACTTAATGTAGAAATATAAAAAAAATACAAAAAAAAATGCAAAATTTCACAAATAAAATGTGGCACATAGAGATAGTAATATACTAATACATACCTCGTCCTTTCTGAAAGCATCCATCCCCTCCTAAAGTCGATACATATTCCCAACTCCCCTTCCGAAACTTTGAATGTGAATTGGCTTATAAGGGTAAGGCAATCCAACAAATATGTCACCTGAGAAATTGAACAATTTCTAATTAGAATATGTACAACATGTAAGATGGACACACAAATACTCAGATAAGGAAAATAGAAAACATTCAACAATAATTAAAACTTTGGTGGGTGGTGAATGGTGGTGCTGGCGGCGGGTGGGGGTGGTGGGTGGTAGTGGTCGGCGAGTGGGGGTGGTAGCTTAGCGGTTTGTGGTGGCTGCAAACAATGGTGGGTGGTGGTGACGGGTGTTGGTGGTAGAAATAATAGTGGGTTTTGTCTTACTTTTAATTTCGACCTAAAGACTATACTTGAAATTACTATACAAACACAAGGACCAACCATGTAATTTACTCTTTTTACACATAAGCATTTTTAAATATAAAAGAACTGCCAAATAAGCAAAATTTACCAATTTAACAGGTAACACGTAACAGGTCATGATATTTCTAACATTTACACAAAAACAAGTTTCAACACAAATATGATAACATTTTCGACCATGTTTTTAATAATTGTAAACTTTGGTGAGTTCGTTTCGAATTTATAGACTTAATCAAACATTTCACTACTTCAACGATACTAAGCACTACTGAAAAACACTAATTTTTTAACCAAGTGTATTAAAAACTTTTTTTACGTCCAAACTAGCACTACGCGACAAAAAACCATATATGTCTCAAAAGGCACCCTTATCGTAACACCAACACCCCAAACTCACCTTTTATCGTTACACCACATTAACACAACCATTTGGGACTTACCTTTCTTTAAAAAAATACAAAATACAAATTAACCCCTTAAACTACATTACATTCATTAAATCACCCTTTAAATAATATTTCATTCATTAAATAAAAATACAAATTACAAATACTTAAAAAAAATAATAAATAAATAAATAAAAACATGCGAAAATAATTTAAATTAGTTATAAATGATTTAAGTAATTATAAAATAATTTGACCGGTGTAAATATGGTAATTGATTGTATTTTGATATCGAGGCTATCAAACGGTTGTGATTCAGTGATTAATGATGTAGGGTACTTTGAAAATACTTGACAAAACAATGTAAACGGCAACAACTTTACTGACTTTGACCAAAATGTTATTGTCTTAAAACTCATAACCTCTTAAAAATGATTCAAACTCATACCCTCTTATCCTCACTTTAACCTCACAAACTCAGATGGAACGAAATAATCATTTTATGTGTTCTTGTGGAAAATGATGTATAGTGAAAAGAAAATCTTGTCAGCCCGATACCTATGGTAGACCTTGTTATGCATGTCCTCTTTCATACGTAAACAATCATACGTTTCTTATTTACGTAAAATAAATAATCTCTTTGTTAAAAATACATTTCTTATGATTTCCTTACTATGTAACAGCCAGGAAAAAATGATTATGGATGTCGATATTTTATGTGGAAGGATGTTTTTAATCGCTAGTTCGGTAAAATCTCTTCTTCAACATCTGAATCAACACATTGCTCAGACTGCAAGATGAAAGATCTTACGATTAACATGTTGGAAACAAGGGTAAAGATGTTGGAGACAAAAATAAAGATGCTGAAGGCATCACTGGAATTGGAAAGGAATCCCGAGGATCACTCATGTCAGTCGGGTACAATACTCCACGATCTTTTAGATGACATGAATAATCTTCGTATGGAGTAGGTGTTGTTATTGTTTAATGTATTATTGTTGTTGTTAAATAGTAGTAGTATTAGTTGTTTAATGTGTTAATGTGTTATTGTTGTTTAAAGTGTTATCGTTGTTTTTGTTGTTGTTTAATAAAATAGAAACACCTTAGGTATACGGTTTATGTTGCACTCTGAACATATTTATTAAAAAACATAAAAAAAAAGTATATATGCACATATGAATGCAGTTTGCCATTAGGTATTTTTTTTTTAACCCCAACTAGCCATTAGGGGGTGTTTGTGATTTTTTCTTTTACTTTCATTATGACCCAAGTAGCTAGAGTAACGTCCGCACAAACGCCGTTGATTTTTTGACGAACCCGGTATCATAACGTCGGGCAACGCCCTTTCACGTGGGCATAACACCACCCCGTGCGTTATGGTACCGTAGCCTCTCATACAAGTTAATGTGCACATGTACAAGTACAAGTATAAATATTTTAGTTTGGTTGTATTAACGTAATGTTGTGGTTTGTTTTTGGGAACTTTTTTTTTTAATTGTCATGTTAAAGAGGAGGGTTACCTTTTATCTTGTATTTTGTACTTTTTGGCTACGCTAATGAAATGTTGCCTTTTAAAAAAAATAATTGAAATCCACCACTAAAAACCGTAGTAATGACCACCATCATCATCACCACGTGGTGATGATGTGATTTTGGTGTTGACTTGGTAGTGGAGGCAACCGAGTGGAGAAAGATAAAAATGTGTGTGTTTGTGAGCGTATCTAGTGGTGTTGGTTTGGATAGAGTGTTTAAATTAATAGACATTATGATTATAGTCATTATATTGTTTAATTAGTGAAGAATTTGATAAAAGATCGAGTAAAAAACTGATATGACGTTTAAGTGTCGCACATAAGGTATTTACTGTTGTGCCTAATAGTCTCAAACCCAACGGTCAAACGTTGCATGCAACCATCCTCACCCCCACCATTCGATCGAGTTGAATGGTGGCTTCTGCATGTGACATTAATTTGTCTAATTTTTTATACATTAATAACTTACTACTAATAAACAAATAGTACCCCTTCCAATTTAAGAAATGAAGATAAAACCTTCTTTTGCATTTGGAGTTGAATGGCGGATGCAACACGCACGTTTTGAAAATGAAATATAAATACACGTCCTCACAAATACTTCAAAAACCACAAGATTAAAACAACATGAAAGAAGACTCACCAGCCATTGTATGTGTCACTGGAGCTTCCGGTTTCATTGGTTCATGGCTCGTTATGAGACTACTCGAACGTGGCTATATTGTTCGAGCTACTGTTCGTGACCCTGGTATACAACTTCTTATTCTTTTCTCTAATATAAAAAGATGGTATTCATTTTGTTAATATAAATGTAACGTTTGATTTAATAGGTGACATGAAAAAGGTGAAACATTTGCTTGAACTTCCAAAAGCCGAAACAAACTTGACATTATGGAAGGCGGATTTAGCGCTAGAAGGAAGTTTTGATGAAGGCGGAAGAAGCCTTCACCACACTCAAACAGCATCTAGCAACGCTCCCAACACTCGTCGCACCCCGACCAGGGGAAGAGCTGATCATGTATTTATCAGCAACTCATGGGGCAGTCAGCGCAGTGCTACTTACAGATAGGGACTCGGTGCAAACCCCTATCTATTTTGTCAGCAAAGCACTCAAGAAGACGGAGATGAACTATAGTGCCATGGAAAAGTTGGTCTTGGCATTAGTGTTTGCCGCCAAGCGACTGCGCCGGTACTTCCAAGCGCACCCGATAGCGGTAATCACATATCAAGCCATCAAGCAGATCATCTCCAAACCCGATGCGTCAGGACGACTCCAGAAGTGGAGTGTGTTGCTAGGCGAACATAACATCTCTTACAGACCACGTACCGCAATAAAAGGACAAGTTCTGGCAAACTTCATCATCGAGAAGCCAGATACTGACGAGGTACCTACACCAAGCGAGAAAGAACTACAAGATCCATGGATTTTGTTTACAGACGGGTCCTCATGCGTAGACGGCTCAGGAGCTGGCCTTATTCTCATAAACCCAGTGGGGATGGAATTCACTTACGCACTGCGTTTTGAATTTACCTCGACAAACAATGAGGCAGAATATGAAGCCCTAATCGCTGGACTACGCATTGCAGCTCGAATGGGTGTACGTAACTTGGAAGCAAATGTGGACTCCCGGCTAGTGGCTAACCACGTGTTGGGTGAGTACGTGGCCAAAGAAGAAAATATGATTCAGTATCTTGAGAAGACTAAGACACTGATCAAAGGCTTTGACAGATTTACTATCAAGCAAGTCCCTAGAGGAGAAAATCGCAAAGCAGATGCACTGAGCAAGATCGCCTCGACAAGCTTCGCACACTTATCAAAGCAAGTGCTGGTGGAAACACTGAAAAGCAAGTCAATATCGGAGATGGAAGTCTCCGTCGTCATAGAGGAGGATGGTCCTACATGGATGACACCGATTGCGGAATTCTTAAGCAAAGGTACATTACCCCAAGAACAGACAGAAGCTCGCAGAATCCGGCGCACAGCGCAGAGATTCGAATTGCGCGACAACATACTGTATCGACGTTCTTTCCTCCAACCATGGCTCCGCTGCGTCGGCCCCTTACAAGCAAATTATGTGCTACGAGAAATCCATGAAGGTTCATGTAGCATGCACGCAGGACCACGGTCCGTTGTAGCACGCGCCATGCGATCGGGATACTACTGGCCAACCATGCATAAAGATGCGCGGGACTTGATAAGGATGTGCAATGACTGCCAAGTCCACAGACCCGTTCCGCGCCAACCACAGCATGAGTTAACGCCAATCACGGCGCCATGGCCATTCTACAAATGGGGCATTGATATCGCAGGCCCTTTTCCAATAGCAGCAGGCGGCCTCAAGTTTCTCATAGTAGCTATAGACTACTTCACCAAGTGGATCGAGGCAAAAGCAGCGGCGACAATCACCGGCAACCAAGTGAAACGCTTTGTCTGGGACAACATAGTATGCCGCTTCGGATTGCCTGGAGAAATTATCTCGGATAATGGGAAACAATTCTGCGACAACCCCTTCAAAGATTGGTGCGAGAAGTTAAACATCACCCAACACTTCGCGTCAGTAACGCACCCACAAACCAATGGCTTAGTAGAGCGCGCAAATCGAAGCCTGGGCGAAGGAATAAAGGCGCGCCTGGACAGGCACAAAGGAAGGTGGGTCGAGGAGCTTTCGCATGTCTTATGGGCTCACCGCACCTCGATAAAAACCAGCACGGGGGACACCCCCTTCTCTCTAGTCTACGGAACCGAAGCCGTCATACCAACTGAGATCGGCATGCCAACTATTCGCACCGCGGAGATCAATGTAACAACAAACAATGATGAGAGACGTGTCGACTTGGATCTGCTAGAAGAAAGACGCGAACGCGCATCCATACGGGAGGCAAAGTCGAAGTCAAAAATGAAGGGATACTATGATGCCAAGGTGCGCAGTGTTTCATTCAGACCAGGCGACTTTGTCTACCGTGCCAATGAGGCAAGCCACGCAGAAGATACAGGTAAGCTCGGACCAAAGTGGGAAGGACCTTATGAGGTTACTGAAGCAATAGGCACAGGCGCGTACAGGCTACGAGGCTTGGATGGTCGTGACCTACCACGCACATGGAACATCGGCAACCTCAAGAGGTGCTACCTGTAAGAACAGCTACGGCACAGCGCATAGACGCTCCGCACTTTCAGTGCTCAATAAACATTCATGTATTCAGTTTTTATTTTTCATATTTACTGTTTTCTTTGTTATTTCTTGATAAACTTGCAAGTATTAATAAAACGCCGCGGTTTCTAGCTAACTCCGCGACACATCTTAAGTTGTTATCTCCATATACTGTATGTCTTAACAATTCTTTTTTTTCTTGCCCACGATGGCGTGCATGCACTACAAATAAACCCACGATGGTAAAAGGATAAGTTGACCTACTAACTAACTTGTTGAGTAAGAGGGTTGCAAACCCATCAATACTGGATCACGCATCCTTGTTAAACACCTTGTTCTCAAGACGTTTGTCACACCCTCGCCGGAGGCGGAAACACGAGGTGTAACGGAAGGGAACATAAGCACAAGATAATAGAACCTACCAACATTAATATTTAAAAGAAAGAGTACACCATTACAATACTAGTTTAGCCGTCATCGGCGAATATATTACAAAGCTTAGATTCCAAAATATTATATTTTAAACATAATGATTTATATTGACAAGTGAAAGCTTCGTTATGCAAGACTTGGTAGAAAAAGCTTACTAACGATCACCTGAAATGCATGAGAGAAAAACGGGTCAACTATGAAAATAGTCGGTGAGTAAACACGCTTAACAAAATAGGAAAACTCGTAAGAAATAATCAGAGCTTTCGGTCAACGAAAAATGGTCCACAAAGCAAAGGCGTTGTAAATCCACTCAGTTCCAAGTTCCGCCCATACAAAACTTGCAACCTGTGTGTTCACAACCCACTGCCAAAAGATAGCGTATGAAGTAGTCAAGTATAAGCGGTCATAATAGTTCACAATATAGTACCACGAATATAATAATGTAGGGATGCTCCGAACATAGGAGACTTTGCACTGTTCCAACAAGGGAGACTCCTTTGTCACTCGACCACCTAGGCGAGAATTATTGAGAACGCTCCACCAATAAGGCGAGACTTTGCACACTCCACCGATAAGGCGAGATTTATTGAGAACGCTCCACCAATAAGGCGAGACTTTGCACACTCCACCGATAAGGCGAGGTTTATTGAGAACGCTCCACCAATAAGGCGAGACTTTATAGTGATGCTCCGATCATGGGAGACTTTAGGTCAAGGTCATAACATGTACGGTTCAATAAATTCCAACAAGTCATAAATTCCTAATTAAGTTCAAGGATTTGATTCGAGTTCGCAAAAGTAAGATTCAATTTAATTCAAATATGATTCATGCATTCAGCCCCAAAATATAGTAAAACGGTAAAAAGGGGATGTGATTACTCACTCGGTAAACTGGAATGATGACAAGAGTGAGTACACCGAGGTATAATGTGATGTGTTAACCGGGACCTATTACGAATGATATGATATGCAATGAGTTGCAATGTAATGTTATGCATGCATTTCGTATGTTATTTATACCATTAGCGAGTTTTGAAAATATTACTAAACGTCGAAAAATACTCTTTTGACGTCTAGACCCTTCAAAAATGACTTTACAAGTATTTACGTCAAAATGTCATCCTACAATGGTTTTATAATGATTTATAGTGAAATTTTCACTTTTCGGCGCAAAACAATGTCGTCGGAATTTTCATGAAAGTGATAAAAATGGCTTTGGAAAACTAGTCGTAAAATGGTGTACGTCGAACGTTAGAGAACGAACTCGACGGTTTTGGAAAGTTTGTATCGAAATCTAGAAGTTTCAGTTCAGGAGTTTTCGTCATAAAGGTCTCGAACATAAAGATAATAAGGGTTAAAGATAGTGATTTTGGCTAATTGTTATGTAAAAAGTGAGTTTCGGCCAAGTTTAAACATCCGTAATTAATTTATTACAACTCCGCTATACAAACGGCTTGTTGTTTTGAAAAATATGCTCGGTGATCTAAATCTTACTAGAAGACATTTTGTTCCAAAAAGTTCCACATCATGGTTAAAAACAGCCTTAAACATGGTCGTTTCAACTACCGTAACACTTGTATCGTAAGGTAATATAGTTTTTCAGAAAATAATAGTTACGGCAATTTTTATGAAAACGTGCATATCTTTGTCGTTTCAAATCCGTTTTCTACGTATAATACGTCCTTAGCTTCGTATCAAAGTATACTAATATATTTTTGACAAGTCGAAATAATTTGTGAAGCTTAAGACTCGTTTTTGACTCGAAATAAGTAAAAATAACTTGCTGAAATTTCTGAAAATTATATTTTTCGTCGTCAAACTTGTAAAATCCATAACTTCTTCGTTATAACTCCGTTTTTATCCGTTCAAGCGGCCACGGATTCGTTTTAAAGTATATTTTCTAAATATCAAGGTCAAAAAGTCGTGCCTACTGTCGGTTTTTCCAGAAAATCAAAACAAGGACAGAACACAATATATACTTATCGAAAATAGTTTTTCTCGGACAAAACCTATTCTAATCCCTTCAAATCAACTCCAAAGCTAATCTAATCCTACCATACACCTTCTTAGGGTGTCATGGGTTCCTAAACATCATCAAGACCAACATATACCAAGGGGATAATTATAGGATGACCATATATATAAATAACTCTAAAAATCATGTAAAATGGTATAAACAACACAAGTCTTGCATGTTTTGCTCCAAAAATGAAGAGATGAATATAAAATGAAGATGGAATATGTAAAATGATAGAAATATGCTTACAAGTACTATGATGAGGTGATAAGAACCAAGGTTAATCCTAAACACTCTTGGTTTTTATTTCAAAACCTATAAAGAGTGTGATCTAGATTGTTATAAACTTGAGCTTGAAATTTTTGGTGATCCCTTACTAGAACAAGATGAAGGCCGGTTTTGGATGATGAAGAAAAGAGAGAAACACTTTGCTTTACATGGGTGATATAATGAGTGAATGAATGAAAGAATGAAATATATAACTTGGAGTGTAACTCTAAACAATCAAGAAAATAATTCAACACACAATAAATGCAATCCTTCCCCCCTAGAACCGGTTTAGGGGGGATATGTTTTCCAAAATATATTTTTTTTTTTCTTTTCAATTTACTTGTATCTACTTTGTAAATAAAAATGTAAGTAAAAGGTTGTGTAGGAAAAATGTATAAGTGAAGGTAAATGGTAGATTTTTGGTACAAGTAAGTTTTTAATAGATCAAAATAGAATGTAATGAAATAATAAAAATTGTAAAAATACATTCCTTGTGAATTTGAGTGATAAAATAATTATCGTGAAATTTTTAAGAAAAACATCGTAATAATATAACTTTAACGATTTATATACCAATTAAATTTAAAACACTAGGTAAAGTCAAAATATAGTTTTTATAAACTAAATGTGAGTTTAAAAATATGTCGGGATCATTTTTGAAAGTAACGGATTAAATATTTAAAATAATAACTCACGCGATAACGTTTATTAAATATAAAAATTACGCGTTAAATGTGAAATGAAATGCCATGAATGAACTAATATGATGCATTTTTAATTTAAGAAATGACCGGAATTTGAGAATTGTGACAACGTTGGAATAAGATATGTGCGCATCCCACGACGGTTGCGCAGCAATGCACACGTGCACGTTTAACAACTTAGGAACCAAGATACTTGCTTCCTTAATGAGATATTTACAGCATGCTGAATATCATACCATACACGATTATGATCAAATACTTTGAATTATTTCTCTAGTATATTCTGATTTTCATACATGATTATGGATTTCCTATATTTACACTGGCGTACACTGCAACAAATACAACTTTTACGCATAGTCAGACAAATATGTATACATTACAAATATCCACAGCAAACAAAAAAGAAATGTTTATTCATAACTACGAGTTATTACAAATCTACTACCAGCTGCTACAACGCTTAAGGGAAGAGGTCCCAACATCACTCGTTGCATCTTTGACCTCACTAAACACATCTGCACCCTGACGCGTCACAGTGGCTACACTGACAGGCACTCCATCAGACCTCGGCAAGTGAGCCGCACCAACCCCACACAGAATGGCCTTACCTGCAATACCTTCTTTCTTAGCAAGACGGGTCGCATGCGCTTCCAAGACCTCCTTTAGAGGTACCTCTTTCTCCAATGCAAAGGGATTCTGACTATCCCTAGGACGCGCAAAGACAGGTACTTGGAGCTGTGACTCATGGGGCTTCAAATAAAAGTCCGGCTGTGTCTCGGCACCCTCGGTACGATGACGCGCCAGGGTCAACCCCGCCATAATCACATTTATTGGATAATCTTGATCGCGCTCAAGCTCCGAAATCATTGGGAGCTCCAAGTCTTTCATTCTCTGCATGGCAGCGACCAAGTGATCATATGACTTAGCATCATACCCCGGTGCCTTATCCAACGGCGCCTGCAACAGTTCTGCCTCGTGGAGCTTTTCGATGGCTTCTGATTTACCACGCTCCAGAGCGCACTTCACCACCTCCCCGAAGGCATTCACCACCTCTGACGATTCCAGGGTACTAAGAGCAGCCAGGCGGAGACCATGGCCTATGAGCCACCTGCGCTCCGCTATCATAGACATAAGCTGCGGATACAACTCTTCGTCATACTCGATGCTTAGCTTACGCAGCTTTGCCTCCTGTACCTCCAAGGACCAGCTCACAGTATTCCCAAGCTCCCCCAACTGCGCAAACAAACTTTCTTTACCCTGTTCTAGATGTTTTATTGCCCAGCAGCACGCAGACTTATACCTGGCAGCATCAGAACGCTCTTGATTCATTTGGCACATTAGCGCCATTTTGTCCTCGGCCTGTTTTTGAGCGTACGCGCTCAGGTCCCTTGCCTCTGCATGGGTGCTATCTAGTTGTGCCCGGGTACTTGCCAGTTGCGCCTCCAGCAAAGAAATTATTTGGTCCTTTTGGGAATCTTGGTTTTCTCCATCAGATACTCGGTCTTTCAGCTTCACAATTAACGAAGCCTGATGAGCGGAGACTTGAACCAATTCTTCAACTAATTGCTCCAGGGGCACGTTTGCATCAGACTGGTCTTCATTATCCTGGCTCTGCGGCTCAGAATGCGCTGAACGTGTCGGACTCGCCTTAGGGGGTGACTCTATAACCTGCTCCATCCTGCGCATGATCACAAGCGCAATGTTAGAAACACATCTAGCACATTCACCAACAAAAGAAAATTATCCATGTACGGCTTTACTTACTGTGGCTCCGCATCATCAGGGTGCGACGACGCTTCATCAGTAGAGGACAACTCCACAGTCTGGACCACGGGATGTTTTTTCCGTGAAGGGCCCGCACCATCATCCCTTCGGGTCCTTTTGCGACTAAGCACCGATTCTTCTTCTTCCTCTTCTTCTATAGGGTGGGCCACAGCTACGGGCGGTGGCTGCACCACAGAAGATAGTACTCTGGGATCCGGCTGGCTTTGTAGCGGTGTGGCTTCCACTGCGACGGAGGAACTGGTACCCGTCTCCCCCGCATTCAGCTCCATAGTACGCCCTGCAGTAGCAGCCAAAATAGGCTCCTCATCATCCCTCAGCAGTCTTGCTCCTGTCCTTACTGCAACAGGCTTCGCTAGTTGTACGACGGTGAATAGATCCATTTCTGCGCAAGACAAGACACATATACAAACAGGTTATATAATGCGCGACATAGACAGAAGATTGTTCTTACATTATTTACACACAGAAGTACGGAGGAATAAGTACCCACCCTGGCCATTGGCGTCTAAAAAGATAGGGATCTCATCTTCGGGGCCAAAATAATTACGGCTGATTCCCATGTGCACCAAAAATCCCTCAGGATACGCACTAATGGGGATGCGGTTAGCATTTATCAGTTCCGCATCCTCGGCGTTATAAGACCCAGGCAATGGGCACTCATCCCTCTGTAGCGTTCCCCGGGTATAAAAATCATAATCCCAGGGAAAACATGTATCATCTACCCAGAAGAAATACTCCCTCCAATTCCTAAGTGCATCTAATTTATCCGTATAACACTGTAGTCTACCAGCGCGCTTTGAAAAAGACACCCACCCATGCGCCCACGTGGTGTGATAAAAGGCGCGGAATAGGTGGATGGTGGGGTTAATCCCCAGCAAACGGCAATTTACTTCAAAATTGGTAATTTTAGCCGCGCCGATACAGTGCAGCTGTGATATGTGTAGATTATAATAGTTTAACACATCGCACAGAAAGCGTGACAGGGGCACACGTTAATTCGCGAATTCGAATAACCGTGTGTATACACCCACTTTCCCTGCGGGGAAATCCGCAATCGTGGCTTGCGCATCCGGAACTACTGGATGCACATCCTGGGGTATAAAGTAATCTGAGGTGAATTCCATCAGATCGATCACGGTGAGGTCGGAGGTGAAGTCAGACAACTGTTTTACCATTGTGATATTATTTTTTTGATATAACGCACGCGCGGTTACCTTTGTGGTTGGTTATTTTCGGATCACAACTCTTAAAACGCTTTAGAAATGGTGGATGAAGGTTTTACTGTGAGAACTCCGGTGAAAATGAATCTCCTAGTTATATATCTTTTCTCATCCACACGATTAGCGACACGTGGATCCCACTAGTCCTCATTGTGTGGTTGAGATGGCTTGATGGGACAACGGGGCAGTAACTTTCCCCCAACTATCGAGGCATTCACAATTCATTGGGATGTCTCGATACATTGCACCTACGGGTAGGTGTATGGTTTCTTTCATACGTTTCATAAGTAATTTCTTTTTTTTCGATTACGGTCTTTAGTCTAGCACCCGCAGTTACGCACTGCGCATACTAGACTGGGGGGACATGATGACGTATAGTCTGGAGTCGGGTCATAAACCCGACTACAGCCCACTACTTGCAAGCCCAGTACGAACTGGGCCAATATCAATACACGTTTGGGCTCACGAAAGCCCAAGCCCATATCTATTTACGGAATAGATATCCGATATCTTCTAAAACAAGAAGATAATCATTCCCAACCGATTTAGGCGGGATACGCCGAAGGTTGGGGAACACGGAACCAATAAGGATTCCGTGCGTATATAAAGGGAATTATATCCCTCGTTTAAGGTACGATCTCAGAACCCTAAAAACTCCTTAAACCCTAAACCGATTACTTACTCTCACGCCGGAGGATAATCGTGGGAGACAATCCCACGATAAGCCTAACGGTGTTTCTTGTCTCTTAGTGCGCAGGTCTCAAGCAGCAATTCTCAATTGGTACGAGAACCGGAGCTCCAAACCAGGAACGTCCAACTTTTGTATCAACACCATTGAAGGTTGCCATGGAGTGTTTCATGTTGCCACCCCTATGGACTTTGAGTCCAAGGACCCTGAGGTACGTACACTAGCTGTAACTTTTGCATACTAATATTTTTGTACTCGTAAGAATGATAGTAATTTAACACAATATAATTACATAGAACGAAATCATAAAGCCAACAATCTACGGTGTATTAAGCATCATAAGATCATGTGTTAAAGCTAAAACAGTCAAGAAACTGGTGTTCACCTCCTCTGCTGGGACTGTTAACGTACAAAAACAGCAAGCTCCGGTCTATGATGAGTCACACTGGAGCGATCTGGACTTCATCTACTCCAAAAAAATGACAGCCTGGGTTCGTGTTGTTGCTTAAGTTGTTATGTTTTGTTGTTTCTAGAATATATCTATCTGATCAAGAACTAACATGTTGTACACAAATTAACCTAGCAGATGTATTTCGTGTCAAAAACATTGGCGGAGAAAGCAGCATGGAAAGCAACAAAGGAAAATAACATTGATTTTATTAGTATCATACCAACGTTAGTCGTTGGTCCATTTATCAGTCCCTCGTTCCCACCAAGTCTCATGACCGCACTTTCTTTGATCATTGGTACGTATCATACACCATGTTACAAACAAGGTGGCCGTCTAAAATCATTTACCTCTTAAGTGTTTAGATTCGGGTTGTCTTTCAATCTTAAATGTTCAAATCAAATTTAGCTAAAAAAGGTTAACTAGTGGTCAAACAAGTTACAATGGCCCAAAGTCTAGTTCTACTGTATACTTTGCATCTTTTTATCCAATATTTTAGATAAATAATTTGATAATACTATTTTTTTTTCTTCAAAATTTATTTATATAATTATATGTGAACCCAACTAAACCCGCCATGCTTCCGGCCGTACTAAAAATGGCCCGCTTCAACATGAATCAGTTTTGACATGCTGCTCGGCTTAACCCACACATCTATCTAATTATAACCACTTGTACAAATAATCTGTGTTTTCTAGGTTCTAACAAGTGCAAGTTTTTTACATCCAAACAGGAGCGGAATCACATTATTCGATTATTAAGCAATGTCAATACGTTCATTTGGATGATCTTTGCGAGAGTCATATATATCTCTATGAGCAACCCAAAGCCGAAGGGAGATACATCTGCTCTTCACATGATGCCACCATTCATCAATTAGCAAAAATGATCAAGGAGAAATGGCCAGAGTATCAAGTTCCAGCTAAGTACGAATCTACACATGGTTATTTTCTTTTATTTTGTTATTAGTGTTGAGTTTACAATGTATGTGATTTCATAGGTTTGAGGGGATCGATGATGAGATACCGATAGTTTCTTTTTCATCAAAGAAGCTAACCGACATGGGGTTCAAGTTTAAATACGATTTGGAGATGTTCAGAGGAGCAATCAAAAGTTGTAAAGAGAAAGGATTACTTCCATATTCCACAAACGATACGAAGGAGGGACTCAGCTCGTCTCATCTCTAGTAACAAAGGCGGACACTCACGAAGAGGAAAAGTTACAGATTATCCATAAGGTGGCAACCCCACCCTTTAGCTCCTCTAGCAAAGAGCATACTTGGTGAATAATCCAAAAACCACTGTTACAGAGATATTGCGGGACTGGGAATGTGTTTGTTTTCTGTTGATTGTGTGACATACATGTTATGAAAGTAATGATTCTTATAAATATAATAAATTGTTTGATATGACAGTCAAGCTCAAGCACAATATACCGCTATCTAGAATTATGAGCACACAGGGGCGGAGCCAGAACTTTATCGTCGAGGGGGCAAAATATGATAATTTTTAAAAATTACACTAAAAAGTTGGTACGTTAGGGGGGTGGGGGGCAAATTACAAAAATAGCCGAAAATTTTCGATAATTTACACTACAAAATTTTTCGCCGGGGGGTCACGTGACCCCCCGGACCCCCCTTTATCTCCGCCCCTGTGAGCACATCAAGATCGGCTGAAAAGAACCTCACGTGAAGCAAGTGAATGAGCGTTTCTAATTACAGCATTGTCGTTTTGGTGTAAAAATATGTTTTGTTTGTTGAAAAGCAAAAGGAACATTGAAATTGCAGTTAGAATCACTATACTATCAATCTTATGACATACTACCATTGAAGGTTGTCCAATGCTGATAATGTTCATATCATCTGCATATGAAGCTGTATATCTAAATGCAGTTTGGGGCGAGTCGAATTTTCATTGCAAATTATATGGCATTAAATTACAGTGTATACAAACAAATGATTTTAAACAACTTGTGATAATGTCAAGCAGAATAACTGTCATGAATGACACTAATAACTTTGACACAGAATTGTGCAGTGCTTGACCTAAAAGCAAACAAGATTAGAATCCTTAAGGTGAACTGACATCCAACAAATAAACCTCAAAGGCTCAAACTGAAAAATAGAGTTGTGATAACTGCTGAACAATGCCGCCATGGTGTAACCATTAATTTAGTCATGGTCTTTTATTTTCAGTAAACAAGTTTACACATTCGCTGTAAGCATATTCATCATAACAAGTTTTTCATAAGTTTCTTTAAGAGTCCTAACACATTACTTGTTCCTTTCTGCACCAACCAAATCACTGCCTCAAGCTTTCAACAATGTAGGAGGCGTACAAATCCCTGGCATCACAAGTATTTAACAGTAAGATGATCAAAAAGCAATGAAATAAAAGAGATACAATAATCTAAATTACTACTCACATGGAATACTTGATAGCCTCGACTGCATCTTCAGCAGGAAGAAAGTCATTGACTTTAACTGATTTGTTCTCGTTCTTCTTGTCTGCATCAAGTTAAGGAACATACAAACAATGCCCAAAAAAAAGATAATTAAACAACAGAAAACATAATGTGAATGTATGGATACAGTCCTCAAAGAAACGACGAATCTCAGCAAGACGATGGGGTGGAAGTTCTTTGATGTCAGCGTAGTGTCGAAATTCAGGGTCATCTGCACATACTGCTATGATTTTGTCATCGCTTTCACCCTGAAATAATTCCAATTAAAAGAGTCAAACAGTTGAGTCTAAAACCATTTATAATGTTGAATCCATGATAGATCAAAAGTATTTAATTACCTGATCAATCATAGGCATTAATCCAATAGCACGTGCACGAAGGAAAGTGCCAGGCAGTACAGGTTCCTGTAGAACATTTATTATCAGGTGTAAGCGTAAGTTAAAATAAAATTCATGTTCCAAAAATATCATACGGCCTGCATACCTGCATCAATACCAACACATCAATGGGATCGCTGTCTTCACAAATGGTTCTTGGGATGAAACCATAGTTGTGTGGGTAAACCACTGACGAGTAAAGAATCCGATCAACCTATTGTAGGATTATGATACATCAACATATATAAAGATACTTTAATGATGTAAAGATTGATTAAATAAGAAGTTTACCTTGATTAGTCCACTTGCTTTGTCGAGCTCATACTTAACTTTGCTACCTTTTCCAATTTCAACAACCTGTACGCAAACTTGAATCACTTACAAGTACAAACCATAGATTTTTAAGATTGATTTTTTTTTTTTTTAAGAACACCCATTAGCAGAGATGTCGAGATACATACACAGTTGAAAACTTGAGGTGCACCGGGCCCTGCATACATATCACCACCATATAAAAATTTCTCACAATTGTGATCGTTCCAAACTAATTTTTTTCTGAATCAAATTGAAAGATAAAAGCTTTACCGATCTCCAAGTCATGCCACGGGTGAGCAGCAACAGATCTCCGCGACATAGAGTTATAAATCCTTTCATTTAGAGTGACACGGTTACTTCCAGAACTTTTCGCACTTGCTTCTCCATCAGCCATGTTTACCTTCCAATATATGACAATTTGTTTTTGATTAATGATAGGAAAATATACAAGCCATATAATTCTATAGCAATTATTTATCAACGGTTCAACACAATAATACAATCTTATTAATTAATTTCATTTAATAAGCAATTGTCTCCACCTATGCTAACCTAAAATCAATATCAATAATACAACATAATGTCTTGATTTAAAAGACATCTCGTAATGTTATAGAAGCTTAAAATAACTAGAAATCATAGTTATATTTAACCAACTGTGAAACAGTTTAGTAGCACTAGTAAACAAATAGTTTTGATTATGAGTCAAATGAGAATCCAAGATATAAATGGGCTACAGGGCAACTCTCATAAAATTTTCCATTCGGCAAGATACATCTAACAAGCACATCTTTGATATTAACTCTTGTTTTTTACATAAACTTTATTTCCTAGAACATTTGTGATTTATCACAATTAAAATCTTAGTGAGCGTCTGGGCTAACTTATTTTTAAGCAGAAGCAGTTTGTGTTATTCAATGTTCCAAACTGCTTCTGCGCAGATGGCTGCTTCGTTCAAAGTGCTCATTTGAAATGATATAAAATTTATCCTTTCACCATCATATTTCAGTTTACGGGTGTGTTTGGTTTGGGGGTATGGGAATGAGGACTGGGTATAAAACCCATAAAAGTATGCATTTGTAAACCCATTCTCATACCTAAATCTATAGTGATTCCTTATTACAGACGAAACGCCTCCTTAAAAATCTCCAACTTTTTATTTTCCGAGTATTATTGCATTACTTAAAAATGGAAAGTACTTTTAAACATCTTATTATTATAAAGTAGCTATTTTATAAGCAAAGCAATAAGCAATCCCAACTATCATAAGCACTTAATAACAACAAGACTATAACAAACCAGATTAATAAATCACAAAATCATATAATTTTATAAAAAGTAAAACCTAACAGAACAAGTAACAGTTAGTTTCATGCATTACAAACAAAAACTATAAAATTAACCCAATAAACTTACACACTAAAACAATACAAATAACAAATCAGTTAACACTTGAACCAAAAAAAAAAGAAACTTACAGAAAGAAGATTGATATCAGGAGCAAAAAAATAATTTTTGTGGAAAGAATAAAAAAGAATTAGAGTGGACGCTTTGACCCTTTTTTCTGACAAAAGGGTGGGTCTAAGGGTAATGTGAGCCGTTGGATTAGATGGTTTGACACGTGGTGGATGATGGTGTGTTTAGACAGTTAGGGTGCGTTTGATTGCTACTTAATGACATCATTCAGTGCTGAATTTAAAAACTTAATCGGTAAGTATGTTTGATAATTATAAAACTTGCCACTAAATGAAACATAATGCGCTGAGCGATTTTGTATCATGAGGTATGCTAAACGATTCAGTAGGTTGTATATTTACTAGATTACCTTTAACATCTCAGTGGGCTATCTATTTAATCTATTAAAAGAGAGTTTTGAGCGAGGTCATATTTGAATAAGTGTTAATCTTCTATTGGTTAATTTAATAAAAAACTATTATATGCTGATGTCATAGTTGTAAAAAGAGTTTTTTATTTAATTACATATTGATCCCATTTTAAACAGTTTTAAGCAACCCTTCTTTTTTTGGTTTTATTTTAATATACAAAGCTTATTGGAGAAGATTAAACATAGTATATGCCTGATCATGTTTTTTCATTGAAAAAATCAAACGTCAAGTTTCTTTGTCATATCTCTTTATCTACAACCAAAATGACGCATTTGAATTTCAAAATTGATTCTTCATCTCCATCTTCTCCATTTGTGATAACCACTTCTTCAACATTCGTAAATCAGTGTATGTGTGAAATTTTGAATATGTTTTCTGATATGAGTTTTAAGTAAAGTCAAAAAGTCAACACAACACAATATCACAACTGATTTTCATAAAGCCGTTTTGGCGGGAAAATCAGTTATTCCATTCCTTGTATAAATCATTCACTTGTAATCATTTTAGATCATCTATTTTGAATTGTAAAAACAACATTTCTCTCTGTAACAAACTCACTATCATAATAACAAATCATCAAATTGTTCAATACTCTTTTCTAGTTCTTGAGTATTCACATTTGTTGAAGATCTTTATCATTTCTATTATTAGAGATCTAAAGATCATATTAAGTGGTATCAAGAGCCTTCAATCCTGCACCTATCCACCATATCCAACTGAATTCTGTTAGAATTCAGTTATTCCATCATCAGTTACACAACCAGTTCTTGAATTTTGTTCTTTTGAAAACACTAATCATGGTGGGTACAAGATCCACTGAGACTGCTAGAAGTGAACTTGATAGGCCGATTACAATGGAAGATCTCATGCGTACCATCACTGAAATGGGTACTACAATCCGAACCTTGGAGAATCGATTGAATAATGGAGAAGGTACCAGTCAAAGAAATGGGATTCATGGGAGTCAAGGTGGTAATCAGCAGATGCAGTTTAGTAGAGTAACCAAGATTGAGTTCCCGAAATTTGGTGGAGGGGATGATGTTAGAGGGTGGTTATTCAAGTGCGAACAGTTCTTTAAAGTGGACAATATCCAAGATGACTGTAAGGTAAATCTTGTTTCAATTCATTTACATGATTTAGCTTTAATGTGGCATAGACAATTTGTGAGGTATCTTGGGGAAGATGTGTCTTGGATTGTGTATAGAGAAGCAATTTTGAAAAGATTTGGGTCTGTTTATGATGATCCTTTGGGTGAAATCAAGAAACTTAAACAAGTAGGCAATATTCAAGATTACATTGATGCTTATGACAGATTGTTGTGTAGAGTCGATTTGCCTGAAGAACAATGTATGAGTTTCTTTATGGCTGGGTTACAAAGTGAAATTGAGTGGGCTGTGAGAATGTTTAGGCCAAGATCTCTTGCAGATTTGTATGGGTTGTGTAAACTGGAAGAAGCTAAGTTGAATGTGTTAAAACAGAAGCAGAGGCCATCACTTTTACCAACACCAAGATTCCAAAACTCAATTCCAAATACTGGCCCCAAACCTTTATCTTTACCAGCACCAAATCCAAATTGGAGAAATAAGGCTGTGACTGTGCCAAACACCCCATTCAGGAAACAATTGACACAAAAAGAGTTAGATGAGAAAAGGCAAAAGAACCAATGCTTTTATTGTGATCAAAGATACACACCAGGGCACAAATGTGGGGGACAAGTGTTTTCTCTTGAAGTTTTAGGAGAGAATAATGAAGAAGTGTTGGAAGAAGTTGGTACTGATGGTGACTTGGCAGTTGAAACAGAGGAAACAGGGGAATTGATTGACTATGTGCCACAAATTTCTCTAAATGCTATCAATGGTACCACTACTTACAAGACTTTGAGAGTTTATGGTAATGTAGGGAATCATAAGCTTCATATTTTGATTGACTGTGGCAGTACTCACAATTTCATGGATGTCAATACTGCTAAGAGAATAGGCTGCAAACTTAGTAGTACTTGTCCATTTCAAGTTGACATAGCTGGTGGTGGCAAATTGACTAGTCAATGGGTCTGCAAAGAGTTTAAATGGAAGTTGCAAGGTGAGGAGTTTGAAACTGATGTGATGCTTTTGCCCTTAGGAGGATGTGAAATGGTACTTGGAATTCAGTGGTTATCTACATTAGGTAACATACTAGCTAATTTCAAGGAATTAAGAATGAAATTTAAGCATAAAGGCAAAACTGTATTGTTAAGGGGAACACAAAAGACTGGAGTGCAATGGAAACAAGGAAAGAAAATGCAAATTCAAACACCCCAAGCTGAATTATCCTCTATGATGTTATGTGTTTACCCAACCACCTCACTAAACATGATTTCAGCAGCAACCAACAAAGGTTCAGCAGAATCACCAAAAGAAGTAACTGAGCTAGTTAAGGAATTCACTGATGTTTTTGCAGTACCTACTAACCTTCCACCCATTAGACCTTTTGACCATAAAATTCCACTCAAAGAAGGAACTTTACCCATTAATGTTAGACCTTACAGACACCCACCCACACAGAAGGATGCAATAGAAATCATGGTGAAGGAGTTACTTGACACTGGAGCAATTAGAGATAGCCAAAGTCCATTTTCTTCTCCAGTGGTTATGGTTAAAAAGAAAGATGGAACTTGGAGGATGTGTGTGGACTATAGACAGTTGAATAGTGCTACCATCAAAGACAAATTCCCAATACCAGTCATAGAGGAATTGATTGATGAGTTGCAGGGTTCCATGTACTTCACCAAGTTGGATTTAAGGTCTGGCTATCATCAAATTAGGATGTACCCTCCTGACATAGAGAAAACAGCATTCAAAACACATGAAGGACACTATGAATTTCTGGTAATGCCTTTTGGTCTCACAAATGCTCCTTCTACTTTTCAAGCTTTAATGAATTCTGTTTTCAAAGAATATTTGAGGAAGTTTGTGTTGGTATTCTTTGATGACATACTTGTGTATAGTCCTACCTTGGAAGATCATGTACAACAGGTAAGATTGGTTTTGCAAATTCTGAGAAACAACACACTCTATGCCAAGCAGTCTAAGTGTGTTTTTGGTGCACAAAAAGTGGAATACTTGGGTCATGTGATCACCAGAGAAGGAGTGGCCACTGATAGTTCTAAAATTGAAGCTATGAAAAGCTGGCCAGTGCCTGTTAATCTCAAGCAATTAAGGGGATTTTTGGGTTTGACTGGATACTACAGAAGATTTGTGAAGAACTATGCAGTTATTAGTCATCCTCTTACTCAACTACTTAAGAAGAATGGGTTTGTGTGGTCAGAAGCAGCACAAGTGGCATTTGATAAGTTGAAATCTGCAATGTCTCAAGCTCCAGTTCTCAAGTTGCCAAATTTTAATGAGTTGTTTGTTATTGAGACAGATGCTTCTCAAGGAGGAATTGGAGCAGTGTTGCAACAGGGTGGTCATCCAGTAGCTTATTATAGTAAAACTCTAGCTCCTAAACACCAATCATTGTCCACTTATGAGAAGGAATTGTTAGCAGTTATACAAGCTTTGAGTAAATGGAGAGGGTATCTTTTGGACAGGCATTTCAAAATCAAAACAGACCATTTCAGTTTGAAGTATTTGTTGGAACAAAGAATTACAACACCTACACAGATGAAGTGGTTACCTAAGTTGATGGGGTTTGATTATGAGATTTTGTATAAGAAAGGGAGTGAAAACAAGGCTGCAGATGCTTTGTCCAGGGTACCTACCAGTGCACAGTTACTACATCTAGCCCTTTCTACAATTTCCAGTGATTATATGCAAAGAATACTTGATTCTTGTAAGGAAGATGAGGAATTGCAGAAGATTGCCTCTGATTTGGAAACCAATGCTCAATCACACAAGCACTACAGTTTGGTACATGGGCAGTTGAGAAGGAAAGGGAAGATAGTAGTTGGTGACAATGAGCAGCTAAGACATGAGTTACTTCATTATTTCCATGCTGATCCAAGTGGTGGACATTCAGGAGTACAAGCTACTATCAAAAGAATCAGTGGTTTATGCTATTGGAAAAAGTTGAGACAAAAAGTCAAAGAATATGTGGCCAACTGTAGAGTTTGTCAAGCAAATAAACCTGATTTGTCTGCTTATCCTGGATTATTGCAGCCTCTTCCTATACCTCAACAAGTTTGGTCAGAAATTTCAATGGATTTTATAGAAGGTCTTCCACCTTCTAATGGAAAAACAGTTTTGTTTGTGGTAGTGGATAGACTAAGTAAGTACAGTCATTTTATTCCAATGAGCCATCCTTTCACAGCTGTTCAGGTAGCTCAAGCTTTCTTGGATAATGTGTACAAGCTCCATGGTCTTCCCAAGGTGATAGTAAGTGACAGGGACAAGGTTTTCATCAGTTTATTTTGGAAGGAGCTATTCAAGATGTTAAAGGTCAGTCTACACTTGTCTACTTCATACCATCCTCAAACTGATGGACAAACTGAAGTAGTCAACAGGTGCCTGGAATGTTACTTAAGATGTATGTCAGGGAAAAAGCCTAAGGAATGGTCAAAATGGGTCTCTTTGGCTGAATATTGGTATAATACCAATTACCATACTGCAACCCAAGTTACACCCTTTGAAGTATTGTATGGACAACCACCTTCCAATCCAATTGCTTATGTTCAAGGTCAAAGTTCAGTGGAAAGTGTGGATAGATCCTTGGCTGCAAGAGAAGCTACTGTTCAGTTGCTCAAGTTCCATTTGGAAAGGTCTCAACATAGAATGAAGGCCATTGCTGATGCTAAAAGAACTGAAAGGGAGTTTGATATTGGGCAATGGGTACTCCTGAAATTGCAACCTCATAGGCAAGTCACTGTGAGAATGGGGAAATACAACAAGCTTAATCCTAAGTACTATGGACCATTTCAGATTATTGGAAGGATTGGACAGGTAGCATACAAATTGGAGTTGCCTGCAGGTTCACAGATACATCCAGTGTTTCACGTTTCTCAGCTTAAGAAATACAAAGGTTCAGTCCCTACAACAAACCCCATGTTACCAAGATGCAACATTGAAGGTGAATTGGAAGTTGTTCCAGTACAGATACTTGACAGAAGATTGGGCAAAGTGGGTTCTTCAGCTAAAGTCTTTGTTCTAGTCAAATGGTCGAATGGAACTCCAGATGATGCAACATGGGAACTACATAGTGACATGGTCAAGCGTTTTCCTGATTTTGACATTGATGCTTGAGGACAAGCACTTACTGAAGGAGGAAGTATTGATATGAGTTTTAAGTAAAGTCAAAAAGTCAACACAACACAATATCACAACTGATTTTCATAAAGCCGTTTTGGCGGGAAAATCAGTTATTCCATTCCTTGTATAAATCATTCACTTGTAATCATTTTAGATCATCTATTTTGAATTGTAAAAACAACATTTCTCTCTGTAACAAACTCACTATCATAATAACAAATCATCAAATTGTTCAATACTCTTTTCTAGTTCTTGAGTATTCACATTTGTTGAAGATCTTTATCATTTCTATTATTAGAGATCTAAAGATCATATTATTTTCATTATTTTGGACTATGAAACCGATTGATTGTTGGTTTTGTTTTTACTGACAACAGGTCGTTTATTATATGCCCTTCTCGGTGATTAATCTGCTTCTTAAAGGTGCAAATAATGCTTCTTAAGGTGATTAATCTCCTGTTGAAATTTTCTTTTAGGCCATTTAATATGAATTTCGAATGAGATGAATGATAAGTTTCTTTATGAATACCAAGTGTTCGATCAAATGCCAAAATGAAAAAAGAAGTTATTTTGAATGCAGTAGCAACTAGCAAGAGACATCACATAATATCATTTTTTTTTTCTTTTTCTTTTTTTTCTCTTTTTTTTTAAATAATAAAAGCTATATATTTTATGTTTGTTGTTAATCTGCATTTTGAATCAGACTTTGCTTACTCCGCTCATAATTTACTTATATGAGCCTAAACATGTGACTTTTTGTAGGGTTGAAACAAGATTGGTTCATTTAACCTGTAATGCCAAGGTAAATAAAACGAGCGAAAGTTGTGCTGAAGAAGACTTACAAGGTTATAACTCAAGTTTCCCATGTATTTCCCTTAGCATCATATCAGAACTTTTTTAGATAACTTTACATTATAATTATGTTTTAAACTTTTTATGATAGTGCTTCACTTTCTTTATGCTTTATGTTGGGATGTCTTTCTTTCTACTTTACCTATGACTATCCTCTTATATTGGGATTGAGCATACATATTAAAGACGTCAAGTTTTAACCATATACATATCATTAGTTTTGGACTTTTGGTTTTGATTTTGACCTCCTAATTGTATTTGTTCTCAGTTAGTTATGTTATGATGCAACATCCTTATTCTTGAAAAGATATTTTTTTAATTCGATTATCTGCTTCATGGGTATATGATTAAAGGCCATGATATCGAATTTTGGAAATCTATAGCTTTGGTATATTGCAATTTTTGCTTTTTGTTTACTTAAGAAAGTGTTAGCTGCAATTTATGTTTTGCTGGTTGGATTTCATATTTGGTTTAATCTTCAAGTTTTAATGAAATGTTTGGATGGAAGGGATTTTGCTAATTTGATGAGATCAAACGACGACGAAGGATTTTGTAGCATTCACCTTTATACATGCCATGTCGTTTAGATTGATTAGCATCCTCTTCATGACGAGTTTGCTTCGAAATGTTATTTTCCTTATATTTCACTAACTTATAAATGAAACGTATATGAAGGCAAATTGCTCTTTAATTGCATCTTTAAATTTTATTGTTGGTTTTGTTCATTGATTTGACAAAGTAGCAGTATTTCTATGAACCCAATTTCGTCTTTGTTCTTTTTTATTGTTGCTTTTGTTCTTTGGTTCGACAAGTAGCAGATTATGGTACTAATTCAAGATGAGTACATGTTTTTCATTAGAGTTTATTGATTTAGCTTACGGTTATTGTCGTCAAATGATAAAGTGAGAGATGATTTGAAATTTAAACTTGGTTGTGTTTGTAATTTATCGAATAAACCATGTTACCATTCATTAAGGGGGTGTTTGGGTAAGCTTATTATGAAAGTTTTTTGGAAGTTTAATTTAGTTTGTTTTAATAAAATGCTTTTGAGCTGATTTTGTGAAACATTAATTTATGAATATGCTGGATTTTTAGAGCTTAAATATAATTTATTTTGCAAATTGTTAAGTCCGACTATGTTTCTTATTTTGTCTTAACTTTTGTAACTTCTTTGGTCTTTTTTTGGATTAAATGATTTGTTGTAGAAATCTTTGATATATAAAAATTGGCTTAGCCTGTTTAAGCACTTTAGGTTGTACGTGTGGCACTTGAAGCTTTGTATTGCACAAATATTAGAAGGACCATAGTGATATTGGATAAGATGTGATTAAGATGTAATGTGTTATGTTATGAATGTTTTAGAATGCTCACAAGTTGATAATATTTGACTTTTTTCTACAGGAATAAAGCATATGATGATGGCTCATAAATATAGGCATTCATGCAAAAGGTGAAGCTGATTTCAGCATTATGAAGAGCAAACGGGCAAAATTAGTATCAAGTTAAAAAAGCGACAGATATGTTTAAGGTATTGTGCACAAGTGATTGAAAGTTTTAGACTTAAATAAAAAGTTTATGGATGATGAATCCTTTTTTGAACTCTTCGCTTTAGTCCGTTCCTTTTTTTTTTTTTTTTTTTTTTTTTTTTGGCTCGGGTCGATAGTCGCCATGTTTGGGTGTGAAAACTAAATAATTGGCGTTTAGTGAAATTTGACTAAACTGCATCACTAATTTTTGCAATCTGACCTTATTGGTATGGCAAGGAAAATGGTTGAACTTTGAAAAATAAATAGAAGTAATATGTTTGACTTCTCATTTTCAGAAGGACGTGCACATCAGCACATGGAAGGCGGGAAGTTACATTAACGCAAGATTGCGGTTTGCTCATGGATGGTTGTTTTGTAGCAATATTATTTTTGTAATCGCGTTAACTCATTTTGGAAAATAAGTGTTTTCATGTTAACCCGAACCTTATTTTACCCATGACCACATGCTAATTCCTAATTTTGCGGTGTTTGAAGGAGCTTTTTTTAAGTGATTTTAAGTTTTGGAGGTTTTTCTTATGCCTTTCCCTTCTATATGGACGCAGCCCTGAAGTTGCACGGTCATCTGCAATTTCTGTTTTAATACCAATATTTTGATTGAGATTGACTTAAAGATGCGTTAAAAGTCTATGAGAAGGCTCATAACATGTGGCAAGTTACTCAAAATTTGCAAAACATAACTCTCAAAAGCAGTAAATTTGTTGGTCGTACTCCCACTTGAGATGATATGAATTTGCAAAGTCTACTTGAAAAGAAGTATTTTTTAACTTTCAACCTTTGTTACAAGTCATTTATGCGGTAAGTCACCTTTTAGATCCATTTAATTATGTCCATAATATCAAGGCTCATAGTAAAGTCCTTCTCACTTCTAATTATTTAGTTTAATTTTGATATTCGTTCAATACCGTCTCTTTATGTATACAACCTTTAAGTTTGGCATAAACAAATTTTTGCCTTTAAATGTTAGCAACTTCGTTGCTCATCTTCACTCTATTAACATTTTAATAAAATATTTAACGGATTGCTTCTCAATGTAATTTCATTATATACGTTTGGGTTTCATTGTAGCAATAGTATTTATAGGATGTGTAAAATAATACAAATGTTTATTTAGACAACCCGTGTGTTACACGGGTCTTAAACTAGTATATATTAAAATAACCTTTAATCATTTATCCTCTATATATTAAAACAATCTTTGATTTGGGCTATGTATTTGATTATATAAATTCGGTGGTAAAGTATTATAAAGTTATTTAATTGTTAAAATATATGCATGATAAAATTAATTTTATTTATGTTAACTTCTTTGTTCATATCCATTTTGTAACTGTGAGTTTTATAAATAAAAATAATTTATGAATCAACATATTTTGATTAGTATGTAATAATATTGAGGTTAAAATGGTAATTTCTTTTTATTCAAAAAGCACACTCAAATATTTATCAAACAATAATTTTCATTCAGAAACATTTTCACTTAGCATCTTTGAATTATTCAGCATCTTTGATTCATCCAGCGCTAAACAATACAATTTTATCAAACAGCCCCTTACTCTCTCACGCACATGAAAATGGTATCGGGATGGAATCTTTGTGACTTGCTTATTCATTTTGTTTGGAAGCATTTTTAATTGCCACTATGAAATAATTTAGAGAAATGAAACATGTACCTAAACTTAGACTTAAAATTAAGTGTTAGCATCTTGATAACCGCAGATAGGGATCCACTTATTTTACAACCCATCAGAATGATGACAAGTGTTTTTAGGTCTAAATTTAAGCATAAATTTAGATCCATATATCATTTCTCAATAATTTAATAAGAGTTTAAATAGTTTAAAAAGTATAAATATTCTGATTATGATTGTGATTTACTATAACCAGACGATTACTCGAGTAACCACGATATATAGTAACGAAATAATTGTTTTATTTAAGTGTGTTTTATACTTTTATAAGCAAGTGTATTTTACTAAAAGTTAAGTCTTAAAAAACTTCATTTTTTTTATTGCGTCTCACACCCTAATCCTTACAGGTGACGTAGTAGGTCGGGCGCCCAACCTAAACCAATCATCATATCGGTCCCTAGGCCCCACTGCTGGAAAGACTCGTCTCCAAAATCGTACGTACGACTCCTCTAGTGATGGAGGTTGGCCCAACCCAGGCTTATGCGGTTAAGGTCAGTGGCGAAACTTGACCATTTATTTTAGGGGGGCGAATTTATTTTGGGTCAGCCGAATCGGAAATTTGTTTGTAACCTCAACTAAATTACCCTTAAAACTTATAATTTACACTAAGTGCCGTAAATGTTGGGGAGGCCGGGACCCTCCCCTGCCCTCAAATAGGTCCGCCCTTGGTTCAGGTTGTTGTAAACGAAAAGGACATCTGATAATTTGATCTTAGCTTGCAGAGCGGCATACAAAAAAAAGGAAAGAATTCATTGCACCCCTAGGCACAAGTCATCCTCGTACCGAGCTTGGACCATGTTTCTCGAACAATCTCAATACATATAGCGCAAGACGATTTCACATATCGAGGTTGGAATGGGATCGGGTGTTTTCATGTCTCACCGTAGTGCCCGGTTTGTCTTGATTTCCTATTGATGAACAAGAGGGAAAATGAAATTCTTGGATTTTCTTACTCGCCATTAGCTACGTGTCCTTTGGACGATAAAGATTATAATTTATATTCTTTTTTAACCAAATAATTGATTTATTTTTTACAAGTGAGATCTTACCAATCTAGGTTTGGTGATATTTCATGTAAACTCGAAACACAACGTTTAGTCCGTAAATCAATGACGGAGCTGCGTTATAAGTTGGGTAGGCTATGGCCGATCTAAGTTTTGAACACAAACCAACAAGCCAATGTTTTCACTAGACTTATCCCACATTTAGTCCTCAATTTTTTTTTCCCCAACCCATGAGCAATAACATTATAGCGTTTTGAAGCATTTTTTATTTTATTATTTTGGTGTAACTAAAAGTTTGGCGTACCCGACCTTGGCTTTTATCAGTTTCATAAATTTAGTAACACTATGAAAACGAAATAAAGGGTTGTACTATATGGACGGTGCCTATCCCCTAGGCGTGGGCCCCTCCTCCTTTTATCCTCCTCTCTCTCCCACATGAGCGGTACTTCTTGTCCCCCTGTCTTCCTTTTCTTTTCTTTTTTTTTTTTCTTTTTTTTTTAATTGTGTTGTGTTTAGGTATATGTATAGTGTATTTATTTGTGTACCGTTTTTATATGTATAGTGTTTTTAATTGTGTAGTGTTTTTATATGGTATTTATTTTACGTTACTTTTTGTAAACTTTTTTTATAAACTTTTTTTATAAATATTTTATAAACTTTTTTTATAAACCTTTTTTATAAAATTTTTATAAACTTTTTTTATAAACTTTTTTTTATAAACTTTTTTTTATAAATATTTTATAAACTTTTTTTATAAACCTTTTTTATAAAATTTTTATAAACTTTTTTTATAAACTTTTTATAAACTTTTTTTTATAAACTTTTTTTATAAATTTTTTATAAACCTTTTTATAAATTTTATAAAAAAAAAGTTTATAAAATATTTATAAAAAAAGTTTATAAAAAAAAGTTTATAAAAAAAGTTTATAAAAAGTAACGTAAAATAAATACCAATTAAAAACACTACACAATTAAAAACACTGTACATATAAAAACACTACACAAATAAATACACTATACATATACCTAAACACTACACAATTAAAAAAAAAAAAAAAAAAAAAAAAAAAAAAAAAAAAAAAATACCCCCTAGTTTTAGGGGGGTTAAACTAAAATACTAGGCACCGTCAATATAACATGACCCGAAATAAAATCTGATGTGATATGACATTTTCAAAAATGAAAAATTGTGACATTTGACAACCCAAACTCTAAACTGACTTACACCACTGTGGTGATTGCATTCAATTGTTGCATATTGAAGTCTGGGATGGAACAAGGGTTTCGCGGTTATCCGGAAACTTCATGAATTTTTTTGATATAGTGTTAATTTTTTTTTAAAAAAAACAACGATTTTATTAAATGTATCTTAAATGCATCTGGTTCATCGGCAATATGTTCATATATTTATCTTTTTAATGAATTCTTCGTTCTCATTCATTTTTTAACTTTATTATATTATGATTCAAAAACTTTTGTGCATCCGATTATATTTGTTAATGGTTACGTCCCTGATTGAAATCGATTGCAGCTAAAGCCACAATATATGACCTACAAAAACAAATTCCTAATATGGTGCATTTGGTATGATGTTATAAATGACAATGGATATGAGTTTGATAGTAGTGGTGGGTCCCTCACCTATGAAAGATCTATTCCTATTACTCTGTATATGGAATATGAATTATATCTATCATTAATTACCATAGTCAGGGACG
This sequence comes from Chrysanthemum seticuspe, assembly GCA_019973895.1. Taxonomy (NCBI): domain Eukaryota; kingdom Viridiplantae; phylum Streptophyta; class Magnoliopsida; order Asterales; family Asteraceae; genus Chrysanthemum; species Chrysanthemum seticuspe. The sequence continues at coordinate 231,457,396 of BPTQ01000002.1, read as the reverse complement.
GAGCTAAGAACAAGTATGATTGGGTGCACAAATTTTTTTTAACCGTAATATAATACTAGAAGGGTACCCGCGCAATGCGGCGGCGGGTACCCGATGACTATTTTGTAACGAACAAATGTTTTTCATTTTTACGTCTAATTCAAGTAAGTTTCTCTCTTTTCAACTCCGCTTCTTCCCGACTACTAAAGAAAACTCATAAAAATATATCAAAATAGATGTTGAACTAAAGAGCACAAAATTTTAAAAAATATGGTGAAATTAGATCATAAAAAAATTAAACGGATTAAAAGATCTTTAAATTTAAAAATAAATGTGATTAATTAGTTAGGAAGTGACATGTGTCACCCCATTATTGGAGCTCTTTATTTTAGTTTGTTAGAGCTTTCCCTTTTTGTTATTTTTTAGTTAGAGAAATGACACATGTCACTCAATGATTGGAGCTCCTTATCTTATTTTTTTTAATTCTTTCCATAATAAGCAAGTAAAAAAGTCTGAATTTTTAAGCCTTCTAATTTTAGAAGGCCTAAATGCATTATAAAGTAGTATAGATAGTTTAAGATGCTACCTAAGTAAGACTAAAAATACGTTTCGATAGACCGGGGTCATTTAAGATACATATGAGAAAAATCGATGTTTTTTCTTAAACTTAACATTACATCGAAAAAATCCATAGGTGTCCCGGGCACCCACAGGACCCCGCCTGGCTCCGTCCCTGACCATAGTAGTGGCCCCCCTCATCTTAAACAAACACATTTAATCACTTTAATAGTCATAGTCTCCATTCCGGTGCCGAAAAGGTAAGGGACCTGATATGCTCGTTTACAAAACTATTAAGGCCTGAATAAAATATTAAAAAACGGGAACTCGTCTGTTGCCAACTTCCATTACCCAACTTTGACTTTTTAATTTGACCAAGTTATTTTCATCTATTGCAGTGCAATTGTGTGAGTAAATAGCAGAGGTATGATCTTTGCAATCTTCAATTTTGTAATTAAATTTCCGTACCTACTTTAATCGTTATGTTTATTTTGCTTGCTGTTGTTATGATTGTTTTAACACTAAAAACATTTAATTATATTTCTTTTTTGTGGCTTATTTTGGAAGTTCTCGGCTTATATAAGCTTATTAAGACATAATAAACTTATATAAGCCGAAAAGTTTCAAAATAAGCTACAAAAAGTGAGCTTATGAAACATAAGCCCAAAGCCATATAAGCTTATTATGACATAAGTTAGCTTATTATAACTTAAAAAATTTACAGTATAATACTATAATGTAATTAATAAAATTTAAACAGCTTAGAGTGAAGATATAATAATGAGAATAAAGGACTCAAGTTCAGAATCTGTACCTATTTCATCAACCGTTTCTCGACCGAATACGTATGGAGCAGTTGTCTTAGGAGGTACATTTGATCGTTTGCACGATGGTCATCGCCTTTTTTTAAAGGTTTGTTTGCTGTTTTGTTTAGGCACATAAATACAGTATGTGTATATCAAGGAAGCGTTATGTTTTTGAAATTGTGGATGGTGAATGTTTGTTGTAGGTTGCTGCAGAGTTAGCTAGGGATCGAGTTGTTGTTGGTATTCTTGACGGACATATGTTGTCCAGAAAACAGGTTTGATCTTGCTCATTTCAGCAGAGGTGCAACCCCTGATTAGTGAAGTTCTTATACACGTGTCTTGTTGCAGTTTGCCCATCTTATTATGCCAATTGAACAGAGAATACAAACGGTTCAAGATTACATCAAGGTGCCAAATGTTGTTTTTTCTCGGATTTGTTATACATGTATTGTCACCTGATATGTGAATTTGTTCTTTTTTTGTTTATTTCAGTCTATCAAGCCAAATCTGGTGGTTGAAGTTGAACACATTACCGATCCTTTTGGTCCTTCAATTGTCGATAACAATCTGGATGCCATTGTTGTCAGGTTTGCTTGTCCAATATTCTTATTTAACTACTTGCTTACAAGGTCTTTATGATTTACATCATTGTAAGAGCTTAGACTTTTGAGCGTATGTAGTCATTTTACTTTTCCCTAATATTATAACAAAAGTGGTTGAATAGTTGATGTTTCATTGTCTTTAGTATCTTAAGAATTGTATTTGATGTATAGTCAGGCTAATGCTAGTTTCTTTCTGCCAGCCAGGAGACTCTACCTGGTGGAATATTGGTGAATCAGAGGAGAGCTGAAAAAGGCCTCTCACAGCTAAAGGTGCGTGTATTTTGCTGGAAAATTACTATTTTCTAGATAACGGCTAAATGCCAGGGTTGTTTACAGGTTGTAGTCGTAAATTTGGTATCTGAAGAATCTAGTGGAGACAAACTGAGTTCGTCCACATTGAGGAAGCGTGAGGCTCACATTACTGGAAAACTTTAGTTAGGTGAACAGTTATGTATCTGTAGCACGCCACATTAAAACATCACTATGTTCAGGAAAAGTACATAATACTTATAAGCTTCTTTCAATTGCTTAGTGTAAAAGATTCATGTATTATATACTTGCACTCGTATTAATGTCAATATGTCATTTTCATTCAGTTTTGATCACTTACAGTTGAGGTATTAATGTTTATATAACACTTGCAAATGTACACTTATGTGCGAAAGAAATCAGTTAAACCATGTGCCTGCTATGAATAGTTAGCACTGTGGAAGATCCTTTGGCGGGGGACGGACGGCTTGATCCTTTCCGGGTCCATCTTCCACCACAAATGCTGTCTTCAGTCCCCACCCTGTATGTAACTCCAAATGACAGTGAAAAAACCAAACACCTGGATTATCGGCTCTGAAACGAATGGCAGACCAACCGCCGGTAGGAACACCTATGGTATTCCTTTCTGGTGGATCCACCAAGTTATACTTGGCCGGATCCTTGGCTGGATCAAAATTCCCGATGCCTGTTCCAACCACAAAGAAATTGTAGCCATGAAGGTGAAACGGGTGGGATTCGACGCTCAGTAAATTAGTGTCTTGGATCACAAGTTCCACCGTAGAATTGAAGGCGATTTTGCTTAGTCGTGTTCCATGAGAAGTGAAAAGGTTTGCAGTAAGGGGTGCACCTGTGTAGTTAAAAGGTTTAGGAGGCCTATCCGGGAAATCGGAGGTAAACACTCCTTTCATGTTCTGATAGTGGGCTTGAAGAAGTCCGGTTTGTGGCATCACAAACGTAATGTTGTTTAGTGATGCCGAAAGTCGAGTTCCGTTAATGCATGTTGGACACACACTCTTTCCTAACCCAATTGTGATAAATATGTTACGGTCCACTTTTAAGGGGACATTTGCTGGGAAGTTAGGAGTGTTGAGACTTCGAAGCTTCTTGTTGTAGGTTAAAGCGAAAGCGGTGTCGTTTGGTGATGGTAATTGAGGGAGTGATGGGAGTACGGTATTGGGGATGCCTTTATATTGAAAGATCGCTGTGGCGGTTTTGTTGTCGACGGGGATTGGAACATCTTGGAACGGGCGGACAGCCATGAAGTATCGCCCAGGAGCGCGGTTGGCATACACTAGAACGTTTGTCGTTTGGCCTGGGGCGATTAGTATAGCGGAGGTGGTAAAGGGTTTGGTGTAGACGGCGTCTATCTCAACTACCGTCATGTTGTGCCCCGCGACAGCAAAGAAGAGCTCGTCGTTGAGGGCAGCGTTCACTATCCTTAAAAGGTATTTTTTCCCTTGCTCAACTTCCATCGCAAATGTGTCTGAAAAGCACGAAACAATCTTGAGAACAAATCTATTGATAAATTGTAAAGTACAAGTGATCAATGTACATGCTTACGTTTTTCGGAGCATGGAAACAATGGGCCAGGTTTGCCATTAATGGTGTGGGCATCGGACATGTTAGGAGGCAAGCCCATGGCGTTTCCCTGCTTCACAATCTCTTCAACATCACCATGCCACCACTCCCCTGTAACAAGATTACTTGTTTCAAAAAGGTTGGATATAGTTTGTCTTTACTAAAATGAGACCTGCCAACCGAAGAACGTAAACAAGACAACAATCTCAAGGAAAAAGAAACTGGAGTAAGGGATTTACCAAACACCAAAACTTGTTCGGTATCAGGCTTAGGGAATGGAAATGGAGCTCCTTGTTGGGGCAAAATGACAATAGCACCATAAACTGTAGCTCGGAGCCAAAGAATATGTGCGTGCCACCACAATGTCCCTCTTTGTCCTGTAATATTAAAGTCGTAAACATAGCTACTGCCCGTTTTGATTGGGCATTGTGTTATGTATGCTGGTCCATCTGCCCATCCGTTAGCATATTGTTTTAGTCCATGCCTAAAATACCCGACAACAAAACAAATAATCAGTAATGGTACCAACTTACAACTAAGTACATGCACTTTAAAGCTTGTGGAAATGGGAATAAAAGATACCAGTGAATAGACATGTTATATTGTGCATGATTCGAAACGTTTATGATGACTCTGTCACCCTCTCGAGCATATATAGTAGGTCCTGGAAACTGCCCGTTTACATTAACTATTGGCTTTGCATGGCACAAGCGGCTTACATTGCTTACTTGTACCTGTTGATGTATAAATACAAAAGACAAGACTTAAAAAGTCAAAAACTTAAAAGCGATTACTACTTCAGAACAAAGCCGTTTTTCTGAGAAAACAGAAGCAGCAAGGCAACTTCTGGAAATAGAGCTGCATATGTGGTTAAATGGAATATAAGATGGTAATGAACTCACATCAAACTGATACTTCTTGGTGGCAGCTTCCGTTTGAAGAAAAACCAAGGACACAAACGCGAAAACAAAAAGAAGCATGCAGCCAGAATGGCCAGAGAGGAAGCACGAGCCACCACGAGACAACATGTCTTCCGTCCTTGGTCGGAAAGTGGTGTGTTATCCTATGAATATAGTGAGAATGACAAAGGCAGATGGAGATATACATGCAATCATATGTGTATATATATGTCTGCATATGGTGATTAGGTGAATGTGAAGTGGGTGAGATGTGAATGGATCAATGGAAGCTTTGAAGTTAAATATGTGCAGATGAGAGGCTTGAATTGAAGGTTTAGAAACAAGTTATAATATTAATAAATCTGTGAAGGTTGTAGTTTAGGGAAGAGCTAAGGGATATGAGAGGTACACAAGGCCAACCCCTTTTTGCCAATTTTGGATCTTCTAGTTTGGTAATATTGTGCTTCACTTAAAAGATTTATATGGCTTTCTTATGTATGTCGATAATTTTTTGACAATGCACATAAATTAAAATACCTGCTGAATACAAGATATCTACAGCATACCAACCACTTATCATGAAGCTAACCCTCTAACACAATTGTTGATATATACTCTGTAACTTTTGTTCACTCGTTTGATTTTTTCTTTTTCGTTTTAACACAATATTTATGCCGCCTGTATAACAAGAGTATTAGAGATAGAAAAACGCAAATTGCTCGTTCACTCGAGTCATAACATTTTAAACTGGATGCGTAGTTGGAACACCGACGAATTTCAGATATATGCGAGTTCTTTTATAACTTGGAAAGTCCATTCAACTATTTCAAAAAGATGACCTCTACGCAACTAATTAACTAATCAGGAAAAATCAATGTAATGAGTCACATTTCCTAGTTTGAGTTCTTGTTTGCATTCTGTAGATAAGTATGGACTGGATTGAAATAAGTGGCTTTTGACCATATATGGAGGTTGTAAGATATTTATTGTCTTTAAGATCATGAGGTTTTAGGGCATGATTGCATAAATGGTGAATTTTAGTCCAATCTGTATACATTGGGTTTAAACTCATGATATATGTCTGGAAATATGTGCATAAAAGATTATGTTCGAACATACAGGATTCCAGTTTGGAAGCTTTGAACTCCCACTTTGGGAGCTTGAATGTCCCATATTTGTTAAAGTGTTAAGTAGTTGCTCAATCATGCAGTAATCTCAAGCGCATTTATAAGTCCATGTTTTAAGCTACAAATAATTTCCAATCTTTTATGGTCCTTTTGACAATGAACATAATATTGCTTTATAAACAATTTAAAAACATGTGTTTTCATTGATTTATTTGCTAATTGCCAAACTCACTCACAATAAAAACTGAAAGAATAAACAAATGCATCTTAACACTTGCATATTTACAATTACATCAGGTTTGTATAATTAGCACGGTGGAAGATCCTTGGGGGGAGGACGGACGGCCTGATCTTTTCCTGGTCCATCTTCCACTACAAAAGCGGTCTTTAATCCCCAACCGGTATGCAACTCCAAATGACAGTGAAAAAACCAAACTCCCGGATTGTCGGCTCTAAAACGAATGGCAGACCAACCACCAGTTGGAACTCCAACTGTATTTCTTTCAGGCGGATCCACCAAGTTATACTTGGCAGGATCTTTAGCCGGATCAAAATTCCCAATGCCTGTTCCGACCACAAAGAAGTTGTATCCGTGAAGGTGAAATGGGTGGGACTCGACACTTAGTAAATTAGTGTCTTGGATCACTAGTTCAACCGTCGAATTGAAGGCAATTTTGCTCAGTCTGGTTCCGTGAGAAGTGAAAAGGTTCGCGGTCAGGGGTGCACCTGTATAGTTAAAAGCTTTAGGAGGCTTATCCGGGAAATCAGGGGTAAATACACCTTTCATGTTCTCATAGTGGGCTTGGAGAAGTCCGGTTTGTGGCATCACAAAGGTAATGTTGTTTAGTGAAGCAGAAAATCGGGTTCCATTAATGCATGTTGGACACACACTCTTTCCTAGCCCAATGGTGAACAAAAGCTTCCGGTCGACTTTCAAGGGGACATTTGCTGGGAAGTTAGGAGTGTTGAGGCTCCGGAGCTTGTTGTTGTAGCTTAATGCATAAGCGGTGTCATTTGGTGATGGTAGTTGAGGTAGTAATGGGAGAACAGTATTGGGAATGCCTTTGTATTGGAGGATTGCGGTTGCGGTTTTGTTGTCCACGGGAATTGGAACATCTTGGAACGGGCGGACTGCCATGAAGTACCGACCTGGAACGCTGTTGGCATAAACCAAAACGTTTGTTGTTTGTCCAGGAGCGATTAGTATCGTGGAGGTGGTAAAGGGTTTCGTGTAGACAGCATCAATCTCCACTACTGTCATGTTGTGACCCGCAACAGCAAAGAAGAGCTCGTCATTGAGGGCAGCGTTTGCGATCCTTAGAAGGTATTTCTTCCCTTGCTCGACTTCCATTGCATATGTATCTGAGAAGCAAGAAAACAATGTTCAGTACAACTATATCAATAAATTATACAATATAAGTGGTCAATACAAGTTATACGTTTTTCGGAGCATGGAAAGAGGGGGCCGGGTTTGCCATTGATGGTGTGGGCATCGGACATGTTAGGAGGCAAGCCCATGGCATTCCCTTGCTTCACAATCTCTTCAACATCATTATGCCACCATTCACCTAAATAATACATATTCATGTTAGAAAAAAACTTGAAGTTACAAGTTACATGTAATTCAGGGTACCATTTTGGCCCTTTTTACAAAAATGGAGTGAATGTTTACCAAACACCAAGACATGTTCGTTATCGGGCTTTGGGAATGGATATGGAGTTCCTTGTTTGGGCAAAATGACAATAGCACCATAAACTGTAGCTCGGAGCCAAAGAATATGTGCATGCCACCACAATGTCCCTCTTTGTCCTGTAACGTTGAAGTCATAAACATAGTTACTTCCCGTCTGGATCGGGCATTGTGTTATGTATGCTGGTCCATCTGCCCATCCGTTAGCGTATTGTTTCAGTCCATGCCTAGAAAATCGGACCATAAAACAAAAAACAAAAATCATCCATGGTACCCTCACAGGTTCATAAACAAAATCTTGGGGCATGGGAATGAAATATACCAGTGAATAGACATGTTATACTGTGCATGATTTGAAACGTTAATGATAACTCTATCGCCTTCTCGAGCGTAGATAGTAGGTCCTGGAAACTGCCCGTTTACAGTAACAATTGGCTTTGCATGGCACAAGCGGCTCACATTGCTTACTTGTACCTGTTGATGTATAAATACAAAAGCCAACACTTAACAAGTCAAAAACTTAGGATTACTTCTTCAGAACAGTCATTTTTTTGTAAAAATGGAAGGAGAAAGGATATAATATTTGTGGTAAAAGACTAAAAGAGCTACATATTAAATGTACTTTAAGGGAATTTGAGATGGTAGTAACTAATGAACTCACATCAAACTGATACTTCTTGGTGGCAGCTTCCGTATGAAGAAAAACCAAAGACACAAAACCGAAAACAAAAAGAAGCATGCAGCCAGAATGGCCAGAGAGGAAGCACGAACCACCACGAGACAACATTTCTTCCGTCCTTGGCCGGAAAGTGGTGTGTTATCCTATGAATGAAGAGAGAAAGATAAAGGTAGATGGAGATATACATGCAAACATGTGTGTATATATATGTTTGCATATAGAGATTAAGTGAAGGTGAAGTGAGTAAGATGTAGTTGAAAGCTTTGAAGTTAAATATGTGCAGTTGAGAGGCTTGAATTGAAGGTTTAGAAACAATTTATAATATTAATAAACTTGTGAAGGTTGTAGTTAAGGGAAGATTTATGGAAATATGAGAGGTACACAAGGCCAACCCCTTTTGCTGATTTTAGATGCTCTAGTTTGGTAATATTGTGCTTCACAAGAAAGATTGTCCAGGTATGTTGTGCAATTAAATCTTACCATTAATTAGCATTCTGTTTTATTGATTTACTCCTTCTATGAATCGCTTTAACTGTGGCTAACGAATATAAAAAGTTGCTCGTATATGGTTTAATTTGCTTATGAATGTATCAAAGACATAATACTATTTGGATATAAGATATCTGCATCATCATACCAAATAAGGTCTTAACCATTTATTCGATGCAATCCTTTTTACACATTTGTAAAAAATAATTTCACTAATTTGTTTTTTACATTATAACACAATTCATCGTTACTTGTATAAGATACAAGTATTAGAGATGGAAAAACACAGTCCCTTGTTGATATGAAAGCCACCCACACTGAAAATTCCCTTGAGGACATATTCAACTCGACATAGTACCAAAGTCATTGGATCCTGGTAACGTTTGAAACTGGTTGCAGCCTCGAATTCGGAACAAAATCGAATTGCAGATGAAATGATGTTCTTTACAACTTGGAACCCATCTAGAGAATGGTGCATGCTATCATTTGACAGTACAGTTTCTATGCCGAAGTACATTTAACTTTCATAAGTAGATCAACTCCAGTTTGAACAACCAATCTGGTAAAATCTATATATGTAAATAGTCACTTTTACCTGCTTGAGTTTTTGTCTGCACTCTGTAGATAAGTATGGATTGGAATGAAATAAGTGGTTTGTAACCATATATGGAGACTGTTACTTGTTTATTATCTATAAGACCATGAGGATTTAGGGCATTAAATGGTGAATTTCTGATTCAATTTGTTTATTTTCTGTTTAAACTCATGAAATATGTTTAGAAATACATATATGATAAAATTGTTAGAACATTCCGAATTTGAGTTTAACGGCTTTGAAGTCTACTAGGGAGCTAGAATGTCTCTTTTTTTTTTTTTTTTTTTTTTAAAGTTGCTGATTGATATTTTTATATACTCATTTTCACAATTAACATATTTCAAGTTGAAGCATAAATGAGGTAATAACTTTTCAAGAAATTGTATTGATTGTTATTATGAATTGCCAAAAGCACACTAAAAATGAAAGAATAAACAAATGTATTTTCAGTTAGAAAAACACTTGCAAATTTACAATTACATGAGATACGTGTATAATTAGCAAGGTGGAAGATCCTTTGGTGGAGGGCGAACAGCCTGATCTTTTCCTGGTCCATCTTCCACAACAAACGCTGTCTTCAGTCCCCAACCAGTATGCAACTCCAAATGACAGTGAAAAAACCAAACTCCCGGATTGTCTGCTCTGAAACGAATGGCAGACCAACCACCGGTTGGAACACCAACTGTATTCCTTTCAGGTGGATCCACCAAGTTATACTTGGCAGGGTCTTTAGCAGGATCAAAATTTCCAATGCCTGTTCCGACCACAAAGAAGTTGTATCCGTGAAGGTGAAACGGGTGGGACTCAACGCTTAGTAAATTAGTGTCTTGGATCACAAGTTCCACCGTCGAATTGAAGGCGATTTTGCTTAGTCGTGTTCCATGAGAAGTAAAAAGGTTCGCAGTCAGGGGTGCACCTGTGTAGTTAAAAGCTTTAGGCGGCTTATCCGGGAAATCAAGGGTAAATACCCCTTTCAAGTTCTCATAGTGAGCTTGGAGAAGTCCAGTTTTTGGCATCACAAATGTAATGTTGTTTAGGGAAGCTGAAAGTCGAGTTCCATTAATGCAAGTAGGACATTCACTCTTGCCTAACCCAATGGTGAAAAATAGGTTCCGGTCAACTTTTAACGGGACATTTGCTGGGAAATTAGGAGTGTTCAGGCTCCGAAGCTTGTTGTTGTAGCTTAATGCAAAGGTGGTGTCATTTGGCGATGGTAATTGAGGGAGTGATGGGAGAACCGTATTGGGAATCCCTTTGTATTGGAAGATCGCTGTGGCGGTTTTGTTGTCAACAGGAATTGGAACGTCTTGGAACGGACGGACTGCCATGAAGTAGCGGCCTGGAGCACTATTAGCATAAACCAAAACATTTGTGGTTTGTCCGGGAGCGATTAGTATAGCAGGGGTTGTAAAGGGTTTTGTATAGACGGCATCAATCTCCACTACTGTCATGTTGTGACCCGCAATAGCAAAGAAGAGCTCATCGTTCAGAGCAGCATTTGCAATTCTCAGAAGGTATTTCTTCCCTTGATCGACTTCCATTGCAAATGTATCTGAAAAGCAAGAAAACAACGTTCAGTACAAATTTATTTACGAATTATGCTATATTGGTGGTCGATGAGTGTAAATCATACGTTTTTCAGAGCATGGAAAGAGTGGGCCGGGTTTTCCATTGATGGTGTGGGCATCGGACATGTTAGGAGGCAAGCCCATGGCATTCCCTTGCTTCACAATCTCTTCAACATCATTATGCCACCATTCACCTAATAAACATATATTTCTGTTAAAAAAATTGGAATTACAATGCAACTGTTAAATCTCGGGTACTATTTTGACCCTGTTTGCATAAATAGAGTGAGTGTTTACCAAACACCAAGACATGTTCATTATCAGGCTTTGGGAACGGATATGGAGTTCCTTGTTGAGGCAAGATGACGATTGCACCATAAACTGTAGCTCGTAGCCAAAGAATATGAGCATGCCACCACAATGTCCCTCTTTGTCCTGTAACGTTAAAGTCATAAACATAGTTACTTCCCGTCTGGATCGGGCATTGTGTTACGTATGCTGGTCCATCTGCCCATCCGTTAGCGTATTGCTTCAACCCATGCCTAGAAAACCAGATAACAGACATATAAAAGGTCCACAAATTATATTTATGGCTACATGGTAATAACTGAAGTCTTCATAAAATGTGATATATACCAATGAATAGACATGTTATATTGGGCATGATTTGTAACGTTGATCATAACTCTATCGCCTTCTCGAGCATAAATAGTAGGCCCTGGAAACCTCCCATTTACAGTCACAATTGGTTTTGCATGGCACAATCGGCTCACATTGCTCACTTGTACCTGTTCGTAAAAGTTGCATGTTAAAAACTTAAACAAGTGATGGTCACCTTTTAAAAAGTACATTGTGTCAAAAATAATGATTTATGAACATGACATATTGACATACATCAAACTGATACTTCTTCGTGGCAGCTTCCGCCTTAAGAGACGCTAGCAACACAAAACCGAAAACAAGATGAAGCAAGAGGCCAGTACGAGGCGCCATTTTATCTGTCACTCGGCGTGCTTTCTGCTGTATGAAGAGAGAAAGATATAGGTCGATGAAGATGTACTTAGGACCATGAGTATATATATATGTGTGTACATATAGAGATTAGGTGAATGAGAAGTGTGTTGGATGGTAAATAGAAGCTTTCAAGTTAAATATTGCAGATGTGAGTTTGAATTGAAGGCTTAGTAACGAATTATAATATGAATTTTAATGTGTGAGAGGTACATAAGGCCTACCTTTTTGCTCAACTCACCAAGATATATTGTCTTCTTCTAGAGCTTTATCGTTAAGCAAAAGGTATTGATTATCTATCATATTTTAACTAATACAGCCTTATTAGAGGGAGCTTGTAATGTTTGGTTGATCTTTGCTTAGCGAGAGATGTCAACTCGAAAACTCGTGCCGGGTTTGGGTTGATAACACACCTCAATCCAAACATGACTAATTAAGTAACGGAAACATGGCCCTTTACCCTTTTATGAGTGCTACACGGGTTAAAAAGTTAAATGGGTTGGCAGGTTTTCCCGTTGAACTCATTTAACCCTCATAACTTATTCAATCCGTTACGACTTATTTGATAAACATATTAAATGGATCGACCAAATACAAACCAAAACCTACTTGTACTCAAATCAAACTTAACTCGTTTAATTACGTGTCAGTCTCATATCGTGTTTCGTATTGCACCATTAATTACCACCCTAGTCTTAACTACAACCAACAATTTGTTCAATACAGAATATCAAACTTAGATGTTTGATTTATCCTTTTACTATCGTTTTCATGTTATGAGATGGTAATGGCATAGTTAATTTGTGATAGATACATGTGACCTCATTCACATTTCATCACTTATGCATTTTATAGGTTAATTATTAACCTAATGAATTGTGTCCACAGTCATGTGTGGTCCTGATCTTTGGTAGGCCCTGTTATAATTCAGTCCAAATCCATGAGTAATGGGCTTTTGTTCAACTAATGATACAGTTGTTAGAAGCTAGAAAGAACCTAACTCTTTAATACTAAAAGAGACTTTTTGGCAGCCCACATTAATTTAATTTTTTTCTTAAAAATAACTAATCTTCTCTAACTGACACGTGGCATAGACTATTCTTGAGTAAGAGTGTTGAAAAAACGCAGCATTAAACTTACGTTTTAATAACATTTAAACCAACGTTGACAAATACAACTTTATGCATGGAAGGTGTTAAAACTAGCGATATATATTACTAGTAGTTAAACACATTCTGCCTAAGAAAATTTAATACATTAATTGCTAAACCGATTTTCCAAACTAATAAACACTACAGGCCTGTGAATTCAAATTGTATCAGTCTAAAAAAAGTTTTTATTAAGGCTATAAAGAACGTTTTTTGTTAGTACCATATTTTAAGGAAAGATTTTATCTGTCTTTATTTGATTCAATATTCTAGTCACTAATTGAAATATCATTAACTGATTGAATATTCAATATTATAATCTTAATTGCTATTGTGGAGTGTATGTCAATGCATGAAGGATGGAATCTAATTGACCTTTATGAATACGGTACGTTTTACATCTTTCATGATTGATAAAACTTTTGTTCTTTAACTCATGTCGTCATAGAACTGAAGATATGATATTGCGCAAGGAACCTGCGGCTCGTGGGAAAAAGGAGGGAAAACTATATTAAGGTTTTTTAACGATAAAGAAATAATTATGTGATGATTTTGGAAGAGGCTTTGGAGTGTTTATGCTAACCACAAGATGTTATAAGTTCTCTTAACATGTTTCCCATCAAAGCATGTGTTTAAACATAAGTTACGATTTCATGTTTATGATAGAAAATTTAGGTTTTAGTGTTTAACCATGTTTAAAGGGAATTTAGTTATGTTTATCATGTTCTATACATGTTTTATAGTCATAAACCAGTATTAGCATGAATTATTGATTAGAAAATGATCATGTTCAGAATTTATGAAGTTAAGTTTAGAGATTATGAGTTGTTCTTGATTAATGAAGATAATGATAAGTTGTTGTAGTTTTTAAATTGATGTTTGGCACAAGGCCAAAATAATATTTAAATTAGTGAAATTGCTTATAAACATGTTGGAAAATGATCTTATAATGTTTAATAGGTTGATATTAAGTTATTAAAGTGATTAGAATTGGTTTATGTTGATTTTGAGTCATTTGATATCAATGTGTATATTTTGAGCAAGTATCTGAAAATAGGTCAAAATAGGGGTGTTTGGGTAAACAACCGCACCCGTAGTATTTACCAAGGTTGTTAAGATCGGGATCCTACCCAAGATCGTTTTCGTCTTTGCAAGATCGTGATCGTAAGATCGGATCGGGATCTTAAGATCCTACTCTAATGTTATTTCTTAATAGTTTATGTAATTTTATACAAATCTACAAATTCTAATACATTATAACCACAAAATACTATGAATGTTTTATATAAATGTTGTCCTAAATTATGATTATAAAATGTTTAAAAAGATTAACATGTTTTTTTTTGAATTCTACAAACAAACAACCCATAAATTTGTAGTTTTTTAGTTTGTAATCCGAGAAAAGTAAGATCGGATCGGATTAGATCGTAAGATCGTATAGTCAAGATCGGGATCCTATAAGATCTTAAGCTTGCAAAGATCCTATGTAGGATCCGGATCGTTTTTGCTTTGCAGTATCGTAAAATCGTAAGATCCTAAGATCAGGATCGGGATCCTGACAACTATGGTATTTACGCTTATGCGGATATAGTTTATGTAATTTATGTACATGATTGACATGTATGTTAATAGAATGTATTTTCAAAGTTAGCATGTTTCCAAAATTTGGTTGGGTTCAGATTCTAGTTTGCGTAATGGCGGCCTGGCAGCCATTACGGCGTAACGACCCCTGGGTTTTTTTTAATCAGTATTTGTCTAAGCATTTCAAGTTGATATGAGAGCGTGGTTTGAGGGATATAAGTATCCGCCATTAGTAGAGGGTATTTAGATTTGAACCATAACTATATATTTACCTTAGTGTATTATGTTTTATGTACATAAATAAAGTATAATTATGTTTATCATGTTAGAATGCCTTAAGAGTATAATTGTATAATTAGAAATGTCATGATAACAATATTATTAAAGTAATTAGTGAATCAAGATTAGTTATAGTATATGCCAAGACTAGTAGTAATGTAATCACCCAGTAAGCGAAACAGAGTTAGAACCCATGAATGACACCAGAATATAAGTGTGGCCCATTATTCCTGACCCCATGTTTTGCTATTAGATGCTAAGCAGTGGCGTAAGGTGGTACGAAGTTGAGCATTACACTCATCTACCAGACCCAAAGAATGTAAAAGATAATATCTTACACTAGAATCGGCGATTCTACAAATTTCACAAAACATGATAGAATGAGTTGGTGGATCGGGACAGAAACAAACCAAAGCTATTTTGGAATATCTTCACCTTTTCAGAACAAAATCCTTTTGGCCGCGAACCAGCCGTAATTAGGTTCCCCAAACCAACAGACTTGTTACCTAAGACAATATTCATTTTCTATTTAGAATATGCACGAAATATAAAATGAACATACTAACATTGGGGTAAGGAGGATGGGATAAATCGATAAAAAAGTTTTCTAAGAAGTGGGTAAGGAGAAATTCAGACATGAAAAAAGTCCAGATAACGGTTTTTTCATCACATAACTTCTCCTCGCAAGCGTCCTAGAAAATCTTTATATTGTTTTGTCCCAATCTCCTCACCCAACATTAGTATGTCTATTTGGCGTACCTTGGATAACCTAAATAAAAAAATGAACAATGCCTTAGTAATTGGAATTAGGACATGTATACTTTGTGCTAGATATCGTATTAGATACAAACAAAAATTAAGAGGCGTCGGGTGTCCGAATCACCATAGCCTAGTAACTATTATCCAAAATGAATATACGATAACAACCTACTAAAAGAAGGGTAATCTTAAGTGCAAGCCTACAAACCAAAACTAAAACGCACCGGGTGTCCAAATCATCTTAACCAAACAACTATTATCCAAATTAGATATACGATGACAACCTACTAAAAGCACGGTAAATGCAAAGAAAAAAACAAATTTACCATGAAATCGATAAATAACATACCTAAACAAATCCATTTAGTCAGGACAACCAATCGTGACTGTTTGGTGGTGAAAATCCACCTTCAAGCATCATACATAACCTTTTATATTGATTTCTTGCATTCTCCTCACCCGAACATTATTATATGAGAAAATTATCAAAATAGGCCAAATAGTCATACATGTTCCATGACTTGGTCAACTTTTTGGCCCTTTTACCATTTTGGTCATGCTCGACTGCTCAACTGCTCGACTCCATATTTTTTATGACATGTGTCCTTGCAAGTACAACTGCTCGACTGCTCAACTGCTCGACTCCAACATTTTGGTCATGCTCGACTGCTCAACTGCTCGACTCCACCTAAACTCTTGTACTTGCGAGGACACATGTCATAAAAAATGACGGAGTCGAGCAGTTGAGCAGTCGAGCATAACTAAAATGAGAAAAGGGCCAAAAAGATGACCAAGTCATGGACCATGCATGAATTTTTGGCCTATTTTGGTAATTTTCTCTTATTATATCTAGTTATCATTTAATGTATAGCCTAAATACAAAAAAGAACAATATATTAATAATTGAACCAATAATATTTAGGCCTCGGGTCAGATACTGTATTAGGTACAAAACACGGTTGCATTTTATGGCTTTAAATCAAACGAACGCTTGATAATATAAAGTATACGCGTAAACAAAAAGAATCTGCATATGTGTTGCAGCCAATATTTCTGGTAATAAGTTTCGGTTGTCCAGTGCACGAAATTCCCATGATAACAACATCAATGGCAACCTAAAAAGACAAATTTGGATACAAAAACATTAGCTTCCTTTTTTAGTTAATACTAGTATTTATGAAATAAGCAGTTATGACTACAACTTATACACAACGTATAAAATCAGCACCTATGACTATGTATCAGACTTTAAAGGATATCAGGAAGCACTTATTTTGCAAACCAAAAAATGTAAGAAACCTATTTTCACCGACCTATTACCGGCGTCAAGAAATAAAAAGGCGTGATTTAAAGATTTTTTATTGCACTTACTGGAGCTTTAATTCCTTAAACCACATAATTTGATAAAACCCGAAAAACTTCCATATATTAAACTCAGAATCATAAAGTTCATGCACTAAACTAAAATGCAGCGTTATAGAATCCGAATTCACAAAAACACGAAGGCTAAAAGTGAAACACCAGCTTACACCCACATATATAGACATGTAGTAGCAACTTAGCACTTTCATCAAAAGAGTTCAAACTGTACCGAGCCTCAGATATTTAAGGATGTATCATAACAAAGAAGAAACACCCACCATGGCTGCATTTACATAAATGACATGCCAAGATAAAGTCATTCTCAAAATCTTAAAGATTTAATTAAGATAATCAATATACCACGGATTCATCATCATCGCCCACCCAATTAATAATATTCGGATATAAAATCTCTTTTTAACTTTCATATTCAAAATATCAATTCAGCACCTAAACATTATTTGTCAGTAATTCCACCAAATCAAAAATACCTTTTTGTTTCTTCCATATTTAGAATACGTGCAACACCGAAAATGCAGTGACAAATCATAGCGTAGGAGTCTAATCCTCAAGAAGCAATGAAGGTCCCTGATGTAATCTCAAGCTAGTACGCAACAAATGTTAAGATTATATCAAGCACCTTAACACTTTTTGAGAATCGACTGCATAGGGATTTCTAATGGTGGAGATAAATGTTCACGTTCACGACATGCTTGTAGTAAAAAGAAGATTACCTTGGTGATTGCTTTAAAGAGCTGGAGACATTTGAAGAAGAGAATGATCTTCTTTGTTCTATTAAATCTGGAGTAACTGCTTAGAGTATTCAGATGCAAGTAACATGTACAACTTTACTTCCTTTGAAGCACACTTTTACATTTCTTCCACTGTTTTATTTAAATTGCCTTCAGAGTCTCCATCCATCAGAAGTTGCACTATATAAGGCCCACACATTTTGATCCCCTTTGAACCCTCCACATCTAGCTGCCAGATGTTCCTACTGCTATACAATAGATGTATCAAATTTGGTTAATAATTTATACATAAGTTATCGATGCTGGAAATTTTACAAAATGTAACAGGAGCAATAAAATTATGGATTACCTGAGTTGGTGTAGCAGGTCAAAAAATAGACGAAAGCCATTTGATGTGTTAATAAAGCTTTAAATTTATAAGACTAGTTTAACCGATTATTTTGACTAACACATGGGAAAGTATACCCTTATGTTTGTAATCTAGTAATGGTAAGACCAGGTCGTCCAAAGGGATTGTCGTGTTCTCAGTTAAAAGATGTTTTGCAAGAGAAGTCTAAAATTGTCACTTATCAAAAGACACGATTATTGATTTAGTAAAACGGTAATTCCAAACTATTAGTTTTGTAACAAAGATGATAAAAGATATGTTTGTTTAGGCTTAGGAACATGAAATCAAAGATGATGAATGTGACAATAAGCACGCACAAATAAATCATATAAGTTATAAATGACGGGTAATCACGATAACAAGTATATCTACCTATTACACAAAGAAGCTCTTTCGATCCGTGTATCTAGGTGTAACAAGTGCATAAAGTGTGGTTTGTGGCCGAAAATATAACAAGTGTGCTTCCTTTAACTCAGTTGTTAGACATAAGATCAAGTCTTAAACAATAATTCTCACAAGGTCAATATTCGGTCACCATAGACAAATAATCATGCATCAAGTAGTAAATTATTTCGACCTATTTTGCCACAAAGATGAATCAAACAATAAACAATTATCTCATAATACCAAAATCAAGCACAAAGGTCATATACTCAAAAGCATATCTTTATAAAGTCAAATCATATCATATTCCCATATATGCCCAAACAAACATAAGTAAACTACTCCATAATTACAGATATAAAACACATAGCATACTTCATAATTTAAGTAGAATTCATATTAAAAAGATAATAAAGATTGTGCCAATGATTACACGTGAAATGTGTCTAACAACTAGTTTTCCCAATCGAAAATTATACTACCGACCCGAGCTATCACTCGTTGATCCATAACACTCTATCACAACACCTCTGAAACTCAGAAATAATTAGCCAATCCATCCAATTGTTTACTTTAGTGAAAATGAGGTCAAGTAGATTGAACTTGATGTTAGTTCAAATCACTCACTTTGGATCTTGTTCTTATGTGTTGTTTTTGTTCCACTGAGTTTAGAGTATGTTAATTAAGGTCTAAAGACCTCCCTTAACTCACAGAAAGTGATTGCAAGGCAAATGATCAGACACACAATGAATGCTAAGCTCATAAAGTTGTTAACTCGTAACTGGCGGATATGTGCGTCGCAGAAAATAGAATGTGCGTCGTGCTTCTAGTTTGAATTAAATGCTATTTGCCCACCATCCAAGTACGCCTCACTTGGTTACTAAAACCGGCTCACTTGGGTCTTTTTCCATATTTTTCATCTCTAGTCCTTGCTCTTGACGGCCGTTAAGGGTTTTGACGGCCGTTAAGGGTTTTGACGGATATTTATCGTATTTCTAAGCTTTCTCGACATATTGCTCGTGCAACAAATATTATTAAATAAGTATCAAAAAATATAATTATATATATATATATATATATATATATATATATATATAAATATAGATAAATATTATAATAATAAGGGTATAAATATGTATATTTAGAGTGTTATCACCATTCCAGAATATTCTCCCCTTTTCAAAGCAGAACCCTCTTGTACATGAACCTGGCGTGAGTATGTGCTCGAACCAACAAACACGTTACCTAAGACATTGTTCATTTTCTATTTAGAGTATTCATGATATGTAAAATGGACGTACTAACATTGGGTACAAAGGATAGGAGAAATCGATACAAAGGTTTTCCTAGTAAGCATGCAAAGTGAATTTTTGTCACAAAGAAGCTCGGATTAAGGTTTCCTCGTTACATAACTTATTCACGCAAACATCATAGGAAACATTTATATCTATTTCTTCCTATCTCCTACTCCAACCTTAGTATGTCCACTCAACGTGTCATAGATAACATAAAGAAAAAAAAATGAACAATGCCAATCTAGTCTTGTTCTTTGGTTGTATTGGCTACAAAACATGGTTGCATTTTATGTCCTCCAGTGTTTGCCATGCCAAAATTAAGAAACACCGGGTGACCAAATCATCATAGCCAATCGACTATTATCCAAATTAGATATTAAAAACAATGTATGAAGTATATGGAAAATTGTATCTCCTTATATCTTAATTATTGGTGGTAGCGTTAAGGTGAAGTTATGAATAAGCCAACGTCAAACATAAAATAAAAAAATTCTTAAAAAGATGTTGTTTGAACAACAACCATAATACTGGTAAACTCAAATGCATGCCGGAAAAAAAATATGTGAATGCAATAAATAGCGTACCTCAACAAATCCAGTTAGCCTGCGCCAGCAATCGTCCATGGTGAATGTGCCGATGTAGTGGGCTCGATGGTTTCCTTGGGTTCCGGAGGTGGCCTATTAATGTGGCCATATCTCGTAACGAAATCCTCCTCCAAGCATCCTACAGAACCTTTATATCGATCTTATTCATTCTACTAATCTCAACATTGGTATCTCCAGTTGACATTTTCTTGATACCTAGGAACAGAAGACGGTAACATTTTATGGCGTATAGTTTTTGCTATGAAAGAAGTAAAGTATTGGTGTTAAAAATAAAACATACGTCTATGTTGCAGCTGATCGTTGTCTTGTAGGCTGCCGTTTGTGCCATGCACAAAATTCCCATGGTAACCACATCAATAGCAATTTGAAAACATGAATGCGAATATAATAACATATCCTTAGTAAGTTTCAAAACCTTAAAGACAATCGAGAAGCTACGTTGAAAGATACAAAGTGTAAAAGATGATAGAACTTGTATATTTATTTATTCAAACACACTTTACACAACTACACATCGTCGTAACATCGCAAAGAATCTATTATGAACACATTGGATTGCCAAACAAAGAATCAACTCCCTTTTTAATTAATAACACTCATAAAATCAGCAGTTATGACCACATCTTATAGACAACGTATAGAATCAGCACTTAACACCACATATTAGACTTTATCACAAAGTACTTGCTACCACATATTATAAAAAGTGTATAAAGTCAGTCATAACCACGTTTAAAAATCCAAAGATATCAGAAGACCATGAATATCATTTACCTACTTCTAAATTCAAAGGCACCATCTTTACACACACAACATTGGATTAATGAATTGCTTAGGCATAACGTTTGACATAAATACTAAACTTGGAATGCAGTCATAGGGCTATTCGCACAACGACGGCTATCGAATACCACCACAACCCGACCACTATTTCTTCCGTCACGAACATATGCCTGGCATATGAATCACACCTTTTCCTGTTAAACCTTGCTGCGAACATTATACCAATTATTTCAGTTCAGCTAAACGCACAAACTTGAGGGAACAATAACAGTCACAAAACAATCCAAATGCCCAAATGCATTTCGACCCCTAGCATCTTTAAAAGAATAATCAACAACTTATGCAAAACCCATATAGCAACATACTTCATGACAAATTATTCAGAATACTTTCACTAAAACTTCCAAATAGAGCAAAAAAACATAATCAAATAGATGGTAATCAATAAAAAAACATACAAAAGAACCCATAATTGAAAACAATAATACATACACTTTAATTAAGATCTTCATCACACAAATCACAAAGGATATAAAAGCAAAGCATCATATTCAATCAACTATGTAATAATGGATTTCGAAAAACTTGATTTTCTGTTTTTTCTAAATTATTCTCCAAAGTATTGATTGTGTGTTATGATTTTGTAAGTGACAATATATTGCACACGTGCCTCATTTGATAAGACTGAGATTCATAAACTATTAGAAAAAGATTAATTGCAATCATTGCCAAATTAATAAGTTACCCCGCCAAGATGGCCGAAAGTCTAAAATACATTTAAAGTCTGTCATCACAACTACATACCCTATGAGCACAAACTGTAAAAGATATCACAAACACTTATGATGACAAATCATACAAATGTATATAATCAACAATTATAATCACATATTAGCCTTTAAAAGACATGTCACAGTTTAAACAAACAAAACACATATCAATAAATCCACTAACATCATACCATAGAAACTAAAATAAGCACAATTATAGCACACCATGTTAAATCAGCAATAGCTTAAACAAACAACAGAAAGTCAACACAAAAGTTACAACCACATATAAGACTTTAAAAGTTGTATAAAATCAACACATACGAACACATATCCGCCTTCAAAAGCCATGACAAAGTTTAAAAAACATCAGTCGACCACAAACTAATAATATATATTAATCAAAATTATCAAAACTAAAATACATCTAAAATTCCAAAAACCCTATTATCTCTCTAGAAAAACAAAAAACACCAAACCCACAAATTAATCGACATAAACTTTTTACTTAACACTACAATTTCAATTTTTTTTAATCATAGATTCTGTTGATATAAACACCCCTCGGTTATGGTTCATAAACTTACAATTTCGACATGCAATTGAAGCTTTGTATGTGTAATATTTATCTTCTTTCAATCTCAAAATAGGCGACAATATCAAGAAACTTAATATTCAATCTTGATTTTCTGATTTTTTCGGAATCAGATTCCAAAAAATATTGATCGAGTGTTATGTCTCTTGATTTTGTAAGTGATGATCTGATACACACATGTTCTTGAGGAGTATGTATTTAAGACACGTGACTGTATTCGAGACTCGTATATTGCTTTGGGATATACCTAGTTTAGAACAAAGTGTCCAAAACGGCGTTGTTTTCATCCAAGGTTAAACACAAACATGAAAAACAACATTGTTCGAAGCAAACTAAAAAGTAAAAATGAAAAAAATCGAAACAACGTCATTTTAGAGGCTTGCTAAATGGCGTCGTTTAGTGGGTGGGGGTGTAAAAAGTACTTTGAGAACATCAATCAAAATCAAGTTAAAAAAAAATAAAAAATAAAGGCTATATTTGCCCAACTTAAACATGATAATGACATATTTACCCAAAACATGCTTTAAATGCATTATACATCATGCATTCAAAAATTGTAATTTGAGTATATATATGACATTTTCATGTTTAGATTGGTAAATATGGAATTATAAAAATAATAATAACAATAATAATAATCAAGATCATCTTGGTACGCTCACATAACTTTGGATAATTTTGGGCAGCGCTTTTTCTCTTCACCCACCGCTGCCGGAGACCACGGCGGCGCTCCGATCAAACCAAATCATCTCATCACTTGATAGGTATATATACAATTCACCTTCTTATTATCATTTCCCCCAAATTATTTAATTCCATCATCATTATGTAATAATAATTGACTTATTCAAACCATTTAATCTATACTATTATTTATTATTATTAGTGGGTGTTCAGTCAAATTTGGCAATTTTTCCATGTTCACACTTTATCTCATTCAAACCCACCTTCCTTTTTTGGCATTACTTTATCAAAACCCAAAAAGAGGTCAAACTTTACTGATTTTCCTTAAAGGGTTTTTGTGGGTTTTCGTTTAGTATTACAGAATTGAAGACCAAATTTAATCTTGACTTGAATTGAGTGATATTATAGAGATGTCGTTTAAGAGCATTGTGCGCGAGTTAAGGGAGATAAAAGATGGGATTGGGAGTATGAGTATGTCTAGGAGGAGGAATTGTACTAGGTCGCATATTGTTCCGTCTGATGTTGTTGTTTCCAAGGATTTGGTTAAGGAAGGGAAGTGGGCGTATTTGCCGCCTGAGTTGCTTTTGGATATAATTAGAAGAGTTGAGGAGAGTGAGACGTCTTGGCCTGCGAGGACTGTTGTTGTGTATTGTGCGTCAGTTTGTAAGCCGTGGAGAGATGTTACTAAGGAGATTGTTAAGACTCCTGAAGAATGTGGGAGGTTGACGTTTCCTATCTCCTTGAAGCAGGTTGGGATTTGGAATTTCATACGTGTTGGATGCTAAAGTTTGTATTTTTGATACTTATTGTTTTATATGTTTTGAAATTTTAGCCGGGTCCTCGTGATGCTCCGATCCAGTGTTACATTAAAAGAGATCGGGTGACTTGCATTTTTCGTTTGTACTTTGGGTTGACTCCGTGTAAGTAATGGTGTCTTGTTTGGTCATGTATCTTAATTTGTTAGGTTTAACCCTTTATGCTAATCGTATGTGTGCTTATTTGACAGCTGAAGATGAGAGTGATAAGTTATTATTGGCAGCCAAGAAAACCCGAAGGGCAACGAGTACAGAATTCTTAATTTCTTTGGTGGCAGATGATTTTTCACGAGCTAGTTCTACTTATGTTGGAAAACTCAGGTAAGTTTTGGCAACCCAAAACTCAATATACACCTATCTTGTATTTCATCTTCCATGAACTTAGTGTAGTTTTCTTGGGAAATATTTTAGGTCAATATTATCACATTGCTGATTATCATCATTACAATAAAAATGTTTGTGTCATCAGCAAAACTTTTTGGGTTCTTAGTGATCAAATTTGTACAGTTCCCTTGGAAAATTTCAAACCCAAATGGTATTTTACAAGTCAAACAGTTGTGTTTGTAAGTGAATGGGTCAATATGGATTGTGTAGTATCTCAAATTGGTCAAATAGAAATGATTTAGCCTAAATGGGAAGAAGTCAGATTGGTTGAAAGCCGCCCAGAAGTCTGTTTAAGGGTTTACAACCTCTTACATTGTTTTATATTCATATGCATTATGATTGTGATAATGTTGTGTTATTATTATTGTAATCATATTTAAGCATCTATTTAGAAATTGGTCCAAAAAGGTGGTATGTCAAACTGTTAATGAACTTGACCGGCTCCAGCCCGCACTTTTTAGCCGAACCCAGTGTGTCCATCTTGCGACATTTAATCGAAGTCTTTCTTTTTAACAGGTCTAATTTTCTCGGAACCAAGTTCACCATGTATGATAGCCAACCTCCAAGTGATGAAGCCTTTAAAGCTAATCATAGCCGTTCAAGTAGAAGGTTTCAGACAAAGCAAGTATCTCCACGACTACCTGCATGTAATTACAACATTGCTACTATAATCTACGAGCTGAATGTACTACGTACAAGAGGCCCTAGAAGAATGAATTGTTCAATGACTTATATACCCATCTCCTCAATTCAAGAAGGGGGCACTGCCCCGACTCCAAAATCTTTTCCACAAGAGAACCCTCCTCTCTCATCACCTTCTGTGAAATCTGACACCATCAGTAAGGACTCGTTGGTCCTTAAAAACAAGTCCCCAAAATGGCATGAGCAATTACAATGTTGGTGTTTGAACTTTAAAGGGCGTGTTACAGTGGCCTCGGTGAAGAATTTTCAGTTGGTAGCATCTGTTGATCCTTCTCATAATGTGTCGGATGCAGAGCAAAATAAAGTGATTCTACAGTTTGGGAAGATCGGACAAGATATTTTCACAATGGATTATCGGTACCCACTTTCTGCGTACCAAGCCTTTGCCATCTGCCTCAGCAGCTTTGACACAAAACCAGCATGTGAATGACGTGAATATTGTTCTGAGTTGTCAGGTCAGATAAATCGATTATAAGCTTATCAACGTTAGCTGTGAGATGAGATGAATTGTTTCTCCTTGTAGCACTTGTAGTTACGACAAATATGTGTTTTTTCATATTTAAATGCTTTCAGTTTATGATCTTGGCTTTAGATGTGTTGTATAGTTCTGGAAAGTTGGATAATCATTTTTATTGCTGCTGCTCAAGATTATATGACCTAAATAGTCAAATAGTAATCATTATCAGTTTTAGCATTGCCAAACACCCATAAAACAATTGGACGGTTTAAGCTTGTCGGAGTAAATTATAAATATAAACTCACTTGGTTGACTAAACCATTTAAATCACAATATGTAACTGTATAAATAAGATCAACAAGAAGATCAAAGAATGTCATACAACCAAATAAAACTCCTATGCCTCTTTATGAGGCCAATGCTACAGACTGAAGTAAAGAAAAGATGCTGCAAACATCAGTAAACAATGGCTCAGAAACCATGAGAACGAAAGAATGATGAATTAGATGCATAACTCTCAACGCTAAATATCACTTATCATGACTCGTGAGCATAGCTTGAGCCTCCTTAGGTCGGAACCTGGATAAAAAACAGGGTCTCTGATCCTTTTACCAAAATTCCTACACCCACCTATTGCGATGTAAGCAGAAAACTTTATTGCATAATAGTTTAATCACAAGGTTGAAGATTAAAATGTATTCATTGCCTCTTGGGGTAATGGGTTGTTCATGTCCAACTCTACACTTGTTGTAGCAGCAAGTTTCATTGTTAGAACCTGAAAAACGGACACTCAATCAGCCACACTTATTAGCCTTTTGGACAATCAGTAAGTATATTACTACTACTCTAATTCGTCTCATAAAATGACGTGTGACCTATCATATAGTTTAAGACTGTTGGGTATTAGACTTGTAGGTATCAGATAACCGTGAGAGGAAAGTGTGCAAGTAAACCATTTACCTCAACTTCCATTTGAAGGCACTGAACATAAGTGATTATTTCATCTAGAATTGCAGCCTTATTGGTGATTTTGCTGCATCCTGGAACCAAATCTTGCAAATACTGCATTTTCCCTTTTATTTTCTCCCTTCTGGCCTATAATATTACGAAATCAGTAAAACGATTAGGTTCCAATTACTTACTGCCTAAGAGCAGATAATAATATTACAATGGAGATTAATTTGGTAACTTACTCTTTCAGCAATGCTATGGCTATCGGTGGCTTGTCCACGACGAGCCCTCACATGAATATAATCAGTCTTTGGATGATCCACCTTTGGCTTTGAATCTCCATTACATGGTTTTCTCTTTGCTTTGGGTGGTTCAACTAATTCCGAATCACATTCAGCGCTTTGCTTTTGAGAGTCCACTTCTACTTCATCAAGCTAAAAACAAAATTAAATTATTACCAACATTTGCAGTTCGTCAAAACGTTGAAGAAAAAATAAAGATCTGCCTTGCAATGAGTTTATTTCTTCAATTGTGCTATTTATATGGGTCAAATGTTTCTGCATTAGACATGTAAATTTGACAGAAAAAAACAAGTTTATTAAGTAGTAACTTTTACTACATAGGTACAAACCTCAAGTTTTCTCTTCCTCGAGCTCTGAGTTTGCTCAACTTCCACGGTCACCTTTGATAATCCATCAACCGAAAAGTCCATGAAAGTATTTTCGGCTACCTCAGAACATCCAAAGTTAAATATGCTGGACAATGGAGACTCAGATTCCCATACCCCGTTAAGTTGTGACCCAACATTTTCTAGACCATGTTGAAAGTGATCATGATGATGCATTTGATAGTGTGACTGTGGAGACTGGTCGAATATCTTTAAGATTTCGCCCATTATGAATTATTTCCACTTCCAGCACTGCAATGTAGTGAAATGTTACACTAACTGTGTGAAGATGTACGAAATTTAATATGATTAGTGTGTGATTTATAGAGCTTGGGTTGGATGGAACATAGACAAAAGAGTACCATGACCATTTACGGCCGAGACCGGGACCACGTAAATTGGCATTGAACGACGCTAGCAGATTACATCAAGTTCGTTTTCAGTGTCTGGTCACCATAATCTCAGGCGAAATCAAAATGGTGATTATGTCGTGTTGGTTTTTTCTTCTACGTACTTTAAATGTTTTTTTGGACTCATTCACTTGATTTGACACCTCTTACAATGAAGTAGTTGTTTCATTGACGGTTTTTAACAGTCATTCAGCTTTTAAGAATTTATAACAAGTACTGCATTATGTTTTGATTTATAAAAATGTTATGTTTTCTATTAAAAAATAAATGTATGTGGAGCAATGCAACTTCTATGTGACATTGAAGTCATTATGTTGAGTTTTATGTCAAATTATGAATCTGGTTTTACTTAACAAAATAAGACAAGTATGAACTTGGATTACTAACACTAAGCGAGTATTAGATATGTATATTATGTTAGTTGGCCCAAGCCCGGTTGTGGGCTTTAGGTCCATCATGGTTTAAGGTTTTGTTATGTACTCTCTATAAATATTGCATGAATAATAAAGTTATCCTCACGGGGTTTAACCTTTCAACAGCGAGTACTCGTGCATAGCAACGGGATTTCTAGCGGCATATAATTATATTTGCGATATTTGGTTAAATGTTTAGTGTAACATTTATACATAAAACGATCAAAAATCAAAATTTAAATGCAAAATGTTGTAACATGCGATAATTCAACTAAAAAAATCTTAGAATGTATCAAACCATATAAAAACATTTAGTGAAACAAAAAATAAAACATTGCATCAATTATGAGATAACTAACAATGCACGTTATTCGTCACGTAAAACTTTTTGGTACATGACATTTGAGGTGTAGACTCTTTCTTTATTGACTGGCTTCACTAATACCTTTGTAGTTCTACGTGATATCCCTCTAAACAATGTAACATAAAGCTGGCTATGTGAGAAAACAAAGTTCGAGAAATAAACACCCACATTTGGAATTGTTTGGCTTTGAGCTTTATTGATAGTCATTGCAAAGCTAAAACGCACAAGGAATTGTTTTCTTTTTAGTTTGAAAAGAAACATGTCTTCTTTCACATGGAGCAAGAGGAATTTTTGGCAAGAGCACTCTAACTCCAACGTACTGGCCGACAACAATCTGAACATTGATGACATTAGGATCAAAACGTTTACATATCAATCTCGTGCCATTACATAAGCCGTTTGCCGGATCGAGACTCCTTAAGAGAATAATTGGGCATCCAATTTTCAAGTGCAAGTAGTGAGGGGCAATCCGCTAACACTGAGCGAGTTTAAGAATTCCATAGGATAGAAGTTGTTCATGTCGTCTTCTGCTTCATCAAAACTATAGTAAACTTTCTATTGGCCCGGAAATGTCTCAATCAACTGATCATTAACATGTTTATTATGATTGCTCTTGAAATTATATTAGCAGATGAATGAGCGATGGTGGCCAAGAAAGAAAATATTTAATTGAAGTTATTTTAAATGAGTAATCTCGAACTTAAGCTTTAGCGGATTAGTTATAGTTTTCATTGCATCAGTTTAGTGTTTATTTGAATCGGCTTACTGTAAATGAGTAATCTTAGACATTAATTAAAGCTTATTTGCGTGACAATAGGTTGATGTTTTTTTCGTGTTAGTTGTGTTAGATATTAGTATCTAATATGTCGTTAGCGTTTAAATTTGATATAACTATGGTGTTTAGGGTAGTGTTATTGATCATGCAAACAAGCTTTATTATTTTATATGGTTACAGTTACTTGGGGGGGGGGGGGGGGGGGGGTGGCAACGTATTCGGTTTCACCATCGGTATGGTTGATACCGATCGGTATCACCATTGCACCTCATTCGGTTTCAATCGGTGTAGCATGGACTTGTGGTAAATCGGTAAACAACACCGATTTGGTGTGGAGCTTGTGGAAGCAAAATGTAGCCGTTGCATTAATTAGGCATGGTTATTATTGCTGGGTGACAGATGAGGTATGGGTTAGACATGGTTGCCACTAAAAATCTATTGTTAGGTATGAGATAGATATGAGATGAGATGAAATGATATTATTGGTAGTGATTAGGTATGAAAATTTTTGTTAGGCATGGTTATCACCCCCTTAGAGTTAGACGTCATGATTTAGAAAATTGAAGTTATTTTCTATTGGGACTTTTAGAGATAGGTATTTAATTATATGCATTGTAGTTACTTAGAATCAAAATTGGAGTTTTTAGTTAAAGTTGTCATTTTAGATTAAGCCAACTTTAATAGAGGGTATATTAGGGATTCACTTTACTCTTCTTAAGTATTTTTAAATTTTAAGAATAGCCAAATTTATTTTATAAGTAGTAGAAATTAGTCGTAATATAAAAATAAAATTAGGTCTCTTTATATTGACTGTAAGAGCGGACGGTGTGGAGGTGGTTGTGGCTCGCCGTGGGTGACGTGGAAGCCCGCCGTCGCTCGCCGCCACACCGACCTCCCTCGTTGTGGTCGCCGTGCTTTACAAAATCGTGGGGACGACGAGCATTGTTTCTGACACAAACGCAGGAAAAGTGCGTAACTTTGAATTATTCAATATATGTTGTGTGTGTGTGTGTAAAATGTGCAGAAAAAATTTTTTGGAGAAGAAGACACTTTTTTTTTTTTTGACCGGTTGGTATTTATATTTTTGTTATAAGAAGAAGCAGGTAAAGTTATTTATATTTTTGTTATAAGAAGAAGCAGACAAAGTTTGTGTTTTTTTTTTAATTGGATAATAAAGTTGTGAATATGAGGTGTGTTTGTATTTTTACATGATATTTATAGATAACAATAGGTTTTGTCTTCTTTTTTTTTAATGGATAACAATAGGGTTTTTTTTTTTTTTTTTTTTTTTTTTAACCTTTTTTTAGTATAAATTGTATTTTTATTTTCAATAAAATGAATTTAGTTTATTTGAAAATTGAATAAAAAAAATAAAGTGGTAGTGGTGGGCCCCAAATGAAGAGGTTGAGGTTTGTTATGAGTGAGGAGGAGGTTTGTTGTGGTTAGTTGTGAGAAAATAGGATGCTGATGTGGCGCTGAGGTGACGCGACGACGAACTTGAAGCTCGTCATGACACCTTGCTCTCTAATATTACTAGTTATGCTTTTTTTCTTTTTTAAATATCAACTAGTCATGTTGTCGATAAAAAAAATAATAAGAAAATGAGATATATGGATGAATACTAAGAAGTATGGAATACAACATTTTAATTTGTATAGATACACGTTTTTCAAAAGCAAATACTACGTATGATCGCTCAAGATTTTTCATATCTCTCTAGTGATCATGTAAAATTAATACTTTTGTCTTCTAATTTATGCACGTCGTTGTCGACTTTATTGTAGTATTAATGCGTTTAAGTAGTTTAGTGTATTTCAAAAAGATAGTTTTATTTGGGCATTGCGACGGAAGTAAAAACATTCATATTGCAACAATGAAATGTTATTACCTTCATTTTAAAATTTAAGTTTATTTGAATTTTTGACCTTAAATATTTTTGTTTGTATTATATAATATTTGGTGCAAAATACATGAATATATTGTGTTTTAAATGTATTTTTCATTATTATAATTTTCATCAAGCATTATATAACATAAACAGAAATATTTAAGGTTAAAGTTTGATTTAAAAAGTTAAACAGACTTAAATTTTAGAACAAAGAAAGTAATAAAAATAAAACTATTATAACGATAAAAATATAGAATTTAATAAGTTTTTTTTGTTTTGAACATGAATTTAATAAGTTTAAGAGCTACTTTTATATTATTGTACTTAAACAGATGTTAAAACATTAAATAATGAGTAAAATATATACTTTAATGTCTTTAACGGTTAAAGGGTTATATTATTATGTTCGGCGACACGTAGGAGTAGTAGTAAGTAGTAAACAATAGTAGTAAGCAGTAGTTGTTTGTTTAAATAAACATGTTTGATAGTGTAATTGTAACTGTAATTATAAAGTGTAAAACAAGCAAATGCTTACCACTTGTCGCTTGCCGCTTCTTCATGAAGCATTTAAAACTAGAGCAGTTGACCATATGAGATATTTCATGGTTGTATGCTCTAGTCAGTGATTTGACAAATTGCTGATATAACCATACAACCATATGAGATATTTAATATGATCGTATGCTTGTTTTTCAGATTTTTGTAAATGTTTGAAAAATCATATCTTTTAAATTGTAGGTCGTTACAAAAATATATATAGGATTACAGTTGTGACGACGTCACTTGTTAATTTTGACGCCGTCATCTCGCCATCATTAGGGTTTCGGATTTGGCATCGACTTATTGTGATGGTGACGGGTTGTGAATTTTGCCGTCGTCGCTCTTCATTTTCTTGGTCATGACACCGTCAAATCGAGGTCGTCTCCACCGCTTGAGTCGTAACTTGCAAATTCCGAAACTTCAACATCTTCGTTATCTTCAAGTGATGGCGTCACTCAGAGTTTGTGATGTCGTCCCACACCCTTTTTCTGAACTTTTCCTGATGTCGTCGTTTTCTTCGTTTTTCCGTCTAATCGAGCCCGAAATGTGCCATTTTCCAGCATTTGCTTATCAAGTACCAAAAACTCAAACATAAACGATTTTGGGTAATAAATGATCGAATATTCACGGATTTAGAGGCTAAATGACCTTTTAAAAACGTATAAAGTTACACATCATCAAATATCCCTACACTTGGGATTTGCTTGTCCTCAAGCAAATATGCTTTTATCCTAATCAATTTACAAGTTTGGGGGCATTTAACATTGGTTTAAAGATAATTTACAACTCAACTCATTCTACAATAGTTATAACAAGTACGAAAATTATATACTAGCACCTCACATAAAGTGTTTGGATTCTCTCATCTCTCGGGTGTATATGTTATATAACAATATGAAAATGGACAAAATAAATACTCTCTATAGTCATAGCACATAGATTACCATAAGCTTTGTAAAGGATCAAACCTCCACCACTTTGGCGTAAGCACCTAGGATAAACTATCAAAGAGGACTTTTAAAGTGTTGTAACGTTAGGTGTAAGGGTAAGGAAAACACGATTTTGGGGATACGGGGAATTTTACTGGTGAAAAGTTAATCATCTAAGTTAATTACACGTACAAAGTGACGTTGCTAAGCCAAAAATCGATAGACAAACTCTTTCTTTGCTTTTCATGACACTTTCTTGACTTAACAAAAGCAGGATGACAGTCCGTATATTTTTTTCTTTTTTTCTTTCTTTCTTTTCTATTTTTTTTTTTTTTTTTTTTTCATTTTCTTCTTTTTTCTATTTTCTTTTTTTTTTTCCATACTCTTTTTCCCTGATATATTTTGATCTATTGAAAATAAATAACATAGTTAACTTGGGATTTATAACTGCAACCATACACTTGTATTTTTCCGTAAATAAAAACTAGCTAATGACCCCAATTGCAAGGATCAAAACATGTGGAGAACCTTAAACATTAACGTACATATGAGGGTAATAATATGACTTTCTTCCCCATTACTCCATAATAAATACTATCATAAGTCCCAATCTTCCCAAAACTGTATTTACAAGATACGATTCGACTTACAACCATGTAAGCAACAAGATAATTTTAAGGGTTTAACAATAATGTTGTAAAAATAATGCACTAAAAATGAGCGCATATAAGGAAGGCTAAGGCGATTTGAGTGTAACATGTAGTGGGGTGTAATGCTCTTCATTAATATTTCGGAATCCACCAAAATATCACGAAACCACGAAAAGGATGGGCTTAGAAGGGTGTATTAGGGGTATCTTATACTAAAAATGAGTACATAGCAAGGGTGTGGGATAATTACTTGACCAATGTAGACAATGTAATTATAATAAACTGGTTTAAAATAAGGGTAATGACTTGTTTTTGATAAGAGATGAATATTACCATATGTAAATTCAGGTGCATGGTACACATCGGTATTCCATTGCATTTCGCCCTCTGAGTCAGAATAAATATTGTTTTCAAACTTTCTCTTTCAAATTCATAGTGGATGTTCTCGCGCGAATCTCAGCAGTGACTTGTTCTGATTCTACATATTGATCATTTTGAACTAAAAAAAAAAAAAAAACTTTTGGGCGGAATACACACATTGTGTATAATATCTTCACTCTCAATAGTTACATATAAGTCTCTAGAACATAGAAAAGTAGGATGTCCATGACGTGTACGTGTCGGATGAACCAAACCCTCGTTGAATTTTATTTTTCCATAAGAAGGGGCTCGCACATGTTCTGCAGTAACCCCTGTGAATACTCCGCCGGTATGAAAGGTTCTTAATGTTAATTGAGTGCCCGGTTCTCCAACATATTGACCTGCAATAATACCTACAACTTCTCCCAATTCGACCAAGTCGTCATGAGCTGGACTTTGGCCATAACATAATTGAAAAATCCACAACGTACTCCTACAAGTAAAGGGAGTTCGAATAGAGATTGGTTGTGCTCTAAAAGTTATGAATCTATTGACAAGTCCAACTTCAATATCTTGATTTCTGGTAGCAATGCATCGCGAACCTATATATACATGATCTTCTAATACACGACCAATTAATGTTTGGATAAAAATCTTTTCCGCCATCATTCCATTTCGAGTACTTACAAAAATACCTCGGACGGTGCGGTAATCTGTTCGACGTACAACAATGTGTTGAACTACTTCAACAAGTCTGCGCGTGAGATATCTTGCATATGATGTTCGGATAACGGTATCCACAACTCCTTTACGGGCTCGAATAAGAAATAATATATTATGTTAAAGAGAGTCCTTCGCGTAAATTTCTTTGAATGGGTAAATCAATCATTTGCCCTTGGGGATCCGACATTAATCCTCTCATCCCTACTGATTGATGTACTTGAGATGCATTTCCTCTGGCTAACGAAACAGACATTACATGGACTGGATTAAAAGGATTGGTCATCCGAAAATTTTCCCAACTTCCCAGTGTTCTACTATGGCTTAGGTATGTTCTAGCCAAAATTTATAATTTTTGGAATTGTTTTAGTATTTTTAACATTTTACGCTAAACCGGTTTGTTAATACAAATAAACCATAAAAACGTTTATTCATATTTAGCGATCTCTTTGTGTTTTGTTGATAAAAAATATAAAGTTATCATAAGTAAAATTATAATGATATACATGTTATTTTTGTAAAGTATATACATTTGGTCATTCACATAAAATGTTGTAATAATTCATTTGTTGTAATAGTTTATGTAATAGGATGGGTAATATCCAAGACCCATGACCCATACCCATAGAGCTAATCCATAACCCATGACCCATTGCATGACATCATGCATGAAATCATGTTGGGTATTATCCATGACCCATGACCCAAGACCCATGACCCATTTTCTAGATACATTGTATCTTGTTGGGTACCCATGGCTCATGCCCATAACCCATGACCCGGTTTGCAACCCAAAATCCGAACTGGTACAACCCAGTTTGCCGGATCCCTCGGATTGCACTGGACGGATCCCCCAAATGAGGGATCCGCCGGAACCGGCTACAGTAACCTTTTTTGCCTATAAACAATGAGCCATTTCTTCATTGTTACTCACCCCTCTTCTTACAACCTCTCTCATATATTATCTCACTCTTCTAATCTCTGATCTTTTGATCAATCTAGTAGTTCTTCTTTATCTTGTTGTGATTCTCATATAGGTCCATCTCAAAGGCGAGATCACGATACTACAAGTCATCTAAGCAAGGGGTCCTTGATTGATTTGTTCCTCCACAAGATTTCTGTAGCAAGATCTTGTATTTCATATTTCACCTAGTTGGTGTGTAATAGTTGCGTTGGTTTGGTCCGCCGTGTTAATGACTCGGTATTTAGATTTGCACCGGAAAAAGTGTAAGCGACGTTATGAGGCTTCTCCGCCGTGTTGAAGGAGCTTGTTGACATAGTGCTTGAAATCTCGAGTGGGGAACTCGGGGAGTGGATTAGGGCAAGGAAGGTGTCCTTGTAGCCGAACCACTATAAATCACTTGTGTCACTACTCTCTATCCTTTAATTTACTTGCTTTCATTATCTACTTTACTTATCGCTTTATACTTTCTATCCATCCGTATGAATTCACATAAGATCGAATCTAAAGTTTTGAAACTTAAATAAAAATCGGCAAAACTATTCAACCCCCCCTTCTAGTTTTCCACAGGGTTGTCAAACAAGTCCTGTTTCAGAGTACCTGACACAAATCACTTAAATAGAGGACCTAAACTCCAAACTAGAAGCTATAATTAAACCTTTTGAAAAGCTAAGACATAAAATAACTCTAGAAACTTGATTTCTGAACAGTGGATGAAAAATGAGTGAGTTACAGCCTTGCGAAGTCGGGCAAATTTTCTGAATAAAACTGTTGGTAAAAAACAACAGCTATTTGAGTGTGTTTAGGCATCTAAAACCTTATTTGATAAACCGAGGCCATGATTTCTTGAAAGTAGAAATTTTTACCTACGTTTAGGGCTTAGAATGACAAAAAAAATGGATAAGAAACGAAGAAGTAACGCCCATTTAAAGCCGTATTTAAATTCCAAACAGCAACATATTTAAGGTTTTTGGGATTAAAAAAAATAAAAAAACGCGTTTTACTTGTTTTTTTAAACGAATTGACTTGCGAATCTTTATAAACTTCACTACAAGTCTATAGGGGTGATAAAACTTTATAAAACTCATATGCATATAGTACATGTCACATCATTCCTAAGACGACTTATTTATTTAAGTCGCGGTTAGGATTCATTTGAACTTACGTTATATTTCTTGTATTCACTACTTGTTGAGGTGAGTTTTGTAGCACCTTTTTACTCATGTTTTTCTTGGGGGAAAATGATACTCAATTGATATTTTAAATGCTTTTATGTTGTGTTACGTTTTTCTTATTTTAGGACAAGATGTGTGTTTATATTGCTATACGTGCCTTATTGTGTGGATTCAATTTGTATCATAATAATTATGCACAACTGTTTAAAATCCGGGTTGGAGTCGAAGGATGTATTGATAGTACTATTTGGGTTGACCACCCTACCCTTGCATTTTTTTGTAGTTATAAATGAAGGGTGATTATAATCCGGTCAAGTTATATATGTTTGTTATCATGAGGTTCAGTTGTTGCGCATCGTTTGATTTTACTAAGTGATTGTATATGCATATCTTACTCACTATTTTCCTACAAGTTTTATATGCACAACAAAGGCAATTTACATTCTAAACCTGCAAGCTCACCAACTTTATATTGACGCTTTCGAGTATTCATTTTTAGGTGATAACATTAATAATGCTTAAGGAGGATAGAGTTTCCTACCTGGAAATAGTAAGACTTAAGATTAACCCTCGCGGGTCATTTTTATTGGGTGATTTGCATTAGAACACTCCTTTGGACTTACGTTGTTTAACAAGTTTTATTTAGGAACATGTTGACTTGTACTTGTCCCGAGTTGTGGGAACTATTGTATTTGACTTTATGAAAATGTTGCCATGGTAGCGACTTGTCATGACACAAGTCTCCACTTGTGTTGGAGTCTTCATGACATTTGTGTTAGTTTTTCATGTAGTGAATTCATTACTTTCCTATATCAATATGTTATGACGATCTGTTAGGAATTGGAAATTCCATAAGGAAGTGTCGGTCACCCCAATTATAGTCTAGCATATGTTAGCTCGTAGACATATCGTTATTTACGTTATTAAGTAGTCAATTAGCTAGTTATTAGTTAGTTAATTAGTTTAGAGTAACACCGTGGAGGAAGGACGGGTCTTTACCCACTGTATGCCTAATCCACAGTCCGAAGGATGATGTTTAGTATGTAACTATAAATACCCTCTACCTCCCAAGGTAGAGGGTTGGACCTTTCACTTAATCTAACCTTTCTTTCTTTTGTTTACGTTCTCTCTATAGAAAGGCTCCAATCTTCCACTTTCTCTCTCTAGAACTCATTTCATACGCCCCATATTTGTGCTTGATTGTGTGTTTATGAAAATCAATATGTTACAAATGGTATCAAGAGCCATGGTTTGATCACTCATCTTTCATGTTCTTGGATTTCTAGTGGTTTTCATAAGGTTTTTTGGGTTTGAATGAGTTTAGAGAAGTTTGCATCATTTGGATCATTTCTAGTGTTAAAGTTTGGATTTTGATTGTACTTTTTTGTTTAGAATCATTATAAGTGTTTACGTTTTGATTTTGAAGGCTTGAATCATCGTGTTTGGGTTGTTTTTGGATTGAAACGTGGTGTTTTTTGAATGTTTATTGGATGCGAGTTGAGACATGTTATGCATTTCTTGGATGCGAGTTGTCCTATGTATGATGCGACTTGTCTATTCTGGGCTTGCTTATTGAAGCGAGTTGTCTGTTATGCGAGTTGTCCATTAAGCGAGTTGTCTGTTATGCGAGTTGTCTACTAAGCGAGTTGTCTGCTAAGCGACTTGTCTGCCTATGCGAGTTGTCTTGAATGCGAGTTGTCTGCTAAGCTAGTTATCTGCTAAGCGAGTTTTCAATTCCTGCGATTTGTCTCTAAACCTAACATACAAAACCCGTGTTTTCAAACCCTAACACCAATTTATCTTCACTTCCTTGTCATCTTCTAGTTCCTTTACTACATTCTACTTCTCACTATCTTACGGTTTGGTCTTGATTTTAGTAAAATCCCGCGAAAGATTCTATTTCTCGGTTTAAATCACAGACTTGTAAAATCCCGTGTACACAACAACATCATGTCTTACACTAATGATTCAGTGATTTCGGAAGTACTTAAATTGTATGATGTTGTGGACATCAATGATAATGTATGCTACACTGAACGGTTAAAGATGATTGAATCAATCAATGAGGATGTGACATCTTCGTGTTTTGAGTTTGAAGAAAGAGAATTGCATCTGTTTAGGCTACAAAATGCCATGCTAATGGAAAGTAACATTGAACCATATCAACAACTTCACTCACACCTCATGTTAATCACACCTATAACAATGGAACGAACATGTAATGCCCTTTTCCGTCAAGATTTATCCACATTAACGGGAACAATACTATTGAACTTAGAACAATTGGAACAACAACTTGACAAACAAAAGGTTCAAAAGGATAGTTCCAGTGCTGCACTTCAAGTGATCTACAAACAATTTCAGTCATTCATTAGAAGGGAATTCTCATCAGATTATGATCATCACATGACTGAAATGTCCTTCAAAAGACACACTTGAATGGAAATTAATGCACTCATGGATAATGTGGAAAAGTACATTGAGGAAGCTGCACAAAAAGATGAAAATGTGAATGAGTGTCAGGTGCAATTGAGAGATAGTTGTGATGAGTCGGGTAATGCATCAGTTGAAAGGTCGAGTGTTGCTGAATGCAGAATATCAGAGACAACAATGGATGATGTAACCAGCTGCTCAGTAACTCATGTCACACAAGAAGTGGATGTTGTGATCAGAAAGGTGAATGAATGTCGGGTACAATCAATAAATTGCAGTGTTGAGACCAGTAAGGCATCGGGTGATGGATCAGTTGACACTGAATACAGAGGCTTAGAGACATATAAGCTTGAAACAACCAGTAGTTCAGTGACTCTTGTTACACAACTATTCAACATAGTGCATCTGCTAATGTACCTAAATAAACTGATCTTAATACTGAACACGATTATGATAAATGTTCCTTTGTTGAGGCTGAGACTAATAAATTCAAAACAAATGATATGGTTGATAAAAAGGCTTTTGATGAACTTTAAAACAAATTCTCAAAACTTGAAAAACATTGCATTTCTCTTGAAATTGCAATACAAAGAAAGGAGGAAAGTTTTCAAACTAAGAAACCATGTAAAAATCCGGAATTTCCTGAATTTCGTGAATTTTTATAAACGATTTAAAAGCTCAGCTTCAAGCCAAAAACTCGACTATCAACAATTTGAAGAAACATATTTCTGGTATTCATGTGAAAAGTAATTTGGTTACAAGTAATTCTGATGTTAATGCTATTTATGATATTCAAATGAGAAATGATGAATTAGCAGTTTGTGTGGCCAAATTACTAAAGGAAAATGAGTCTTTGAGAAAGCATCACATAGAACTAAGTGACTCTGTCAAAGAAGCTAGAACTAAGTCAATGGATCAAACAAATTCTTTGATAGCAAAAATTGATGAACTCAAAGCTCAACTTCAGGAAAAAAGTTTCGCTATTATTGCCTTAAAAAATGAGCTTAGGAAAACTGTAGGGAAAAGTGTGAACACTAAGTTTACAAAACCATCAACCTTGGGGAAGCCAGTTTCTCATCCCACTAGAGACCGGTCCGTTGTTAGGCAGCCTACCGCGTTTATATCCGAAAGACCAAAATTTTCAAAAACACGATTTGCATCCCAAGTTGATGAGAAACAAGTTTTGTCAAAACCAGTCATTTCACCTGAGATGCCTAAGAATTATGCTTCTAGTTCCTTTAAACCTCAACAAGTAGCTACTTCTACTCCCAGCACCTCTAGGAATAGTTCGAAAACAGTGTCAAAACCAAGCATTAAAACCCAGAATTCATATGATATGAATGACTTGTGGAAGAACTATTATCTAGAAGAAGCTAGGAAAAAGGCACAGATTCGAAAAGACGGAATTTTAGGTGCAAGACCTAGGGTGATGCATTCCACGAGATTTCAAGGCACTGCTAGTAGTTGTAAACCATTACCTAGGAACACTCAAAAGACTAGGGGTTGGCTTGCATCTAAGAGTAGTTATATGAAGAAGAATGCTAAGCATGTAGAAAATGAAACTAGAAATTCTGAGTCTTTTTTGAATAAGAAACATTTTCTTAATTCACATGCTAAGGTACAATCCACTAAGGCTACTAACATGGCTAAGGTTCAACATGTTATGAAGCAAAACAAACCTAAAACTTCACCTAGATGGATCCCAACAGCTAAATCTTTGGAATCTAGGAATAACGATAAGTCTTCCACTGTGCATAAGAATATCCACAATCCTAGACCTTGCCATAAGTGGATACCGTCTGGTAGAATGTTTAAGGATGTTGGACTTAGGTGGATACCTACCGGAAAGCTGTTTACCGATGGCAAAATCAAGGTTGACCGTGAAACCCCAAGGGTTTGGATACTAATGTCACTAACCAATATATATGCAATCAAGCTTGTAATGTTAGCGCAAGTAGTCCTTACTCAGTTGCTGATACTTCGATCCTTCACTACATGGACTAGCTTAAAGTATGGATAACAAATGGATTGATATCTCATAACTCACGGGTTCAAGTAACTCAACCTTGATATTCAATCTACTATGACGTCTGTTCACATCAGTTCAAGCCTCGTTCTTCAACACTATGGCGTCTGTAGATAACACTTCAGGCCCCGTTCCTCAAAGAAAAGAAAAATGTACGCCTCAGTGCGCTTTAACTTCAGAAGAAGAGAAATCTTCATTTTAATGACCATTCTCATCGACATTCTTCATCAACAAGCTTCATGTTTTTCCATGCTCATTCAATCCTCAAGTGGATCTCCGTTCATTGGTATACATTCTTATTCACTTGATCAATCAAAAATGGCAAACTTTATTAGCAATTTTTTAGGGGGAGAAGAAGGAATATACTACATGTTGATGGATGCTTGAGTTATGGTCATACGACTCTCCAACGCCTAATGTCTTCAATCACTAAGGACAACTGGGATTTACTATTTGGGATTCATTGTTTTTCAAGATATGTTTGATGAGTACTTCCAACCTCCAACGGATGTCGATCATCCAGTTTCTGAAGCTCATGCTCCGGTTCCTACTGACTCAAATGGTTCACCATCTAAGAAGTACTTCTCGGAATTCTCAAGAAACCTTATCTCCAGTTACTTCACAAGGCTTTGATAATGACTATCATGATATTATAGTTGCACTATTGAATAATGATCCGCTCTTTGGTATTCCTTTGCCAAATATTCACGGATTATTGTTCCTCTCATTGTGCACGCTATAAATCAACCACATGAACATTAAGGAAAATGACTACCTCATCCGCTCGAAGACATTATTGGTGAATCTTCCATATCAGTCTCTACATGTATACCTTTAGGAAGAATGCACTGATGTTGAGGAATCATTTGTTCCAGTTCATTTAGTGGGTCAATGTACATCCGATTGTATGTTTATTCATGTGTTGGGCATTTGACACA
Organism: Chrysanthemum seticuspe; assembly: GCA_019973895.1. Classification (NCBI taxonomy): domain Eukaryota; kingdom Viridiplantae; phylum Streptophyta; class Magnoliopsida; order Asterales; family Asteraceae; genus Chrysanthemum; species Chrysanthemum seticuspe. The sequence goes on along the minus strand of BPTQ01000002.1, from coordinate 231,415,602 downwards.
AGTTGATTACCTCGGAGTTAATCATTTATCACTTATTATTTGAGATTGAAGTTGAATTTCACAAAGGCGTGTTCTTATTTGATAACTTGCTAGGGCTTAAAAATTTGAGTTGAATACTTGGTTTATCTAGTTACCAGCAGTCGGGGTGGATGGTTGAAGACCTGGTTAACTATCAATATTAGGAGTTACGTTATTTTGCTCAGTGTCACACGCAGATGAAAGTGTGGATAATCTCAAGAGGTGTTAATGTCTCGTACTTTGTTTGAGTAGTGAGTACTTAGAGATTTGCTTGAAGCATTGATTCTCAACACCATTATTCCATCATTAAGTGCAAGCTTAAGATACAAATGTGGGAAATTAGACTTCAGTTTCAAGTATGGTATATCGGGTTTTCATCTTCAGTGGTCACTTCAAATTGTCTACATATGGGTTGATAAAGATAGTTAGAGAGAGTTTCTGTTATAGTTGATTCTCACAAGATACATTTGAGCTAATTGTGTTCTTCTATATTTCATGTATATGAGTGTATTATGTTTTGCTGATTCTGAGGTATCAAAACCAGCAAGGGGGAAGGAGACATACATCTAAACACACAACGAGTACACGTGATGAATTTAATACTTCTTCTCTATTGAAGTAATCCCAGGAAAGACAAATTTCATAACCGCAGAGAAACTCAGTGTTTAACCCGTAGCCTTTGGTGTGTTATTCCAACTATTTTGGGGAAGGATGTATTATTCCAACTATTTGGGGGAAGGATATATTATTCCAACTATTTGGGGGAAGGATGCATTATTCCAACCATTTGGGGGGAAGTGGTCTCTGGATACTTTTGGTATGTGTTAACTCAGCTTTCAGTAGGAAGAAATATGAGAAGAATTTGGGGAGAGTGAGATGATATTGCTTATCGACATCTTCTATTGCTTCATGAACACAATGCAATGATGATTCTGATGAGATCGCAACCATCAGGGGAGAGATATGTGTACATCAGGGATGCACAACATGTTCACTTGATCGAGCTAATTCAGTTATTCCGGAGTTGACATCCGCAGAGATGATTAGTGACGCAACATGTTACATGGATGTCATCGTCTCTACTCTTGTTGGGTACATGTGTACATTATGGGCTTATTGTGATCAGGCTTAATCATGTGATCAGGCTTAATAATTTATTTCGGGTTTGATAACCGCAGAAATGATCCGTGTTAACTTGTTACTTCATTGTTATCGTCTTCTTTGGGTTCTTGAGCTTCATATAATTAGACTGTTTGCCTCACTTCTTCTTCTTTAGGGAAATGGTCTTTTTACGAGGATTGTCGGTTTAGGGGGAAGCCGCCAAAGATTCACTTTTTGAAGGCTCAAGTTCTTGCGACGATTCAAGAGCCTCGAATGCTTTGGTGGTGAAAGTTTAAGAGATGATGACTTCTATCTTCTACAAAGTGCTAAACGATTTCCTTTTCTCGGTACTCGTATCATCATCCTCTTAAACTATTTCTCTATCTTTGTAAATAGTTTTCAAATACCATAATACTAATATATATATATATATATATATATATATATATATATATATATATATATATATATATATATATATATATATATATATATATATATATATATATATATATATATATATATATGAAATAATTAAAAAAATAATAATAATAAAATTAAAAAAAATAAAACCAACAAAAACCCATAAAAATCAGAAAAATACCAAAAATATTGTATTTCTAAGACATGTCTTCTGGTATCGATAACATCTACGGTATTAGAAATGTCATTCAATAATGATACGGGACCATAGATGAAGTTCGAGCAGGAGGTGTAAATATTCTTTTTCAAAACATGTCTAAAACTATGGCTTGCAGTTACTTCAGACTGTAACCCGCGCTAAAAACTATGGTTTGCTATTATTTCAGATAGCAACCCGATCTTCAAGAAAGGAAAGTGTTGCGCTAAACCAATTTTCAAAAATTTCATGCACTTATCCTAAAACAAAATGAGGAAAGTATGTCGAATGACTACTGTTCCTACTCAAATATTTTTCCTTCTAAAATTCTTCAGAAAAATATTTGTTTTAACAAAATGGTGGTAAATGAGTTGCTTGAAAATCAATCAGAATCATGTTTTCATAAATTTGCAAAACCCAATCAATGACTTCAGCTTATTTAAAACTTTTCATAGAAAGAGTCATTGATTGAGGGGGGGGGGGAATGTTTTCAAATATATATCATCTAACGGGTTCATATAATCATCCTATGTGCTTAAAAGAAAAACATGTTTGCCTACGTTGAAGGACTAGGATTCTAGGATGTGACTGTTAGGATTAGATGATTATAGTTTGATAAACATATTATTCCCATGCTTTACATGATCTGATTGATATGTTGGATTGACTTGTAGTAGTCGATTGCTGTTTGGGTGATGTCGATCACCATATATATGTATGTGTGTTCACTAACGTATGCAGGTATATTGGTATATAAGAATGTTCCCGATCCGGATCCAACATATGAAGATGATTGGATGCCAAAAGGAAAGGGTAACTATTTCTTGAGTTGACAAAAGAAGAAACGGAGCTTAATTAGATCTCTCTATGGATAGTTGGCACGATAGATGCAACTTCAGAGGTCTCACTGCATCAGCAGACAGTTTTCTTCCAAGCCCTACAACAACAACAACATAAGCAGCCTCTACACCACCTAACGTATCTTTGTGCAGGATAATAGAGATGATGCCATTTTTTAAACAATTTTTGAATAATATTGTGTTGAAAAATGGAAAAATATTGGTTTTGAAAATAAATTGGACTTAATTTTGGAAATCACCGGACTTCATTTTATCAAAACTTAAGTCACTCAATCATCGACTACGGTCATTGATTTAGGGGGAGAGTGATTTAAAATAAAATATTTTCAAACAATATTTCTTCATAAAAGTTCTGGTTTGTACGTAATAAAGTGGTGATCTAAAGATTTAATGTTATGTCATGGTATGATTTTCTTTAAAACTAAAAGATCTTTTTAAATAAAAAATTGTATGTTCTTGTTTGATTGTGAAATTGTTTTATTTTACTTAAATATCACTTAAAACTATCATACTTGACACTAAAAATCTTTAATGTCTAAAATTGATCCTTATCGATCATTTTTCAAAATTAAATTTTGCCACGTTTTTCCCCAAATTTTCTAAATAATTTAAATCAATTGGGATCACAAATCTCAAAAGGTTTGAAATTTTTGATCGGGGGAGAGATCGTGATTTAAATCTCAAATCGGTTTTAAAGGGTGATTGTTTCAAAAGCACTCTTTCCTTCATGTGCCAAACGATTTCAAATACATGATGCACATGATTGAGGAGGAGCATTTAACCAAAAATCAAAAGAGTATTTAAACAAGGCCACATTTTCTCCCATGTTCTCTAAACCTTATTAAATCACTTGGGATCCAAAATCTCAAAGGGTTTGATATTTTTGATAGGGGGAGACTTTGTGATTTAATAATGAAATTTGATAAATGGTGATCATTTTGATTCAAATGTGCATGCTGCTCTCCCATATGTGCTAAACGCTTTCGAATCTCGAAGCACATATTGAGGGGGAGCATTTCAAAAGTAAATAAACTTTTATGCTACAATGATTTCTATGTTTCAACATAAAGTACATTGATTGATTTTCTAATGGTTTCTTAATGACCTTTGTGATCGTGGATGTACTTCAAATGAACTATTTCCTTTATGTGAAAAAATTATTTCAAATATCCTATGCACATATTGAGGGGGAGAATTTACCAAGAAAATCAAATGGCTTTTTCCACGGAAATTGTGATCAAGAATATATTTCAAAGAACTCTTGCCTCCATGTGCTAAACAATTTCAAAATCATATGGACATGTTGAGGGGGAGCATTTCTAAAATGATCAAAACAATTAAGGTACAAAATGCTTTGATTTTATATCACAAGTACCTTGATTGATTTTCCAAATGATTTTTCAATTGGTTTCATAAAGGAAAGAACAATATCAAAAGACCGACCAATTTACTTTATGCATGGTGTTATAAGGATGGTTAGGTTAGGTATTTGTTCCCACGATCCAGCCAGAACCGGAGGGATCTACCCAGGGACAATCCACTAGATAGTTTAGAAGTCCTTAGGTATGATGAAAAAAGGAGAAAAGTGAGAATAAGGGAATAGTGTTGACTGAGATAGAGCTAGAACTATAATAAACCCAACAAGGTTCTAATGAAGTCTCAGTAAGTACTGAAGGGGTTGAAGAATGAAAAAGAAATAAATGTGGCAAGGGTGAAAAGAAATAGCCCTCCATTAATTCAACCTTAGGGCAGAAACCGGGTTCAATACATATGCTACTGGTGGTTACTAAGGAACACTTGTATTGAAGACAAGTCGTCATGGACCCAGTGACGCACTGCACCTAACTTCCCAAGCTACTCAAGTTTCTCTTAAAAGGGCTTGTTTCATTTTCACGGGGAACCTACATAATCTATCGACTTTCTTTTAGAGATTGTTGATATTGAAGAAGGAGACCCTCTCCCTAGTCTCTGGCATAGGAACCAAATGTGCACAATTGAGTCTAGAGCCAAGAGATCATTCACAATATCTCGTTAGGACACAAAATTAATGAAGACTTGCTATTTCACACAATGTGGAAAGTAAGAATATATTAAGAGTCCTACGCATTATCCTTGGGGTATTGCCAGAACATCCGAGTGATATATAAAAATATTCATGATGAAGATGGAAATCCTTCTAGAGCCAACATCAAACAAACTCTTGGTGGGTGACATGTGAGATCTTGCAAAAGATCAAGCTTGTGACAACTGGATAGAAACAATGGGGCGATTCATTCTTGAATCAACCTTGGTCCAGGAAATGAATTGACGAATACTTTTGGAAAAACCGTTCGATGTGCAAATCTTCTTTTCTCTAGCACATCGAACGTGTATTCATGTTTTCAAATACAAAAAGTATCTCTGATTGAAAAAATACTTTTGGAAAAACCGTTCGATGTGCGAATCTCTTCTTTTCTCTAGCACATCGAATGTGTACTCTTTTCAAATACAAAAAGTGTTAGGAATTAGAAATTCCCAGTATTAAAGAGTCGGTCACCTCAAGTATATGTAATCGTTAGAAAGCTCGTAGTCGTAGTTCTTTTAAGTTAAGTAGTAATTTAGTTAAGTAACACCGTGGAGGACGGACGGGTCTTTACCCACTGTATACCTGATCCACAGCCCATAGTGTGGCGATTTGTGTAAGACTATAAATACTCTCTACCTCCCAAGGTAGAGAGTTGGAGCTCATAATAATATCTTTCACTTTCTCTCACTAAGTTCCCTAAACCTCTAACTTTCTCTCTCTAGAATTCCATCTTATACTCCACCTTGTGTTATGGTTTGATGTGTATGTGAAAAGTTATATCTTACAATTGGTATCAGAGCGCCATGGTTAGATCATATCTTGCACATCTTTGGATTTATAGTGGTTTTTAGGTGGTTTTTGAGTTTGAAAAAGTTTAGTGGTTTTTGCATCATTTGGTTGATTTCTTGTGTTAAAGTTTGAATTTTGTTGGTACTTTTATGTTTAGAATCATCAAAAGTGTTTAGGTTTTCATTTGGTAAGCTTGAATCATCTTGGTTGGGTTGTTTTTGGATTGAAAAGTGAAGGTTATTTTGTTTTTCAAGCTAGCGACTTAGCTCTCGGACTTGTTTTCTTGGTAGCGACTTACTTCATAGTTTTGTAGCGACTTACAGTTATAAAAGCTAGCGAGTTAGAGCTAGCGAGTTATAGTACAAGTAGTGGAATCTCCACTACGGTTAGCGACTTGTGGTAGCGACTTAGTCTGTAGCGAGTTGCTCTTTAGCGACTTGCATATCTAGCGACTTGTGTAGCGAATTACTGCACAAATTTGGCTAGCGACTTAGTCTGTAGCGAGTTACTACTTAGCGACTTGCTTTTCTGTTGGCGACTTGGGACTCTAGCGAATTAGACGTGTAGCGAGTTAAGGGTTAGCGACTTATTGCACTAATTTCTAGCGACTTAGTGCATTAGTTGGTAGCGAGTTAGCACTTTATCATCTAGCAACTTAAGTGATTGTTTACGGTTTTCTCTTGATTTAGTAAAATCCCGTGAAAGAATCTATTTCCCGGTTTAATCATAGAGTTATAAAATCCCGTATAATCTGTTAACATGTCTACCAACATTCCCACTGTTCCCACTGTCATCTCCACTGTTGCCGAGGATGTTCAAGCAGCTGGCTCAGATACTCGTCCACCAATGCTTGACAGAACTGACTACGATTCTTGGGCTCAACGAATCAGATTGTATTGCCTTGGAAAGGAAAATGGTGTCAACATTCTCAAATCCATTGATGAAGGACCATATCGTGTTGAGACGACTAGAGACATACTTGATACTAATGAAGATGGAACTCCTGTTTACGGAATGGACAGACCTAAGATGTATGACGAGCTTGATGATAAGGAGAAAAAGAGATTCGATGCAGATATCAGGGCTTCAAACATTGTTCTTCAAGGTCTTCCTAAAGACATCTACAAGCTGATCAATCATAACACTGATGCAAAAGCAGTATGGGATAATGTAAAGATGCTTCTCTCAGGTTCAGAATTAACCATGGAAGACAGAGAATCACAACTCTATGACGAATTTGAGCACTTCAAGATGAAACCAGATGAGAATGTCTATGAGTACTATGTGAGATTTCATAAGTTAGTTAATGACATGAGGAACATCAGAATGACTATGCCTAACATTCAGTTGAATTCAAAATTTGTAAACAATATGAATCCTGAATGGCACAAGTTTGTTACCGCTGTGAAGCTTACTAAAGGATTGAAGAACACAAACTATGAGCAACTCTATGCCTTCCTCCTTCAGAATGAGAGACATGCCATGTTTGAAAAATTGATTCTCAATCAGTTCAAAACTAACCCAGGAGAGACAAGCTCGTCTAATGATTCAACTGCCTTCTATTCAAACATCGGAATCAAAACCAAAGCTTCACAAGTCATACCCTTGGGTAATGGTAATCACAAACTCATTCCTGATCCTATGTACAAACAAGCTGATGCTGATGCACACGTAGGAAGCTTCATTAATCAACTAGCTCTTATGATTAGCCAAAACATGAATTCTCTTCCACAAACCAACAACAATCTGAGAACAGCATCTAACCCACACAATCAAGCTACTGTTAAAGATGGAAGGATCGTGGTGCAACCAGTTCAGGAAAGACAGTATGATCAGGGAAGGGGTGGTGCTGGTAGAGGCTATGTGGGCAATCAGAATCGAGGAAGGAATGGTAACCAAGGTCAAGCTAAGCAGATCAAATGCTACAACTGTGGTGGTGAGGGACACATTGCAAGGAACTGCACATCTCCAAAGCGTCCACAGAATGCTGATTACTTCAGAGATAAGATGCTGCTGGCACAAGCTCAGGATAATGGTGTTGCGTTGGATGAAGAGGAATTACTGTTTCTTGCTGAGGGTAACGCCAAGACTTATGATGCAGATGTGAATGAGCAGCCTATTCAGGAGATAGGTCACAATCATCAGAACGCCTTTCAAGTCGCTGACTGTGATGCTTACGACTCTGATGTAGATGATGGACCTACTGCACACACAATCTTTATGGCTAGCATCTCTCCAATGGTTTCTCCCAAGATCTCTTCTTCACCACAAGCTGGCCTATCCAAGGACAAACTCATCTCAGAGGTATTAAAGCTATACGATGATGCTGATGTGCAACAGATGCATGACAAAGTACAACCAACTGAAACTATTGAATCAAATATTGAAAATATGGGTAATATCAATATTGTCCCATACGATCAATACGTGAAACAAAGTGAAAGTGAAGTTGTACCAAGTGATGCATCTTCTGCAGTCAACAATGACTATGTCTTTGATGAATACACTGCATGTGTTCCTGATGATTCCATAATTTCTGAACTAAATGCCTATAAGGAACGTGTTGCTATTTATGAACAACGTGCAAAATTTGAGTTGACCACTCGTGAGCAGGAAATGGATGTCCAAGTGAGTACAGTAATTAGAAAAAGTAAGTTTAGAGAAGAAGTATTGAAACAAGAATTAAATTCCTTGCAAGAAAAACTTTCTAAAACAGCTAAACAAAAACAAGAACTTCAAGAAAATGTGAAAATGCTTAAGCAAGAATTCAATGCAAAGGAATCAAAACTCTTGAGAGATTTTTCTAATCTAAAAACTTTGAAAAACAAACTTGAAAACAAGTTGTGCATACAAGGAAACACCATTCAAACTGCTCACATGGTCACCAAACATCGAGTCTTAAGCGATAAGCATAGCATTCCCCTTGTTGAGGAACCAAATCCAGAGGTAATCAAAAAGGCTAGAAATGCTCATAAGGTGATTTATGATGGTGATGAAATTCTTAAGCCTAGGCAGAAACCTAGTTGCGTTGAGTGCACTGAGGAAGATAAGAAATCAGATGAAGTCACTAGGGAAAGGATGAACAAAAAACTAGATGACCCTAAATGCAAAGAGAAAAAAATAATTATCTCTCCTCACGATTACAAAAAGGAAAACTGGATTGCATTAAACAAGTTTAAGCCTCAGACTTTGTTGACTCCCGAACAAGTCTTCTGGAAAATGGATTTAGATAAGCAGAAAGCCGAAAATATTGTAGAAACAAACCCTCCCCTTCGGAAAATGCCTAGAGCAACTGTGTATCCTCCTAATACACCTATGCATCTTGTACCTAGAACAATTGCCACTAAAAGCAAGACATTAATTAGCCAATACGTTATATACCAACTATTTGTTGATTTTGAAAAAACTTGCAAGAAAAGGATCACTCCCACTGGTATAACTGAAGGTGAAAGAGGTTTTGAACAAATGAAAGAATGTTATTTAACTGAGGTCATGCCTTTCTTTAAACTTCTAAAAGATCACTTTGAGAGTCTTAAAAAGGGGGTAGAAGCTGATATTAAGGGTATGGAAAAGGAATTTGATGCAATGGTTGCTGAAGTTAGTGATTATGAGCGTGCACTAAAATATAATGAGATTGAGAGAAAGAACTTGCATACATTAAATGAGAATCTTATTACTGAATGTGTTGCTCAAGATGTGTTTTTCACCGCTTCAAATTGCTCTATTAATGCTTCAAAATTTCATGAATTATCTGTGGCCCTGAAAGTCTCCCATGATCGTGTCATTGAGCTTGAAAAAACTAATTCTAAACTAAACGAGAAAATTGAACTGGATGATCACGACACGTTGGTTAAACACTTTTCTAAACTAGAAGTTGAGTATTTTAATTTACAACTAAAATATCAACATCTCAAAGAAAATGTCAAAACTTCAAATATCAAGACATCTTCAGATGCTCCAGAGTTTGATGCAGTTTTTCAAATTAACAAACGTGATGAACAGATTCAAGCTCAGTCCAACACGATCAGAAAGTTGAAAGCCCAAATCTCTCAGTTAAAGGGCCAAACGAACAATATGACAGGCTCCCAAATGCCTCCTCCTTTAGATTCTCAGAATTCTCAAACGTTTCATCTTCAAAACCTAGTAAATGCTTTACAAAAGGAAAACGAAAGTTTTCTTGAAGAAAATGAAAAGGTTAAACGTCATTTCAATGAGTTGTTTGAATCAATTAAAGTCACTCGTAACAAAAACAACGAACAAATAACTTCATTGCAAAAGGAAATTGAGAATCTGAAGAGTCAGGTAAAAGGGAAAATGCCAATGATCAATGAGGAGAATGTTGTATCTAAGGTTCGCTCTAGTAATAAACATGCTTTATCTGTGACATATGTCCCCCCTCATCTAAGAAACAACAAACTTGCCATTCAAACATACTTCTCATCCCTTAAGGATTGCCTAGAATGTCTGCGTGAGATTGTTGAAGAGGATAAGCTAGAGAAACCTCATGATAATGCAATTGGACATGCGTGCGTATATGCCAAACGATGTCAAGAAATCTTAGAATGCTTGATCACAATATGCCCTAAGTCATTAGGTGAGAGAGTTAATCCTTTGATTCCATGCTCAATGCCTAAAGCTAAGTATGATACGCATTCGATTCCAAATGTTTTGAAAGTGAACAGTTGTGTGCCTGTAAACAGCTCAGATTCCAGATCTGTCAATGCTAAGAAAGAGAACTCAAGTGTGCCTTCTAGGAGCACAAATCACAGTACCTCTAGTTTTAAGAAAATGAACCTTAGTGCACCTGCATGTAGTTCAGATCCCAGTACATCTAAACAGGTGATGCAAAGAGTAGCTAAGCCAACTAATGTTCCCATTCCCTCTACAGGAGTAATCAGTGACATTAAGCGGAGCAGGTCAAAGTCTCAAGACAATACAAGGAATGATAGGACCTCTCAAGCTAAGAATGTGCACTGGAAGAAAGTAGAAGAACAATCTAGGAACCTTAAGTTTGAATCAAATAAAACGAATCGTGTTGATTCTAGTATTAGCTATAAGCGTACTGTAATTAATTCGAATTCTGATACTATTTGCAAAACTTGTACTGATGTTTGCTTGAATTCTGTTTCTAATCATGAATGTGGTGTTACTGTTCTGCCTAATGATGTTAATTGTCCAGTTAATATTGCTAATGCTAAAATTCATGCTAAAAAGGCTAAAAGGCAAAAGCGAAAGAAAGTTAGAAAACAATGGAAACCCACAGGAAGAACATTCAGCAGAATAGGTTTTTATTGGATACCTGTTGGTCATAAGACTAATCAGATAATGCCCACTAGAAAATGGATGCCTACTGGTAGAACTATTCCCCTAAGAAGTGGTCACACTGTAAATAGGGTTAATTCAGACACTAGTATTGCATCTATTCACAATGATTCTATTACCTCACTTTCTGATATGAATGCTTCTATTTCTGATGTGGGTGGTCCAACTGTTGCTACTAACCAAATGGAACCCATTCTTGCATGGGGATCCCAATTATCCAGTTATCCATTCTTGTCTGTGTTCAACTGCAGATCGTTCAAATCGTTCTGTGGTACCTGGACTCAGGCTGTTCCAAGCATATGACTGGAGACCGGTCACGGCTCATGAACTTCGTGAGCAAATTCATCGGGACTGTTAGATTTGGTAATGATCATTTCGGTGCTATTATGGGTTATGGAGATTATGTTTTTGGTGATAGTGTCATCTCTAGAGTGTATTATGTGGAAGGTTTAGGTCATAATCTGTTCTCTGTTGGTCAATTCTGTGATTCGGATCTAGAAGTAGCCTTCAGAAAACATACCTGCTTTGTTAGAGATCTTAATGGAAAGGAACTGTTGAAAGGAACTCGTGGCTCAAACCTTTACACTATCTCTATCGATGACATGATGAGAGCATCACCAATCTGCTTGTTATCAAAGGCTTCAAAAACAAAGTCATGGTTATGGCATCGTCGTCTCAATCACTTGAACTTCGGCACCATCAACGATCTTTCCAGAAAGGACTTAGTTGTAGGTTTACCTAGACTAAAGTATGAAAAGGATCATCTTTGTTCAGCTTGCCAATTGGGAAAAAGCAAGAAGTATGCCCATAAACCCAAACCTTCTAACTCTGTCACAGAAGTTCTTCATATGATTCATATGGATTTATGTGGACCAATGAGGGTGCAGAATATCTTTGGGAAGAAATATGTGTTAGTTGTGGTTGATGATTATTCTAGATTCACCTGGGTCAAGTTCTTAAGGACAAAGGATGAAACTCCTGATATCATCATCAAACTCATCAAACAGCTGCAGGTTAGACTAAACAAAACTGTCAGAATTATCAGAACAGACAATGGAACTGAGTTTGTCAACAAACAACTTAGTGAATTCTATGAAAGCGTTGGAATCAGCCATCAAAGAAGTGTTCCACGAACCCCTCAACAGAACGGTGTAGTTGAAAGACGAAATCGTACTCTTGTTGAAGCTGCTAGAACAATGCTGATTTACTCAAAGGTTCCAATGTTTCTCTGGGCTGAAGCAATTGCCACTGCATGTTACACACAAAATCGTTCCCTGATTCACACCATTCATGGAAAAACTCCATATGAACTTGTCCACAACAGGAAACCCAATCTATCTTTCCTTCGTGTGTTTGGTGCCTTGTGCTATCCAACTAATGAGGGTCAAGACTTGGGCAAACTTAGAGCTAAAGCTGACATTGGAGTATTTGTAGGATATGCACCAAACAAAAAGGGATACCGAATCTACAACAAAAGATCCCGAAATATCATGGAAACAATTCACGTTACGTTTGATGAGCTGACCGGTCAAATGGCTCCTGGACACTCCAGCTCAGGACCCGCACTTCATAACAGTCCTATTGGCTCATCCCTTGTTCCAAACTCCTCTCAAGAAACACCATATGTACCTCCATCCGAAGATGATGTAAAGAAGTTGTTTGATCCAATGTTTGATGAACTGTATGAGTCCACTACTAATGAAGTGCTGATCCCTACAACAGAGGATGCTCAGATTCCAGTGAATGAAGTCAATCCATCAGTTTCAATATCTGTAAGTCAAGAAGCACCTACTGCTGATCCTTCAGTCTCATCAACAAATCATCATTCTTCAAATGTACATCATGGAAATGTTTCTGGCATCAATGATGAAGTTAATCCCTTTGCGACTCCTGAAGATGCTCCATTTGAAAACATATTTGCTACTCCTGAATCATCAGCAGAACCATCTTCTTCAGGAGACATCGACTCAGCTACCTCAGTTCCTCAACAAATGCCACATGAACACCTCAGAAAATGGACTCACGATCATCCATTAGACATCATCATTGGTAATCCCTCTCGTCCTGTATCAACCCGGAAGCAACTTGCAACCGATGCCTTATGGTGCTTCTTCAACTCCGTACTATCTAAGATCGAACCAAAAGACGTTAAAACTGCCATGAATGAAGATAGCTGGTTCAATGCTATGCAAGATGAAATTCATGAGTTTGATCGTCTTGATGTATGGGAGTTAGTACCTGCTCCAGACTGTGCTATGATTATAGCTCTCAAATGGATCTTCAAAGTAAAACTTGACGAGCATGGTGATGTGTTGAAAAACAAGGCTCGATTGGTTGCTAAAGGATATCGTCAAGAGGAGGGTATAGACTTTGAAGAATCATTTGCTCCAGTTGCTCGAATCGAGGCAATCAGAATCTTTTTGGCTAATGCTGCAAGTAAGAACATGGTGGTATATCAGATGGATGTAAAGACGGCATTTCTGAACGGAGATCTTAAAGAAGTCGTCTACGTCAGCCAACCTGAAGGATTTGTGAATCAAGAGCATCCTACTCACGTTTATCGTTTGAAGAAGGCTCTTTACGGGTTAAAGCAAGCTCCAAGGGCATGGTATGATACACTGTCAAAGTTTCTTTTATCAACCGGATTCAGCAAAGGAGCAGTTGATCCTACATTGTTCACCAGGAAGTCAGGCAAACATTTAACTCATGTTCAAATTTATGTTGATGATATTATTTTCGCCTCGACTGACCCAATGGAATGTGATCGTTTTTCAAATGAAATGAGTTCAAAGTTTCAAATGTCAATGATGGGACAAATGTCATTTTTCTTGGGATTACAAATTTCACAAAGTCCCGGAGGCATCTTCATAAATCAATCTAAATATGCAACAGAGATTTTAAAGAAATTTGGATTTGATTCATGTGACCCTGTTGACACCCCCATGATTGACCGAACCAAACTAGATGAGGACCTCTCAGGGATCATGATTGACCAAACAAAATATCGGAGTATGATTGGATCCCTGATGTATCTCACTGCTAGTAGACCAGACATTTTGTTCTCTGTGTGCATGTGTGCTAGATACCAGGCTAAGCCTACTAAAAAGCACCTTGAAGCAGTTAAACGGGTCTTTCGGTATCTCCAAGGAACCATCAATATGGGACTATGGTACCCGAAGGACACCGGTATGTCACTAACGGCCTATGCAGATGCTGATCATGCAGGTTGTCAAGATACACGTCGAAGTACGTCAGGAGGTGCTCAGTTTTTGGGTGATAAGCTTGTGAGCTGGTCTTCAAAGAAGCAAATGAGTACTTCTATTTCCTCTACAGAGGCTGAATACATAGCCATGTCATCTTGTTGTGCTCAAATCTTATGGATGAGATCTCAATTATCTGACTATGGCTTTGAATTCAACAAAATCCCTCTGTACTGTGATAATAAAAGTGCTATTGCTCTCTCATGCAACAACGTTCAACACTCAAGAGCAAAGCATATCGACATTCGACATCATTTCATCAGGGAACAAGTTGAAAAAGGTGTGGTGGAACTATATTTTGTGAGGTCTGAATATCAATTAGCTGACATCTTCACCAAAGCTCTTCCAAGAGAACGTTTTGAGTTTATTCTTCCACGTCTTGGTTTGAAAAGCCTTCAACCAGAAACTCTCAAACGTCTTCAGGAGGAAGACGAGGAGTAAAGGTCTATCTTCATCTATCTCTTGTATATATCTATTCGAAAATCAAAATACAAAATTATAAAATCTTCAAAAATCAAATAGAAAAATATAAAACCTTCAAAATCCATAAAAAAAAAAAAATTTGAAAAATTCGAAAAATCTTCAAAAAATATTGTCTTTTTGTCATTTTTCTCTCGATTCGATAATATCTACGGTCTTTGTGCTGTCATTCAAAGAATGACACGGGTCTTTAGATATTGTTCGAATTTAAAAAAAAAAAAAAAAAAAAAAAAAAAAAAAAAAAAAAATCAAAAATATTTTTGGGAGAAAGAGAAAAAAATGGTTTATTGTCATCTTCAGGCAATAACCCGGTTTTTAAAGAAAGAACAGAGCCATGTTTTATCATGTTTTCAAAATTCCATGCTCTGATTCTATAAACTCCTATATGCTGAAAACTAAATGCTTTAAAAATTAACTCAATCTCTATTTTTGATAATCATCAGGACTCATTTGTCAAAATCTCTATCTCTCAATCAACAACCTACGTCATTGATTGAGGGGGAGAATGATTTCAATTAAATTAAAAAGTTATTTGGCATTAAAATTGTTTTCAAAAGATATACATGCATGTTTTATAAATGGAGTTTAAAGTCTTAAAATCCGATCCTTATCAGTTCAAACGCTTTCACAATCAAGTCACAATTCTCCTTAAAAGCTTTCAAATCAATTTAAATCCATACGAGATCACAAATTTCAAATGATTTGATAATTGTGATCGGGGGAGAATGTGTGATTTAAATTGGATTTAAACTAATAATTAGGTAAATGGTTATAAAAGGATGTACATGCTATCCCGCCCACATGTGACAAACGATTTCAATTTTTCAATGCACATGTTGAGGGGGAGAATCTATCTTAAAACCTTTGATTTAAAACGTGATCATTTATCCCAATGTGCAGGTTCCCTCTAGTATGTGCAAAACTCTTTTCAAACCTCGAGGCACATATTGAGGGGGAGCAAATTTATGAAAACCTCATCCTTCCCGGAAATGCTATATCTACTTGATTTGTTGAGGGAAGTGATGTTGATATCTTTTAGAAAATGGTAATCAAAGAAGTTAATTCTTTCTCTTGCCTCCGTGTGCAAAACATTTTCAAATACTTGATGCACATGTTGAGGGGGAGTTCTCGTTCTAAAAATATCAAAAACAATTCAGGTACAAAATGCTTTGATAATATATCACATGTATCTGAATTGATTTTTTTTTTATGGTTTTCAATTGGATCCAATGGCAGACGAACGATACCAAATTGACCGACCAACTTTACTTTATGTACGGTGATATAAGGATGATAAGGTTAGGTATTGGTTCCCATGATCCGCCTGAACCGGAGGGATCTACCCAGGGACAATCCACTAGTTAGTGTAGAAGTCCTTAGGTATGATGATAAAAGGAGAAAAAATGAGATATGGGAAGAGTGCCGACTAAGACTGAGCTAGTACTGGAATAAACCCAACAAGGTATTAGCTATGAAGTCTTGGTAAGCACTGAAGGGGTTGAAGAATTAAAAAGAATTGAATGAGGAAAGGGTGAAAATAAATAGCCCTCCATTTATTCAACCTTAGGGCAGAAACCGGGTTCAATTCATATACTACTGATGGTAACATCGGTATTGAAGACAAGACGTCATGGACCCAGTGACGCACTGCACTTCAACTTTCCAAACCACTCAAGTTCCTCTTAAAAGGACTTGTTTCATTCTCACGGGGAACCGACATTATCTATCGACTTTCTCTTAGAGATGGTTGATATTGAAGAAGGAGACCCTCTCCCTAGTCTCCGTTATAGGATCCAAATATGCACAAATTGAGTCTAGAGCCACGAGATCATCAATAAATCTCATTAGGACACTTTCAATGAAGACTCTCTGTTTCACACAATGTGGAAAGAGAAATTATATCTTGAGTCCTACGCATTATCCTTGTGGTATTGCCAGAACATCTGAGTGATGTGTTTACATATTCACAATGAAGATGGAAAGCCTTCTGGAGCCAACATCAAACAAGCTCCTGGTAGGTGGCATGTGAGATCTATTATATAGATCAACCATGTGACAACTGAACAGAAACAATGGGGCGATTCAATCTCTTGAATCAATCCTGGTTCAGGTTAGGGATTGACGGATACCTTTGAAAAACCGGTCTTTGTGCTTAAAAACTCTTTTCTTTAGCACATCGACTGTGTACTCATTTTTCAAACCAAAAGGTATTTTTATGATTGATAATTGATTTTCAATAAAACCTTCGTTGTATTGCAAAAACAATTTATATTGAGCAATACACGATTGTTTTTCAAATCTCTCTTCATCAATCAGTGGACTTATAATTCGCTGGTTCACTCACTCCGTGTTGTCTTCTTTGAGATGTTCCGGTTTGAGAACAGCTAGAACAGCTGCGAAACCCTGTCAAGGAGATTCTTATGAATCCTACCTGATCACAGGCAGTACTTATACTGATCAACGGGGAACCGTGGGCCGTGTACCTCAATTCATCGAAAGTGATCAAAGACACTTTCGTGCGATTTGTTGCTAACTGTTGTATGCAGGTACGCCCGATGTTTGCAGCTGATCAGAATGAAGCGGTCAATCCATAGCCGCATGCTCACTTAACACATTCATCTCAAAAGAAATCATGATTAGTGCATCAATGACTCTGATATTTTCACTCCATGCTTCTGCTACGCTGCTGCCAATATCATGATTCAACAAATGCTTCCGCTACTCTGATGAGAAGATATCATGATCCAGAATGTGAGCATGTCGGTCCCAAAGTCACAACACCACAATGGAAGTCTCAGAGATTGTTGATAGCTGATGATCTCCAAAGATGGCTCAAACTTATCATCACGAGGATCAGTAAAAGACCTCCACTTGGAATGACCTAACATGCAATGTGAAGAATCAATGACTACGAGCTTATGAGCAAAGGACTACATCAAGAATGCAAGATCAACTATTAATGTAAAATCTATTTGTATTCAATGTAATTTTTGATGTATAATTGAGGTGACCTCCCTTAGGGGGAGATTGTTAGGAATTAGAAATTCCCAGTATTAAAGAGTCGGTCACCTCAAGTATATGTAATCGTTAGAAAGCTCGTAGTCGTAGTTCTTTTAAGTTAAGTAGTAATTTAGTTAAGTAACACCGTGGAGGACGGACGGGTCTTTACCCACTGTATACCTGATCCACAGCCCATAGTGTGGCGATTTGTGTAAGACTATAAATACTCTCTACCTCCCAAGGTAGAGAGTTGGAGCTCATAATAATATCTTTCACTTTCTCTCACTAAGTTCCCTAAACCTCTAACTTTCTCTCTCTAGAATTCCATCTTATACTCCACCTTGTGTTATGGTTTGATGTGTATGTGAAAAGTTATATCTTACAAAAAGTATTTATGATTGAAAATTGATCTTTCTCATAAAACCTTCGTCGTATTGCAAAACTCTTTCTTCAAGCAATACACGATTGTTTTCAAATCAATTTTTCATCAATTAGTGAATCTCAATTCGCTGGTTCAGTCACTCCGTGTTGTCTTCTTTGAGACGTTCCGGTTTGAGAACGGCTAGAATAGTTGCGAAACCCTGTCAAGGAGATTCTTCGGAATTATACCTGATCACAGGCAGCACTTGTACTGATCAACGGGGAACCGTGGGCCACGTACCTCAATTCAACGAAAGTGATCAAAGACACTTTCGTGTGTTTTATTGCTAACTGTTATTTACAAGTACATTGGGACGGTTGCAGCTGATCAGAATTGAGAAGTCAATCCATAACCGCATGCTCACACATCATATTCACTTCTAAAAGAAATCATGATAAGTGCATATCTTCATCAACTGGCTCTGATATTTTCAATCCATGCTTCTGCTACGCTGCTGCAAATATCATGAATCAACAAAGCTTCCGCTCCTCTGATGAAAAGATGTCATGATCCATAAAGTGTGAGCATGTCGGTTCAAAAGTCACAACACCACATGAAGGCAACACTACATAGGGTGATCCAGAGATTTACTGTGGCTGATGATCTCAAATAAAAGTCGAAGATCATTAAGATGTGGATCAGTTCAAAGACCTCCACGTAAAGTACAAAGCAGTCGGACTTTGAAGAATCACTGCTAAAGCACAAAGATTGCGGAACTTGAAGAATTGAAGTCTACGAGCTCATAACTGAAGTCAAAATAGAATGCTAGGATTCAAAATGTAAATCATGAGGTGACCTCCCTTAGGGGGAGATTGTTAGGAATTGGAAATTCCATAAGGAAGTGTCGGTCACCCCACTTATAGTCTAGCATATGTTAGCTCGTAGACATATCGTTGTTTACGTTATTAAGTAGTCAATTAGCTAGTTATTAGTTAGTTAATTAGTTTTGAGTAACACCATGGAGGAAGGACGGGTCTTTACCCACTGTATGCCTGATCCACAGTCCGAAGGAGGACGTTTAGTATGTAACTATAAATACCCTCTACCTCCCAAGGTAGAGGGTTGGACCTTTCACTTAATATAACCTTTCTTTCTTTTGTTTACATTCTCTCTCTAGAAAGGCTCCCATCTTCCACTTTCTTTCTCTAGAACTCATTTCATACGCCCCATATTTGTGCTTGATTGTGTGTTTATGAAAACCAATATGTTACACGATCCTCTCCGTCGTGCCTTGCGTTTCAGCCTCATGTGGGGTGTGACAATGGGCATCTATTATGTCTCTTTTTAAAGTTCTAGAGTTCATTGTTCATTCTCTTGAACGTTTGCGTGCACAATTTTTTCTGTGGTATTGATGGATCTAACAGAAAGCTAGCTTGGATTAAATGGGATCAAGTTTTAGCTTTTTTAGATCATGGAGGGCTAGGAGTCGGAAGTCTTAAATAGATCAACCTATATTTACTTCTCAAGTGGCGTTGGAAGTTCGTCTCTATCAATCGCTTTAGGTTTCTATAATCAAATTAATTCATGGTGAAGATGCAGGTTTGGGCTCTATAGGTTGTACAACAAACAGGATTTGGGCTAAAATCATTAGCTTAATCAACTCTCTTCATCCTCACGACATTATTTCAAAAGGTACGTTACATTTTGTTGTGGGTTGTCGCAATCAAGTTAGATTCTGGAAAGATATTTGGCTCAGTGACGAGCCTATTTGTCAGCGTTTCAATCTGCTCTATAGATAGGATATGCATGAAGATTATTTGATTTAGGATCGTTTATCCTCCCCTGGATGAACTTGGAATTGGCATAGACTGGTTGATAGTGGTCGTATTGTTACTATGCTTTCTTTTATGTTGTCTGAATTGCAACATGTCTCTCTTTCTTCAAACCTTGATCGATTGTCTTAGCAAAGATGGCACATTCACTGTTGGAGAAACCCGAGCCCACATTGAAGATTGTAATCTTCCTTCTACGGATACATCTACGGTCTAGAATAAATTGTTGCCTCGCAAAGTCAATGTTTACATATGGAGATTGAGGCTAGATCGTCTCCCTAATTGTATAAACCTGTCAAGACGTGGTTGATAAGGATTTAAAAGGTACACTTTTGAGGGGTAATTTAAGCCCTTAGTTGATCACTTTTGTATCCGTTACTACTTAATTTTGTTCCTTTTCACTTTTTATGTCTCTTGAAGGCAAATTTCTGGAATGACACTTATTCGGACAAAAATGCGCAAATATACGAAAAAAATGGCCAAAGTCAAGAATCGAGACACTCAAGCTGCTGGAAATGAAGAGGATGGCGTCACAGCTTAATAGCGAAACCGTCACGACACACCTTGAGACGACTCAGAGAGCAAATTGCTATTTTGCACTTGACGGCATCAGGTTTAAAAGAGTATGGCGTCACAACTCAGACGACCTAGATTTGGAACCCGACGGCGTCAGAGGTTGAAGCCAATGGCGTCACAAGCATAAGGTGACGCCGTCACAGAGTTGACGTGGCCAAGATGAAAACCTAATCGCGGCGACCCGACGGCGTCACAATTAAAGAGTGACGCCGTCGTATATTGTAGCTCTATATATATAATTCGAATTTTCATTATTTTAGAGAGGTAGTTTTGTGGAGTAAAACCTAAACCGAACATAGGTTGTCTTGGGCAGTATCTTAGGGTTCCATACCCTATTTTACAGCAAGATAAGTAATTTACTTCATTAATTCAATTATTTCTTCAATTTTTTGTGTGTATGCTTGCATGTTTTCCATGTCCGGCTAATTTACTTGTGTGTTTGCTTAGATCTATGAAACCTAGGTATTCAATATTGATTGGTTGTCTCTTATCTTAATTGTGATTGACCTAGTATTGCGATAGGTCACTCCTTGTGTTTTTAATGCTTGAGTAATCTTTGTGAACATTAGTTTATAATCACCTAGATTTACTGTAGTCTAAACATCCAAATATAACCTTAGAGTTAGTTTATGAATCCTAGAGATTTCCTAGGCGATAACCTTAAGGTAGTCTCAAAGAGTTAGGGAAAAACGCATACCCTACGACCTTAGAAGACACAACGCGTTAAGAATAAGGACGTGACAATTCAACCATCAATAGGAGATAACTAGGGAGTAATAGCATCTAAGTAAACACATTTTTAAATCATCAAAAGAGCACACAACAATAGACACAGACTACACTCACCTTAGTTTAGATAATTAGATAAGTAGAGTAATCGGTAGAAATACCACCCCCCAAATCCAATACCCCAAGATTCGAACCTTTCTATTTTCTAAAAAAATATTAAAAAGATAAAAAAATAATCTTCCTCAACCCCAACCTTAGCGTAGTAATTTCTCACTAGCATTCCTGATGAGTGTCCAAATACTCATCATTTTTGTGTAATCTAAACTGCAAAATCATCTGAAAACGCTCAGAAACACATCAAAATGATCAAATTATCACAAATCAGTGTTTTATGTGTTTTAAATGCAAAAATATCAAAATCAGATGAAAAATGTATAAAGTTTGCAAAATTGGCAGTTTTAGTCCCCCGAGTTTTAAAAGTTGTCAAATCTAGTCCCTGGAAATTCAAAAATGTGGAAATTCATCATTCAAGGTCCCTGAAGTATTCTAAGTTGTTAAAAATGATCCTTGAATGAATTTTTGGTCAATTGGCAAGAAAGGTCCCTTAACTTTGGAAAATTACAAAAATAGTCTTTGGACCTTTAAAAATGGATTTTATGCAAAAAGGGTCCTTGTTTTATCAATGTTTGTCATGATTGGTCCTTGTGAGAAGTTTGGAAATGTTCACTTTCAGTCCTTGAAGTTTGGCAAATTTGCAAAATTGGTCCTTGTTTATTACTTAAACCAAACGGATCAATATATATCTAGGCCCAAAATCCAATCCAAACACTAGCCCAACCCAACTGCTCTTGACCCTTTGCCTTTGAGCCCCAGTCCACAATACAAAAAGAACCCCAGCCACATCCCTTTTTGACCCCCCATGTGTTATTAATACCTCGGTCAACAAAGTCAAACCCACCCTTTTGCGCGCTCTAATACCAGAAACACTGTAGCAGTGTCTCTCCCAACACAGAAACACCAAAACCAGAGTGGTTTTCCACTCTTTTCAACCCCCTCCCATTCCATGTCCCCTCCAACTCCTCTACACTCCAAATATTCTTAATTGCTCAAACCAAATCCAATTAAAGCTTAAACCTGCTCAAAGAATTATTTGGCGCCAAAAAAAGCAACTTGGACGGTTCTGATTATTCTGAGTGATCCAATGGCTCTAGTGTGGTGGGAAAGATTCAGAGTACCTCAAGGATGCAAGAAAGTCTATAAAGGAGAGAGAGAGTTGCATTGAAAAAAGATCTATCTAGTGTAATATTTATTTTTCAAGTCGTTTTAGTCAATTTTCAATTTCAGTTTATGTTTTAAGCTTAAAAACTTTGTATTTCAAGCTCTTTTGTTATAAGAAAGCTTTTGTGAAACTTTAATTCAAGTATCCTATTGTATTTAAGTTTATGCAATTTCTCATATTTATGCAAAATTTCAAATATTGGTTTAAGTTGTTTATTGTTGTGGTTCTAAGCTCAGTAAGCTTATTTAAGCTTATAATAACTTATTTAAGCTTTTAAAATCATTTATAATTCAGTTTAGCTTCAAAATAGAAAAATACCAAAAATCACCAAGAAAATAGTCAAAAATCAAAAATCCATGGATAAGGTGCAAGCAAGCTGATGCAGTCTGGTTTTTGGATGGGAATGGGTTAGTGAACCTGTGGAGGTTCTATAGGGAGTAGTCCTTAGTCTTGGTTCTTGGTTTTCAGCTGAATCACAATTGTAAGCCTTTTTAAGTAATTTTGCATTTCACTGTTGTGGTTAGTTAGTTGTTGTAATTTCTTGTTCTTAGTGTTAATTAGTCATAGTTAAGTTAGTTTAAACCTTAAAATCAATAGCTTATTCTTTGGAATTCATAGTTGCTTTAAAATCTTATTTAGGCAGTCATAATAGCTTAAGTCTAAATTCTTGGTTTTAAGTTGTTATTACTGTGGATTCAGGCTTGTTTAGTCTTAGTTAATGATATTATAAGGTCTGAAATTAAGCTCATGTTTTAAATTTAAGAGTTGCTTTGTAAAACATTCATAACAGTTAGCCTAAAGGGGTGTTTGGTTCTTTGAGATTGAAGGTGCTCTAGTCTTTGGTCTTGTTGGAAACTTGCATAACTTGGTTTAAATAACTTAGCTCAGTCATAAAAACAAGTTCTCAATAGCACAAAAGTCAAAATTTCAGTTAACCATGTCTTGGATGCTCACTGTTGGATTTATCATATAGCAGACCTTGATTTTGTGTTCAAAAGTGGGTAATCTTGCTTAAGTCAGTCTTATCTCACCCTAATATAACATCATCAGTGCTTAATGTCAGATCAAAATCCACTTTGGTCAACTTTTTACTTGTTCTAAAAAAGTCAAATTCTCAAGGGGTCGTTTTTGAATAAACTTGGGAATTTCACTGTGGGTTCATTAGTAGGTTTCAGATTATAAGCTTTGGAGGTATTGTAGTCTAGTTGGTAAAGAAAAATACAAAAATATTAGTTCTCTGATTATCAGCTTGTTTGGTGCTTATTTAACTGCTTATTTTGGGTACCTGCTCTGTGAATCTGTCCTGTGCACAGAAAATAAGCCCCAATTGATAAGCTTGCATTAAGCTTATTACTTGTCCAAATCCTGTGTTCTCTAGTTCTTTGGAAAGCCAACCGGGTCTTCTTGGATTGTCAAGTTTTATTTTTCACTTTTGAGCTTATTAGCTAGGGCTGCTAAGGGCTTAAAGTTTGTCCCAATTTTCTGTTTTTCACTATATAAGTCAAGTGCTTATTGCTTATTCTTAGCTTATCAGTGTGCTTTCTTGTATGTTCTAGCTTCAGATCTGTTCATTAAGCTTGTTTGAATCCACTTTAAGCTTTTGTTTCATCTGTTAAGCTTGTTAGAGCTTATTTCCATTAAATAAGCTATTTTAGTCCACTGTTGGATTTTTAAGCACAACAAACTGCTTATTTGTGTTTTGTAAATTTTTTGTCTTCATTAAAGTTTCATATTATTAGTATATAAGTAGTTTTCAAAAATAAAATTCAGAAAAACATCAATATAAAAATAGTGATAGCGTTTATTTAAGATTTTTTTAGCTTTTTGATTTTTCTTTTCAACTTTTTAATAAGCAAATCTTGTTTTTCTCTTTTTCTTAGTTTTCTGTTATCACATAGGATTTTTAGAAAAAGTTTCAGATTTTTCTCTATCTTTTTAGTATTTATTATAATTATAAATAGTTAAAAATAATAAATAATTAGTAATAAATAATTAAAAAGTCTAAAAAATATATTTTCTGTTTTAAAATTAGTTTTATCATATTTTAGATTTTTCAAAGTTAAAATTTTATTTTTCCAAGTTTATTTTCTATTTTCTAGTATTTAAGTGTATTTTAAATAGTTATAAATTAGTAATAATTAAATAAAAAGTGTGAAAAATATATTTTTAGTTTTAAAATTAGTTTTATAGTATTTTAGATTTTTCAAAGTCATAATTTTATTTTTCTAGCCTTATTTCCTATTTTCTTTCATTTTAGAGTATTAATTAAATAGTTAAAATAGTTTTTAATTAATAGTAATTAATTAAATAGTGTTAAAAATAATTTTCTTTTTCTAATAATTTTCTTTTATTTTTAGGATTCCAAAAATGTCATTTTTATATTTTTAGGTCTTTTACTTTTTAGTTTTCACTTTTTATTTTGTGCGTATACGTAGTTTTTAAAACTTACGTTTACGTTTCTTTCTTCTGATTGTTGTGCTTTCCAATTCTGTGTCCAATTCTATTCCAAATCAATCAGTAGTGTAATTTCTTAATCATAACCCTTACAGATCACTATCCTTAGTGATCATTCTATCCTCTGAGTTTGTTTAACACACCATTGAGTCTCCTTGGGACTAAACGACCCGGGAATTCAATCTATTCTCCAGGACTTCATTGTATTTGTGTCTGAGCAGTTTTAAGTCTGTTTGACTTGACTGTTTAGGACAGATCAAAATTTTGGCGCCGCTGCCGGGGAGGCTTTAGCGTGTGTTTAGCCATTTTCAGATCCATTGTTGCACATACCCATCATTTGTAAAAAGTTTTTGTAAAGTTATAAGAAAATCAAAAAGTCATTAACACTTTTCCTAAAGTGTTAAAACACCAAAAAAAATATAAAACAACAAAACAATCGGAACGTTTTCTATTTTGTATTCTCTTTTAAGGTGATTCTTGAAGAGATACGATTTGGTTAAACGGGACGATAACAAAAATATTGTCCAAAAAGTTTTTAAACCCATCTGCACAAATCTTACCTACGTCTTTTCAGTGGTACTTAATTAAATACATAAAAATCAACCACCGCAAATTAAGGCAGTGCACTACCTAACTGGGGGTGCGACCATTAATAAGTTCCCGAACATCAGATTTAAAACTTGCCTTTGTGTCACTTGTGATTTGGTGTACCTTTTTCAAAGAAGCCATTTCATTTGTGATTATTGGTTAAGTTCACTTGTGTTTTGCCTCATTTGTTTTGAAAATTGGTTTTTATACATAGTGCATGCGCACTCGTTCTTCCAGTTCTACAAGTCCACTTTTCGAACTTGGAAACATTCCTCGAAGACGTAGAGGACGTTCAGCTCCTTCAGCCGTGACTGAGGAACGTCTACCACCACCACCTCCTGTCGAAATGGCAGAAGACAAACCAATGAATGATCTTCTCCAAGCACCCATCGAGGGTTACGGAGATGCCATTGTTGTTCCAGCCATCGTGGCTGACACTTTCGAGCTCAAAACCGGGTTGCTCAATCTAGTAACCCAAAGCCAATTCTATGGTTTTGAGCGGGATGATCCTCATGCACACATTCGATGGTTTAACAAGATAGCATCTACCATCAAGTACAAGAATGTCCCATCCGAAGCTATCAAGCTTCTTCTGTTCCCATTTTCTCTAGAGGGACAAGCCCGGAATTGGCTTGAGAAACAACCCCCTCGTTCTATAGAGACATGGGAAGATCTTGTCACCAAGTTCGTTAACGAGTTCTATCCTCCATCCCGAACCACAAGTCTTAAGAATGAGATAATGAAATTTTCTCAGAGATTTGATGAATCATTCGGGGAGGCATGGGATCGTTACAAAGAGTTGCTTCGCAAGTGTCCGCATCACGGGTTTACCGAATTAATGCAAATGGATACTTTCTACAATGGTCTCAATCAGGCCAATCAAGATTCTTTGAATGCCTCCGCGGGAGGTAATTTCCTGAGCAAGACCACAAAAGAGGCCTTGCAGATCATTGAGAACAAATCTCAAGTCCGTCCTTTCAGAGCTAAGACATATCAGTCTAATGCTGGACCTTCTTCTTCTTCATCCCCAGTGAGTACATCTAGCACCGATGCTAAGATTGATAAACTCACAGACATTGTTCAGGCTTTGGTTCTTGCTAACCAGAAGAAAGTCTCCTTCACTCAGCCACCAACACATGCAGAAGTGAAGAAAGTCGAGAGTTGTGTCACTTGTGGTGGTCCTCATGCTTACTACAATTGTACTGCCACTGATGGTAGTCCTTTTGAGGCCAATGCTTTAGCCGGCAGTTCACAACAAGGAGGTAATCAATACCGTCCTCAAAATGAACCACACTACCGTGCTAACACTAATCAGGCACCACCCGGTTTTAACCAAAATCACAACCGGAATCAGAACCAACCAAGAATGAACCAAGGTTATCAAAACCAAGGTAATTTCTATCCTGGACCCAATCAAGGTTTCCAACATCAAGGAAACCCTCATCAAAACAATTTCAATCGAGGGAATCAATTTCATGGGAATATGAATCCTAATCAAGGGAATTTTGGTCATAATCAAAACATACGGCCTCAAATTGTCCCTCCAGCTCCTCCCGTCATTACTCCTCCAGGACCATCATCTGATGAGTTACTGAAGCAGTTCATGAAATCCCAAGATGAAATGAACAGGTTGTTGGTCAGTCAGATTGCTGATCTGAAGAAGTCTTTAAATGATCGACCCTCGGGCTCAGGTACTTTACCGAGCAACACGATCGCTAACCCGAGGGGCGATGCCAAGGCGATCACAACCCGAAGTGGTGTTTCATACACTGGACCTGCTGTTCCTACTACCTCTTCTTCTTCTTCTCTTCCTAAGGTAGTGGACAGTGAACCTCCAAAACATAATGGACCTACGACTCCAATGCCACCTCCACCAGTGCCAATGAGTCAAGTTACCAAGGATACAACGGACAAAGTGCATAATTCAAGCTCACGAAGTACCGCACACGTCCACCCTTTGGTAGTCCAACCTCAAGTGGTCCAGAAACCCAAGACAAATCAAGGAGTTGTTTTTGAACCTCCTGTAGCTCCTGTTGAGAATCAGAAATCCAAATCTTCTATTCCTTACCCATCGCGCTTGAATGAGCAAAAGCTCCGCGAGAAAGCTAGTCATCAAATGGATAAATTTTTCCAAATTTTCCAAGAGTTACATTTTGACATAAGCTTTGCGGATGCTATCATGCTGATGCCCAATTTTGCATCGACTCTCAAGCACATGTTAAGCAATAAGGAAAAGCTGTTTGAAATGGCTAAGACTCCTCTTAACGAGAACTGCTCAGCAGTTATCCTGAAGAAGCTTCCTGAAAAGCTTGGAGATCCTGGGAAATTTCTCTTACCTTGTGTATTCCCAGGGATGGTTGAATGCTTTGCTCTAGCAGATCTTGGAGCAAGCATAAACCTTATGCCATATTCAGTATGGAAGAAACTTTCTCTTCCGGAACTTACTCCTACATGCATGACTCTCGAGCTTGCAGATCGTTCCATATCCCGTCCTCTTGGCATTGCCGAGGACGTATTTGTGAAAGTAGGAAAGTTCCATTTCCTAGCTGACTTCGTGGTTGTTGATTTTGATGCCGATCATCGGGTTCCTCTCATTGTTGGTCGAGGATTCCTGAGAACGGGCCGTGCTCTCATAGATGTATTTGAGCAAGAAATCACATTGCGTGTTGGTAATGAAGCTGTCACCTTCAACCTTGACCAAACTTCGAGGTACTCCGCAAATTATGATTCTGAATCGGTCAACCGAATAGATATCATTGATGTTGCTTCTGACGAGTACTCTCAAGAAGTTCTTGGTTATTCTCATAATTCTGTGAGTGGGGATTCCACCACATCTTCTCAGCCTATCATAGCCAATTCTACTCCTTCTCTCACTCCGTTTGAGGGAAGCGACTTCATCTTAGATGAGATTGAAGCATACTTGGCTAGTGATTCTGTACCTTGGGAAATTGATCACGCTCCTATTGATATTGAGGGGGACATACTTCTTATTGAGAAGCTGCTCAATGATGATCCATCATCAACCCCTTATCCTAGTGATTCAATCCCAGATGAGATTAGTCAAAATGAGATTAATCTAGAGGGAGATATTCTTCTTGAGAAATTGTCAAATCTGGACACTTCTCTTCCTCTCCCTCCCGTCAAACTTCATAACGAGGAAGTCAATTCAGTTGAGAAAACTGAAGAATTTCCTGAGGTTGAGCTTAAGGACTTACCTCCTCATCTCGAGTATGCATTCCTTGAGGGTGACGATAAATTACCCGTCATTATTGCTCGAGATTTGAGTAAAGATGAAAAAGCTGCTCTCATTAAAATCTTGAAGTCACACAAGCAAGCAATTGCTTGGAAACTCTCCGACATCAAAGGCATAAACCCTGAGTTTTGTACTCATAAAATCTTGATGGAGGATGACTTCAAACCCGCAGTTCAACATCAGAGGCGAGTGAATCCAAAAATCCATGATGTTATCAACCAAGAGGTTATCAAACTTCTTGATGCTGGATTGATTTACCCGATCTCAGACAGTCCTTGGGTCAGCCCAATTCATTGTGTCCCGAAAAAGGGTGGCATTACTGTTATCACAAATGAAGATAACGAGTTAATTCCAACTCGATTGGTTACGGGATGGCGTGTGTGTATTGACTATCGTAAGTTGAATGACGCCACCCGTAAAGACCATTTTCCTCTACCCTTCATGGACCAGATGCTTGAGAGACTAGCAGGGAACGAGTACTATTGCTTCCTTGATGGTTTCTCGGGTTACTTTCAGATCCCTATTGATCCACAGGATCAAGAGAAGACCACATTCACTTGCCCATACGGAACTTTTGCCTACAAACGTATGCCTTTTGGCTTATGTAATGCTCCTGGCACGTTCCAACGATGTATGATGGCCATTTTCCACGACATGATCGGGGAAACAATGGAAGTGTTTATGGATGACTTCTCGGTCATTGGGGATTCTTTTCAATCATGTCTCTCCCATTTAGATAAAATGCTTCAAAGGTGTGAAGACACCAATCTTTGTCTAAACTGGGAGAAAAGTCACTTTATGGTCAAAGAAGGCATTGTCCTTGGCCATAAGATTTCAAAGAATGGGATTGAGGTAGATAGAGCAAAGGTCGATGTTATTACTAAGCTACCTCATCCTACTACCGTCAAGGGTATTAGGAGTTTTTTGGGTCATGCCGGTTTCTATCGTAGATTCATTCAAGATTTTTCCAAAATCGCCCGGCCTATGACCCATCTTCTTGAAAAGGATGCTCCTTTTATCTTCTCACCCGAGTGCATCATAGCTTTTGAAACATTGAAGAAAAAGCTAACTGAAGCACCCATTCTCGTTGCTCCCGACTGGGACTTGCCTTTTGAGCTCATGTGCGATGCAAGTGATTTTGCTATCGGTGCAGTCCTAGGGCAACGAAGAAATAAGCATTTTCAGCCTATTCACTACGCAAGCAAAACTATGACTGAGGCTCAAACTCATTACACCACCACAGAAAAAGAGCTATTAGCCGTGGTGTATGCTTTTGAGAAGTTTC
Organism: Chrysanthemum seticuspe; assembly: GCA_019973895.1. Classification (NCBI taxonomy): domain Eukaryota; kingdom Viridiplantae; phylum Streptophyta; class Magnoliopsida; order Asterales; family Asteraceae; genus Chrysanthemum; species Chrysanthemum seticuspe. The sequence goes on along the minus strand of BPTQ01000002.1, from coordinate 231,385,731 downwards.
GGCCGTATCTTATCTTGACCAAATGCGTAGTGTATACGGATCACTCGGCTCTTAAATATCTCTTTGCAAAACAAGATGCAAAGCCGAGATTGCTTCGTTGGATTCTCCTCCTCCAAGAATTTGATATCATTATACGTGATAAAAAAGGAGCTGAGAATCTAGCGGCTGATCATCTGTCCAGATTAGAAAACCCTCACCAAGATGTTTTCGAGAAAAAGGATATAAATGAAACATTTCCTCTCGAGACACTCAATGCGGTTTCTTTTCGTGGAAATTCTACCACCCCATGGTTTGCTGACTTTGCAAATTACCATGCGGGTAACTTCATTGTGAAAGGGATGTCGACCCAGCAGAAGAACAAATTCTTCAAAGATGTTAAACATTATTTCTGGGACGACCCTTTCTTGTTCAAAATCTGTGCAGATCAAGTCATCCGACGGTGTGTTTATGGACAGGAAGCTATTGACATTCTCACAGCTTGCCATGCTGGACCCACCGGGGGCCATCATAGTCCAAACTACACCGCCAAAAAGGTGTTTGATTCCGGGTTCTATTGGCCCACAATCTATAAGGATGCCCACGATTATGTCAAAACCTGTGACGCTTGTCAGCGTCATGGTAATATATCTCAAAGGAATGAAATGCCACAAAATGCCATTCAAGTTTGTGAGATATTTGACATATGGGGTATTGATTTTATGGGGCCGTTTCCATCTTCTCGTGGCAACAAGTACATACTCGTGGCTGTTGACTATCTGTCAAAATGGGTTGAAGCAAAAGCCTTACCCACCAATGATGCCCGAGTTGTTGTGAAGTTTTTGAAATCTCTGTTTGCCAGGTTTGGAACTCCGAGAGCGATAATCAGTGATCGTGGTACACATTTTTGTAATGACCAATTTGAAAGAGTCATGCAAAAGTATGGTGTTACCCATCGTCTCTCTACTGCATACCACCCCCAAACAAGTGGGCAGGTGGAAGTTTCAAACCGTGGTCTTAAAAGGATTCTTGAAAGGACAGTAGGCGAAAATCGTGCATCCTGGTCGGATAAGCTTGATGACGCACTCTGGGCTTTTCGTACAGCTTACAAAACACTCATCGGGTGTACTCCATATAAGCTAGTGTACGGAAAAGCATGTCATCTTCCGATTGAACTAGAGCACAAGGCTTACTGGGCCTTAAAACATGCAAACTTCGATATACAGACAGCCGGTGATCACAGAAAAGTTCAAATGAATGAACTAAATGAACTTCGTGATCAAGCTTATGAGAACTCTTTGATCTACAAGCAAAAGACAAAGAAGATCCATGACTCCAAGATCAAGAACCGCGTTTTCAACGTTGGTGATCGAGTCCTTCTTTTCAATTCCAGATTGAAGATTTTCTCGGGGAAGCTCAAGTCCCGCTGGTCTGGTCCATTTACTATCGCTAAGGTTTATCCTTATGGTACCGTTGAGTTATCTCAACCCGATGGTCCTAATTTTAAAGTAAATGGTCATCGAGTGAAGCATTACTTTGGAGAGGACATTCCCCCTGTGGTTGTCCCGGATTTACAAACATTCCCCATGAACCAATGAATGCGGGGATCGAGTCAAGCTAGTGACTCGGTAATCAAAAACATTAGCATGCACCATATGGGTTTTCACCCATAATTCTGTCTTCTTATCCCCTTTCTACCACCCTAGTGTGGGGGAGTTTCCCCACACTGTTGTATATTCTCATTCTTTGTGAAAAAAAAAAAAAAAAAAAAAAAAAAAAAAAAAAAAAAAAAAACTCTTCTTCTAAATAATGGCCGTAATATTTCCCTTTTACGTTCTCAGTTTCGGCATAACCGCCGGTACTTTGAATATTGAGGGCAATATTCATTTCTAAGTGTGGGGGGGAATTCTCACGAATTTCATATATATTATACCAATTCCCCCGTTTTTGGCCAAAATTTTTTTTGGAGTAAGTGTTTTACACTTTCTCATTTGGTTATCAGTCCGCCATGTCTGCTAGACAAAAGGATTGGCTAATCCAGGAGCAAACGGCTCTTGGTAAATATTTCTCAAATCCGTTTATATGGCTTGCAATTTGCCCAAAATTGTATGGTTCTTCAGCTCCCCATCATCCTCAAAAGATAATGAGTTGGCTAGCCCGCAAGGTTATGGCTTGTGGTAAAGGCAGTGGAAAATCCATAATTGGTATTCAGCTCACCAAAGATAATCTTGATAATTTATCTAAGAGTTGGCTAGTCCAGAAGGGTACGGCTTCTGGTAAAGACACATCAAATCCGTTATATGGTTTATGATTTGCCAATAAATCATCTGGTTATCGTTCTACCAAGATTCTTACTTGAATCAAAATAATTGGCTACTCCAGAAGTGATGGCTTTTGGTAAAGAGTTTTTCAAATCCATCATGGTTTTCTCAAATCATTGCTAGGGACTAGCAATATCTCAGTGTGGGGGATTGATGAGTGTCCAAATACTCATCATTTTTGTGTAATCTAAACTGCAAAATCATCTGAAAACGCTCAGAAACACATCAAAATGATCAAATTATCACAAATCAGTGTTTTATGTGTTTTAAATGCAAAAATATCAAAATCAGATGAAAAATGTATAAAGTTTGCAAAATTGGCAGTTTTAGTCCCCCGAGTTTTAAAAGTTGTCAAATCTAGTCCCTGGAAATTCAAAAATGTGGAAATTCATCATTCAAGGTCCCTGAAGTATTCTAAGTTGTTAAAAATGATCCTTGAATGAATTTTTGGTCAATTGGCAAGAAAGGTCCCTTAACTTTGGAAAATTACAAAAATAGTCTTTGGACCTTTAAAAATGGATTTTATGCAAAAAGGGTCCTTGTTTTATCAATGTTTGTCATGATTGGTCCTTGTGAGAAGTTTGGAAATGTTCACTTTCAGTCCTTGAAGTTTGGCAAATTTGCAAAATTGGTCCTTGTTTATTACTTAAACCAAACGGATCAATATATATCTAGGCCCAAAATCCAATCCAAACACTAGCCCAACCCAACTGCTCTTGACCCTTTGCCTTTGAGCCCCAGTCCACAATACAAAAAGAACCCCAGCCACATCCCTTTTTGACCCCCCATGTGTTATTAATACCTCGGTCAACAAAGTCAAACCCACCCTTTTGCGCGCTCTAATACCAGAAACACTGTAGCAGTGTCTCTCCCAACACAGAAACACCAAAACCAGAGTGGTTTTCCACTCTTTTCAACCCCCCTCCCATTCCATGTCCCCTCCAACTCCTCTACACTCCAAATATTCTTAATTGCTCAAACCAAATCCAATTAAAGCTTAAACCTGCTCAAAGAATTATTTGGCGCCAAAAAAAGCAACTTGGACGGTTCTGATTATTCTGAGTGATCCAATGGCTCTAGTGTGGTGGGAAAGATTCAGAGTACCTCAAGGATGCAAGAAAGTCTATAAAGGAGAGAGAGTTGCATTGAAAAAAGATCTATCTAGTGTAATATTTATTTTTCAAGTCGTTTTAGTCAATTTTCAATTTCAGTTTATGTTTTAAGCTTAAAAACTTTGTATTTCAAGCTCTTTTGTTATAAGAAAGCTTTTGTGAAACTTTAATTCAAGTATCCTATTGTATTTAAGTTTATGCAATTTCTCATATTTATGCAAAATTTCAAATATTGGTTTAAGTTGTTTATTGTTGTGGTTCTAAGCTCAGTAAGCTTATTTAAGCTTATAATAACTTATTTAAGCTTTTAAAATCATTTATAATTCAGTTTAGCTTCAAAATAGAAAAATACCAAAAATCACCAAGAAAATAGTCAAAAATCAAAAATCCATGGATAAGGTGCAAGCAAGCTGATGCAGTCTGGTTTTTGGATGGGAATGGGTTAGTGAACCTGTGGAGGTTCTATAGGGAGTAGTCCTTGGTCTTGGTTCTTGGTTTTCAGCTGAATCACAATTGTAAGCCTTTTTAAGTAATTTTGCATTTCACTGTTGTGGTTAGTTAGTTGTTGTAATTTCTTGTTCTTAGTGTTAATTAGTCATAGTTAAGTTAGTTTAAACCTTAAAATCAATAGCTTATTCTTTGGAATTCATAGTTGCTTTAAAATCTTATTTAGGCAGTCATAATAGCTTAAGTCTAAATTCTTGGTTTTAAGTTGTTATTACTGTGGATTCAGGCTTGTTTAGTCTTAGTTAATGATATTATAAGGTCTGAAATTAAGCTCATGTTTTAAATTTAAGAGTTGCTTTGTAAAACATTCATAACAGTTAGCCTAAAGGGGTGTTTGGTTCTTTGAGATTGAAGGTGCTCTAGTCTTTGGTCTTGTTGGAAACTTGCATAACTTGGTTTAAATAACTTAGCTCAGTCATAAAAACAAGTTCTCAATAGCACAAAAGTCAAAATTTCAGTTAACCATGTCTTGGATGCTCACTGTTGGATTTATCATATAGCAGACCTTGATTTTGTGTTCAAAAGTGGGTAATCTTGCTTAAGTCAGTCTTATCTCACCCTAATATAACATCATCAGTGCTTAAAGTCAGATCAAAATCCACTTTGGTCAACTTTTTACTTGTTCTAAAAAAGTCAAATTCTCAAGGGGTCGTTTTTGAATAAACTTGGGAATTTCACTGTGGGTTCATTAGTAGGTTTCAGATTATAAGCTTTGGAGGTATTGTAGTCTAGTTGGTAAAGAAAAATACAAAAATATTAGTTCTCTGATTATCAGCTTGTTTGGTGCTTATTTAACTGCTTATTTTGGGTACCTGCTCTGTGAATCTGTCCTGTGCACAGAAAATAAGCCCCAATTGATAAGCTTGCATTAAGCTTATTACTTGTCCAAATCCTGTGTTCTCTAGTTCTTTGGAAAGCCAACCGGGTCTTCTTGGATTGTCAAGTTTTATTTTTCACTTTTGAGCTTATTAGCTAGGGCTGCTAAGGGCTTAAAGTTTGTCCCAATTTTCTGTTTTTCACTATATAAGTCAAGTGCTTATTGCTTATTCTTAGCTTATCAGTGTGCTTTCTTGTATGTTCTAGCTTCAGATCTGTTCATTAAGCTTGTTTGAATCCACTTTAAGCTTTTGTTTCATCTGTTAAGCTTGTTAGAGCTTATTTCCATTAAATAAGCTATTTTAGTCCACTGTTGGATTTTTAAGCACAACAAACTGCTTATTTGTGTTTTGTAAATTTTTTTTCTTCATTAAAGTTTCATATTATTAGTATATAAGTAGTTTTCAACAATAAAATTCAGAAAAACATCAATATAAAAATAGTGATAGCGTTTATTTAAGATTTTTTTAGCTTTTTGATTTTTATTTTCAACTTTTTAATAAGCAAATCTTGTTTTTCTCTTTTTCTTAGTTTTCTGTTATCACATAGGATTTTTAGAAAAAGTTTCAGATTTTTCTCTATCTTTTTAGTATTTATTATAATTATAAATAGTTAAAAATAATAAATAATTAGTAATAAATAATTAAAAAGTCTAAAAAATATATTTTCTGTTTTAAAATTAGTTTTATCATATTTTAGATTTTTCAAAGTTAAAATTTTATTTTTCCAAGTTTATTTTCTATTTTCTAGTATTTAAGTGTATTTTAAATAGTTATAAATTAGTAATAATTAAATAAAAAGTGTGAAAAATATATTTTTAGTTTTAAAATTAGTTTTATAGTATTTTAGATTTTTCAAAGTCATAAGTTTATTTTTCTAGCCTTATTTCCTATTTTCTTTCATTTTAGAGTATTAATTAAATAGTTAAAATAGTTTTTAATTAATAGTAATTAATTAAAAAGTGTTAAAAATAATTTTCTTTTTCTAATAATTTTCTTTTATTTTTAGGATTCCAAAAATGTCATTTTTATATTTTTAGGTCTTTTACTTTTTAGTTTTCACTTTTTATTTTGTGCGTATACGTAGTTTTTAAAACTTACGTTTACGTTTATTTCTTCTGATTGTTGTGCTTTCCAATTCTGTGTCCAATTCTATTCCAAATCAATCAGTAGTGTAATTTCTTAATCATAACCCTTACAGATCACTATCCTTAGTGATCATTCTATCCTCTGAGTTTGTTTAACACACCATTGAGTCTCCTTGGGACTAAACGACCCGGGAATTCAATCTATTCTCCAGGACTTCATTGTATTTGTGTCTGAGCAGTTTTAAGTCTGTTTGACTTGACTGTTTAGGACAGATCAATTCCTATTCCCCTAGAGAACGATATCAATTCCCGAGGCTTACCCTAATACTACACTACAATGATTAGGTTCACTGCCTAGGGTGTTGAAAAACTTGCTCGACGAAAAAGAAGTTCATTTGACCCTGAACGCGCGTTGTACGCGTATCAAGTTTTTAGCGCCGCTGCCGGGGAATAGAATAGCTAGTTAGATTTTCACCTCGTTTAGGTCTCTTTGCTTGATTCCTATCAAGTAAGCTTTTTCCCCATTTTAGCTTCCTCGTAGTCTATCCCCCTTCTTCGTGACCTTTGTTAGTAATCCCATCACTTTTCATCATGGAAGGTAATAATCAACCACCACTCATCAACCCACCACCAAATGACCCGCCAAGAGGCCGTAATCTTGGTGAATACTCAAGACCAAACCACCTAGGCTATAGAAACACCATTGAGTTTCCCGACCAAGACCAAACTACGGCCCTTCGATCCGACACCATCCGGTTGGTGCAAAACGGATGTGCATTTCATGGACTTCGCTCCAAAGATCCTAATCAGCATCTTAAGGATTTCCTTAAAATCGTCAATTCCATCGACCTCGATGCTACTACTCGGGAGACCACGCGCTTGCGTCTCTTCCAATTCTCTCTACGGGACCAAGCTAGTAGTTGGCTTGAGAGACTTCCCGCCAGCTCCATCTTAAGTTGGGATGATCTCACCTCTCGTTTCCTTGCTCAATTTTTCCCACCGGGGAGAACTACTAAGCTTAGGAATGAAATCTTGATGTTCCAACAAGGTCAAGGTGAATCTCTCTACGAAGCATGGACTCGATTCAAGGACTTACTCCATAGAGTCCCTCATCACGGCATTGATCTTTGGCTTCAAGTCCAACTCTTTTATGATCATGTCAACTTCCCAACTAAGCGATCCATTGACCAAGCGGTCGGTGGTAAACTTAGTGATCTCACCGCGGAAGAATCGTGGGGTATAATAGAGGACCTTGCTCTCTATGACAACGAAAGTTGGAATGACCCCCGTGAGTTGCCCAAAACCGTAAAGGCAATCTCCTTTCCTCCCATTGACTCACAATCTTCCGACCATAGGACGCTCGAGCTTGAAGATCAAGTTAAATTCCTAATGAGCTCCTCCGAAAATCCTAAGTCTTCACATCAAGTGAACAAAATCACTCTACCTTGTGAGTTGTGTAGTGGTCCCCACGACACTCGTGATTGCACAAGACTCCCCGAACAAGCTTTTGCGTACTATGCCTCCACGCGTACCGACAGAGCGGGAGAGAAGTGGTACACTTTCAAGCCCGAACAAAACAACTTAGGAAACTCTTATAACCCCTCATGGAGGAATCACCCTAACCTTAAGTGGAACCAAAATTCAAACCCACCCCAAAGCTCATCTAGTCCATCTAATAGGTTCAACACTCCAAACACCGGGAACCCCACTAGTCTTGAGGCAGTTGTGTCTAGATTCATGTCATTTCAAGAAACTCGATTGACTAATCTTGAAGCCGATTTCAAGCAACGACAAGGTGAGATGACAAACAAGCTTGACGCCCTCTTAAAAGCCTTCAATGACCGGGAAATTGGAGCACTCCCAAGTGATACTATAAAGAACCCAAAAGTGAATTCGATTTCATCGACTTCATGTTCTTGTTCACCATGGGAGAGTGCACATCCATGCCCCTCACACCCCACGGTCCACTCGGTAAATGCTATCAACAAGGGTTCCAAGTGATCCCAAATTAGGTACCAAGGCCCCGCACCATTGGTACAACCCACTCTTGAGAAACCCGGCAACCAAGAACCCAAACCTAAACTAGAGAAGTAGTACAAGGAACTCCATCAAGAAAAACCGGTTCTTGAAGTCTTAGCTCATGCACCTTATTATAACGCTTTAAAATAAAAATATAAGCGAGAACTAAAGCTTGGAAAACATGGGTCCGCGTTTGTGCAAAATAATTTACCTAAGAAGTTAGACGATCCTGGGCTATTCACTCTTCCGTGTAGGCTTGGAACTTCCAAACCTCTCGATGCTCAATCCGACTTAGGATCATGCATCAAACATTTTCCGTTGTCCCTCCATAGAAGCCTTAACTTAGGTAATATTGAACCAACTAAAACTATCTTAGGTCTAGCGGACGGTAGTATTGCATATCCGGTAGGGATAATAAAAGACATGGTAGTACACGTAGGAGAATTGACTCTTTTGGCGGATTTCCATGTGCTAGACATGAATAAGGACCCGACATGCCCATTGCTAGTAGGAAGGGGATTCTTAGCTACCGCTAGTGCCATCATTGATTGTAAGATGTCTAAGATAGTGGTAGGAGAAGGGAGTGCTAGGTCAATTTATGATGTCAAAAAGCATATTTACTACAAGGAAGATGAAATCCCCCATGAGATTAGGTTGGATAGAACACCATCTAGATATGGACCTTGGATTAATAAAGACTTCATAGGTCCCCAACGACCTTTCTATCTAGATGAAGCCTTTGCTAGTAAAGCAAATTTCCATGAAAAAGAATTGGCTAGGGACACCCGTTCGAGGACGCCTTAGTGTTTAGGAAGATGACCAAGTTCCTAGGAAGCTTGCCCTTCAACCTTGTCATAAATAGTGGAAAGTTGAGAGCGATAAGCCTAAGCATAAGTGGAATTGAGATAGACCGCCTAGTGATGGTAATGGAGAGTGGCACATTAGGATAATGATCTATGACCCCGATGGAGAGAAGTTTGAAAAGTCATACCGAACCAAGCGTACCACTAGGAACTTAAATGTTAAGTTTGATCCTTATGACATTCTAGAGGATAAGCTTACTTATATCGGTACGTAGGGGCACGACTTTGAGTCTAGCTACAAGACTCATAAATAAAGAAAAGCGCTTCGTGGGAGGCAACCCATGCTTAATTGTTTGCTTGTTTGTGTGTCGTATATCTTTTATTGATTGTTTATTCTCATGTTTAAATTTGTAAAAATGCTTTATTTTGTCTTTAACCTCATCTTAATTACATATAAAGGTATTTTACAAAAGGGATAAGTGTAGGGAGGATTACACACGTTTTTAAAAAGAACGTGAACATGAGAATTACGATTATTAAAAAGGTATACATGTGTGTTTGTTCGAGTCAAATGCTTGTATCGAGTCAAAATGGATGTTTTGCAGGAAATTATTCCAGATTCTAAAGATATAAATTTTCCAGAATTTTTTTCCAGAAAATCGCAGACCAGTTTCTGTCAGGATAACCTGATGGCGTCAGGATCGCAACCTGACGGCGTCGGGAGGAGTAGAAACAGCTTACTACTTTTTCTCGTTTTCTAAGTTACTTATAAATTTTTGGAATTTTCCAGGTCTTAATTTTCCATAAAATCTGTAAACATCCATTCCACAAGCATTATATCCTAGTTTAGTATAGTCATATATATATATTGTTACCGCCGATTTTACGCGAATGTTTCGTTTGTTTTCTTCAAGTGTGCATGTTTTATTTATCAAGAAGAAGATACATAAGATTGGATGGGCTTTTCACGCAAACATTCTTCTTGAAGAAAGATTTAACCACTGCTTCACACGGATCCTACCGAGCTAATCAGGGGAGTACTAGTTTCTTTCGTTTTTAATTACCTTCCGTTATAATAACTTTGATACTTTCGGGGAACATTGGGGACAATGTCCAGTTTAAGTATAGGGAGGGAAAATAAAACGGGAACTTTGAAACTATACTTATCCTTGACTATTTGCCTTGTCCAATTTCATTTGTGTAATAAACCATGAGAAATATCGGTTAGGGTAATTTTGGCACCAAATTTAAAATTTTTCATGACATGTAGGAGTAGGCCATTAGTCTTAATAAAGCGTATCATGGATAGGAAGTTATATGACTAGCACATAAACCCTTTACCACTTCAATTCCACCCAAAATGTGAGGATTGCCCTTAGATTTGTAGGAATTAAAGCATTCCACTTTAATGCTTCGAGTGTGTACCGGTAGTATAATACGTAGTAGATTCTAGAACTTATTATGTGATGCATTCCGAGATCGCTAGTGAGACTACACCTGCGTAGTTAGGAATAACTAAATGATAAGAGGCATTAGGATAACCCTTGTTTGATACCCGCATTATAATTACTTCTTCCACATCGGTTGAGTAATTCCCCCACACCCTTGCGTTGTACTCATCTTTAGTACACGATACCCCTAGTTAACCCCTCAGAGCCTATCCTTTTTGTGGTTCTCGTGATGTTTCGGTTTTTCGGAATATCAATGAAGAGCATTGTTTACAATCCACCCCCAAATGTACACCCAAATCGCCTTAGCCTACCTTGTATGCACTCACTTTTAGTGCATTATTGTTATCATACTAAACCCTTAGTTCAATTATCTAGTTGCTTGCATAAGTTTCTAAGTCGAGTCATATCCTTTGTACACAGTTTTAGGACGATTGGGACTCATGGGAAAAGTTGAATTTTATGAAATGACGGGAAGGAACGTTAAATTCAAATTCCCTTTATTTGCGTAATAATGTACTCCAAGTGTTTTGATCTTTTCAATTCGGGTCAAATTAGTGTTAGAGTAATAAAAACTCAAGTGTAAGGATGTGCCTATAAATCCCTATTATTTTGATGTTATCGTAGAGGATGGTAGAGTAAAAGTGTATGAAAAAAAAATCGAAAAAAAAAATGTATGAAAAAGGAAAAAAAATGAAAAAAAAAACATACGGGCTACCATCCTACATCTATATTTAAATTTATGTTTTTTTGTTTTAATTTATCTAGAGTTTAGAGTGTCTAGTTTTGGCTTAGCAACGGCATTCTTCTCATGCATGTAACATAAAGATTTTTGACTTGCCACCACAAATCGCCTATCCCACCAAACCCTTTGTTTCCATACTGTAAGCCTAACGTTACAACCCTTTAAAAGACCTCTTGGATAGTTTTTCCTAGGTGCTTACGCCAAAGCGATGGAGGTTTGATCTAGTCTCAAGCCTATGGTAATCTATGTACTAGGACCGGTTAATGAGTGTTTATCTTCCATTTCCAACTTGATATATTTCATATACACCCGAGAGATGAGAGTATCTAAACACCACTTGTGAGGTGCTAGTATGTAATTTCCGTGCTTGTTATGACTTTTGCGGGACTTATACGTGTTGTGAATTGTTCTAAACTAATGCTTCATGACCCCTAACTTATAAATTAATTGGCTAAAAGCACATTTGTTTGAGGACAAGCAAATACCAAGTGTAGGGATATTTGATAAGGATTTAAAAGGTACATTTTTGAGGGGCCATTTAAGCCCTTAATTGATCACTTTTGTATCCATTACTACTTAATTTCGTTCCTTTTCACTTTTTAGGTCTCTTGAAGGCAAATTTCTGGAATGACACTTATTCGGACGAAAAGGCGTGAATATATGAAGAAAATGGCCAAAGTCAAGAATTGAAACACTCAAGCTGCTGGAAATGAAGGGGATGGCGTCACAGCTTAATAGCAGCGCCGTCGCGACACACCTTGAGACGAATCAGAGAGCAAATTGCTATTTTGCACTTGACGGCATTAGGTTTAAAAGAGTAGGGCGTCACAACTCAGACGGCCTAGATTTGGATCCCGACGGCGTCATAGGTTGAAGCCGACGGCGTCACAAGCATAAGGTGACGCCGTCACAGAGTTGACGTGGCCAAGACGAAAACCTAATGGCGTCGACCCGACGGCGTCACAATTAAAGAGTGACGCCGTCGCATATTGTAACTCTATATATATAATTCAAATTTTCAGTATTTTAGAGAGTAGTCTTAGGCAGTATCTTAGGGTTCCATACCCTATTTTACAACAAGATAAGTGATTTACTTCATTAATTCAATTATGTTTTCAATTGTTTGTGTGTATGCTTGCATGTTTTCCATGTCCGGCTAATTTACTTGTGTGTTTGCTTAGATCTATGAAACCTAGGTATTGAATATTGGTTGGTTGTATCTTATCTTAATTGTGATTGACCTAGTATTGCGATAGGTCATTCGTTGTGTTTTTAATGCTTGAGTAATCTTTGTGAACATTAGTTTATAATCACCTAGAGTTATTGTAGTCTAACCTTAGAGTTAGTTTATGAATCTTAGAGATTTCGTAGGCGATAACCTTAAGGTAGTCTCAAAGAGTTAGGGAAAAACGCATACCCTACGACCTTAGAAGACACAACGCGTTAAGAATAAGGACGTGACAATTCAACCATCAATAGGAGATAACTAGGGAGTAATAGCATCTAAGTAAACACATCTTTAAATCATCATAAGAGCACACAACAATAGAAATAGACTACACTCACCTTAGTTTAGATAATTAGATAAGTAGAGTAATCGGTAGAATTACCACCCCCCAAATCCAATACCCCGAGATTCATACCTTTCCATTTTCTAAAAAAATATAAAAAAGATAAAAAAAATAATCTTCCTCAACCTCAACCTTAGCGTAGTAATTTCTCACTAGCATTCCTATTCCCCTAGAGAATGATATCAATTCCCGAGGCTTACCCTAATACTACACTACAACGATTAGGTTCACTGCATTGGGTGTTGAAAAACTTGCTCGATGAAAAGGAAGTTCCTTTGACCCCGAACGCGCATTGTACGCGTATCAGTGGTATAGAGATTGATTCCATTTAATGCCCAATATGTAATGTGGGTGTTGAGACGTTCGATCATTTCTTGTCTCATGTGAACATGCTTCTGCCGTCTGGAAATCTATTCGGATTTGGTGCAGCTTATCTCTTACTCCGTTACTTTCATGTTCTGCTTGGCTTAATTGAATTGGTTCCATGCAAAGCTCCAAGGACAAGAAGGAGCGTGTATATGCTATTGTTGCCACGACGTTATGGATTATTTGGAAGTATCGTAATTGTGTCATATTTAATCCTCAAGCAATGAGGAAACGTGACATCCTAGAATTTGTCTTTTTTCTTTTTATTGGTTAAAATATAGAGGTGCTACAAAAATAGTATGGGTTTTTGAATCTTTTACATCATTCACCATTTAGGATACTAATATGCTCTAGACGTTAATTAACGCAAAACCTTCTACACCACTTACAATCTAGGATACTAACAAGCTATAGATACCAACTAATGCAAGACACATAAGGAAATTTTGATAAACCCTAATTAAAGTGTTGGTAAACGAGGCACACCTCAAGGGAATAAAACCCATGCAATAAATAAAACTCTAAACACAAAGTTTATTAATAATCAAAAACTTAACTTCAATGATAATGAGCTATATATTTATAAGTATACAAGGCTTGGAGGAAAAATACCTTAATAAAGTTTTATAAACATCCTAAACACACTTTGCACTTTTCTAATAACGAAAAACATAAAAGATAATAAAAATCCGGACTTCCGAAAAACCAACCCAAATCTTGTCCTCATTAGTTAAATTATAAAATTTAAAAGGGTGTTTTGGGACATTTAACAGCTAAAGTTGAACAGTGTCTTAATTTCAAATAACAAATTGGTATATGTTATTTGTAAAAATTAATCTCAACAATCAGAATTTTTTGTTGATCCAACAGTATTTCTTAGAGTTTTTAGTTAGATTAATTTCAAATATCTACCTACTTTCATGATTAATTTCATATATACCTAAAGTGCAATCATTGAATGCATAATGTATAATGTTTTTAAAGCATATTTTGGTATATATGAAATTTTTATATTTTCCCTTCTAAAATATAGATAGTATTTCTGCATTAAAAACATTATATACTTTGAATATATATAATTACACTTTGAATATATATAAAATTAATCATGAAAATAAGAGAATATATGAATCCAACTAAAAAACCTCAGAAATACTATCATATCAACAAAAATTTCCGATTGTTTAGTTGATCAACTAATTATAGATAATAATAATAAAATAAAAGAGGACGGGTTGTTAATTAACTTCTACACCTTGTACTTATTTGGTGGTATGTCTTATAGTTAATAAGGTAGGACGGAGTGGGAGTCGGGTTGGGGGGCGAGTTCACGAACCCGCTGGGCTACACCATTCCGTGGACATCGGGTAAGGGGGGCACGTTGCAAAAGTTTTGAGCCGTTATTCAACGGCTATTTGTGACCCAAAATTTTAAAAAAAAATAATAAAAAAAAAAAAAAAAATCACTCCTATTTAAACTATAATCTTGCGCCTCAATTTTCAAAATAAAAACACACAACACAAATTACAACACACAATAATCTTTCAAAAACACCAAACTATGGATCCAAGGAGAGGTAAAAAAACTTTCACCTCGCGTCAAGGTCGGTCTCAACCATCCCCGAATCAACCAAAACAAACTCCGTTAGGATTTAGCCAATTTTATTCTCAACCATCCCCGAATCAATTTTACGTTCCACAACCCCAATCTCCACAATTTTTCCAATATAATATGGGTCATCCTCAAATGAATCCACAACACTACAACATCACTACTACAAGCGAGTTTTTAAATTGTAGTTTCAAGTTATTTTAATTTCAACTTATGTAATGTTTTTTTTTTTTTAAGTTGTAGTTTCAATTTTTAAGTTGTAGTTTTTTTAAGTATTATGTATTGTTTTTTATTTTTAATGAAATGATATGTTTTTATTATAAATATTGTATGTGATTTTATGTATTTAAAAAAAAAATTGAATTCGGGTACTAGGGTTCCACTCCCACTAGTTAGGGTAGTGTTAGGGTAGTATTGGGGTAGTTTTGAGTTGGAAGGTTTTTATTGGATAGAGGTGATGTGGCACCCTCAGAGTATTAGGGTTCCACTCCTCCCTCCCTAAGAAGCTTCATTGATGCTTCCTTGAATTGCCTAATCATCTTGTTCGTTTTGTTGTATCTATTGATTCTATCTCTAAACACGTATTGTAGTGTTTTAGGCCGAAAGTAGTAGTGGGTGAGTTATTCACCGTCATTTTAGTGTCACTTCAGCTTTATCTCTCTTCTCACTTCCGTTCACTATCTCTCACTCTGACATTTTATTAAAATACTCATTTTATACAAAATATACCATACTAAATATTCCCCACACACTCATAAACAAAATAAAAAAATTCAAAAAAAAAAAAAATTGTGGCCAGATTGTCAGCCAAAAACAATGGTGAGCAACTCACTAAACTTTGCAATTTTGGCCGTGACATGGGACTTGTGTTTTGGGTGTGTCGCGCGTGTGAGTCACTCACCAAGGGGTGAGTTTGCAACCACTCCGTCTAGTCTTATTGGTTTGTCAAAATTTTGTCCGTACATGTTGGTTTAGGCATAAAATTAGGATTCTAATCATTTTTCGTATTTACTTTGTTGAGCATGTTCATTTTTTCGTATACACTTGATAAATTCATGGTTAATGTAAGAAACTAAGAGTACAAGATACCCATGGTGTCATATGTAAAAGTGTTGTCATATTAGATTTATTTATGACATCAGAACCTATAACTCAACACAAAACACTCTCTTTTCAACTAGTGTTATAAGAGAGCCCTAACCTCACACATAACTCAATATAACACATATACAGCACAAAAAACAAAAAAAATAAACAAATAAGAAAATACGCATGGCGTGGGCTGGTGGGTACGACACCAGACTTTATGACACGAGGTTTGACATCGTGATGGTGTTATAAGTTGGGTTGATGGGTCGACGCCATGGCTGGTAGCCATGAGTACCCTACGCATAGATGGGGGTTGCAAATGACAGTGGCCCCAAACTTGATCGTGATAGAGACCAAACTATCTCATTTAAGAAACAATTTAAATACGTTAAAAAACTAAAGATCGTACGGTACAATTTAGTATCAAACTTCCATCTATAAAATAAGACTTGTAGCAAATGCATAAAGAACTCAAAGAATTTCGATGGCTATCTTAGAAGTTTCGTGGGCAATTTCTAATGATGTCGAGTGTCTTTACCGAATGGAAAATTACAAAAACTATAAACCGTGTGGGACATCTTTTCCTCATATAGAACCAAATAGTATAACTCAATAATGAAAATATTCTAAATATTACTCCCTCCGTCTCAAATTTATTGTCAGGAGACAAGAAACATAAATATTAATAAAAGTGGGACCATTATAACTCTCAACCACTCAAATGGAATATTCCCTCATTATATTCTCTTTTTCTTACTAAAATGGGTAAGTGAACAATTAATTTGAGACATCCATAAAAGGAAATATGGACAATAAATATGAGACGGAGAGAGTACTATATATACTAAATGGCAGGAGCCATTTTAGCATAACACAACTAGCATTAATTGCTATCTTTAATAATTTGACAAAAATAGTCCATAAAGTTTAGTTATCATTGCAAACTCAGTCCTTTATAGCCTTAATTTGGCAAAAATAGTCCCTAAAGTTTAGTTATCATTGCAAACTCAGTCCTGACCACAACACTTCCGCAGCAACGCGCGGGATCACCCACTCGTTTATAACTAAAGGTTAAAAATAAATAAAACAGACATGGTAAATGTATTGATGCCTCAAAGATGTAAAAAAAATTGTTATTTACTACTTGTCAAAAGATTTCTGCCTGAAAATGATTATTCTTCTATACTTTCTTTAAAAAAAATTACAAGACTGATTAATTATCTGGCGCTATTAGGTCACCAATTTTTTCAATTTGTGCAAATTGGTCAACTCTGGCAAACAGCGGTCAACGATGGTCAAACTTGTCAGAAACTTGCAAATATTTTCGGAAATACCCAAAATTCGTTGTAAACTAGTTTTAATCACTTATAGTCGCTGTTTATATCTATTACTAGATGTTTTTAAAGAAAATTCGCCGGAAATACCCAAAACTTGTCATAAATGTCAATCCAATTAATCTTGCCAAAATCGATTACAAGTTAAAAAAAAATCGACCGCCCAAACACCGATTCATAATTTTTGCAACCTTTCTTCATTAACTTAAATACTATTTCAAAACTGAGCGTGCTTTTTTCTTTTTTAACAGAGAGACTTATATAAAACTAAACTTAAGATCTATACACTTCGCATCTTGAAGATAAGTACAAGAGAAAACACCGCGTTCCAAAATGAAAATGAAGTGCAAAAAGAAGCAAAACGACGAGCTACTTGATTGTTTTTTCGATTAGTCGTGTTCTAGTGTCTTGGCCAAAACCTACTATATACTACGTTATACTATATGGTCCGATTCTAGCTAGTGCTAGTCCCCTAAAGATCTTGTTTGATTTGAATTTGTTAGAAAGAAACAAAAGTTGAGAAAATACCAATTTTAGTGGGGCAAATAACATATCATGGTAGGCTAAGATTAAAGATGACATGACATGACCTATAAGTCATTTGGACCCCATGTACATTACCAACATTAAAATTTGATTTTCGTATCTGTGTGCAGCGGATAAGAATTGGCCCGCTCCTATTTTAGTAAATCATCTATCATGTATATTTATAACCAACCAAGCATTTGTGCAACTTTCAATGGGTGATATTCATTACGCGGTTTTGTTTGGTGAAATGAAATTGTAAATGTATGTAGATAGATACAAAACAAAAGTTAAAATTTATAAGCTTAAATTGGTTTTGGAAGGCGTTTTCTACATATCATGGTGGTCGATTTGGAATTTCCGCAACAATCTTCTTTTTGGTTCTATCCCCCAGGCGAAAAGTAGGATTTTTGATGATATTGTGTCTCGTTCATTTTTTTTTGTGTAGGTTTAGATGCAAGCAAAACTTTAGTTAGATAGATTGGCTTAAAAATACTTCTCTTATTTATACTAATATATAAAGCATTTAGGCCATTCCCTAAATAGAAAGACTAAAAATTCAGCCAACACACTTGCCAATTGCGGAAATTTCAATAGCTTGTTTCATACTCACAAATAAATGTTACATCTACAAAATTAACTGTATTAAATTCATAAACTTATAACAGCCCTTTAAATTAATACATCCCATAAACTTGTACAACTCATTTGAAGAGTCATCTATACACCACACAAATATCAAATGAAAAACTTAAATACCAATATTTTCATCCCATCTCACGTAACCTCCACAACACACCATCCAACCACCATCTAGCCACCATCCGATTGCCACAATGAGCAGACCACCATGCACACCATACGACCACCACCACCACGAGCCGAGTACCACCACGAGCCGACCACCATGGTTTTTGAGGTTTTGTGTAAAGTTATTGTTAAAAAAAACTTATAAATGAAAAACATATGCTCGCTACAAAATGTAGTCACAGGGTACCCACCGCCGCATTGCGCGGGTACCCTGCTAGTTTCTTTATAATTGTTTCTTGCAAGCTTTTTACTAGAGTTTATATAAAATCCGCCGTTCCAAAAAAAAAAAAAAAAAAAAAAAAAAAAGCTACACAAAGTGACATTTGGTTTCAAAATATTATAGAAGTTTTTTTTTTTTTTTTTTTTTTTTTTTTTTTTTTTTTTTTGAGACCACAAATTTAATAAATACATAATATAATATTAAGGTAATACAAAGTTGAGAACTGAATGCTTCGAACCTGTCACTTGGTGACTTTTTTTGATGCAATATGTCACATGTTTCCCCATGATAGGCTATGCATAATTTTATTTAAAATTTTAAGTAATTAAATTAAATATCAAAGAAATAGTATTATATATTAGGTTGAGTTGTTTATAAATGATAAAAAAATTGAGATTGATTGTATGTATTACTCCTTCCGTCTCAAAATTATTGTCATGGGACAAAATTCATCAAGTTTAATAAAAGTGGGACCATGGCAATTTTCTACCACTCATAAGGAATATTCCCTCACTAAATTCCATATTTATTACTAAAAATGGAAGGTGGACAATTTTTTTGAGACAACCCAAAAAGGAAATATGGACTATTAATTTGAGACGGAGGGAGTAGTTGTTTAAGTGGAAGAATAAGAAAATAATATATTAATGAATGATTGAGTTCTAATAGATTGTTGATAATATGATCTTATGTGTCCAAACTAGCTGAAAGTGTAGTTTAAACCAATGTTTTGAAAATCGGGCTTTTAATCGACCCAGTCGAGTCATCAGGTTACCGGTTCAACCTGTTCGACCGCCAGGTCAACCCGGTTTTCCATTAAAAAAGAGTTATTTCTTTTTCAACCGGTTTAACCACCGGTTCAACCGGTTTGGCCACCAGATCAACCCGGTTTTCTATTAAAAAGAAGATAGAAAAAAATCAAACCCGGTCGGGTTTCGAGAACCAGGTTGACTCGGTTACTTAAAACCCAACGGGTCTAACCGGTTAACCCGTTTTTAAAACCTCGATTTTTTACCCTTTTTTGGGCCGGACCCGGTTCAACTAGTTGAACTGGCCGGGTCGAACCGAGTTTCAAAAGACCGGTTTAAACTAAAATTTGAATAAAGCTAAAAACAAACCTTATATATTTATGTGAAGTAGTAGTTGATCTTTTGAATTCGTTTCATGACAACAAACATTGCATGAACCATTCATGAAAATGTGTTATGAAAATGAGAAAGCTAAATCGGAATCTTGAAAATGAAACTCAGAAATGGATAAAACATATTACATAACCAGCAAAACTATACATTTAGATCACAACAGTCTAAATATAGGAACTAACAATATACGGCTATATACTAATTCTGTAAGTCAACTAAACGACTGTCTACCATTTACAGATTCTTCTACCGGCAGGATGAATCGTGGTCTTAGTTCTAAACTCAAGAATTCTTGAACTAGAAATTGCCATTGATGTATCTCTGAGTTAAGAAATCCTGGAGATTAATGCATATAACATCTGCAAACGACTATTCTATTCTACTATGGTCTATGAGTGGTATGCACAATGATTATCGACCTATAACCTGGGAGTTATTGGATTAAATCATGTAAAACTTTCCATTTCACTCAAGAAAAAGAACTGCAAAACCTGCAATAGAAAAATGGTGATTATTGATCAGATACAAAAAAAATTATAAGATGAAAAAGACACAAGGTATTTTAAATCATTATACTTTTTTTTTTCCTTAAGTAGGGTTTATTATATTATTCTAATTAATTTTGGTCGAAACATCAAGTTTCAGTAATCACCTTTTGTAGACTAGAAAAAAACCATTGAAGTTTCAACATATTGAGTATAAGGTAACCAATTTTGAATACATACAATGACTTAAATCATGTTGATTTTTTTAATCTTAGATAAAAACTTTAAATCATATTTATAACTTTAATGGCTTATTTCGGCTTAAAAAAATAGGCAAAAGTTGATTACTTATCTATGAAGTTAGCCCTTTGAACTTTGAAGTAACAAATTCTTACCTATACTTTACTTTTTTGAGCCAAAGAACCTTTGGAAATCACCGAAAACTTGGACAAAAACCGCGAAGCTCTGGAAGACTTCTTATTATCCACATTCAAACTATTTGAATCCTTTGAAATATCATAAACAGTGGGAACACATTCCTCTACACATTCTTCACTTCCTATATCATGCAAAAGCCTAAGCATTTCATGCGCTTTTGATTTCCCGTTCTCATTTCCATTTATGGAAATGGAAACCACAGAAGGAATCACGCCTTCATCCATCACTAACCGACAGTATTTAATACTTTGAGAACACAATGAAACTAGAATTTCCAACGCTTGTTCTTGTTCCACACAACTATCACTTTCGAGAGCTCTAGCAATGAAAGGTATACACCCATCTGTCCCAGCGATAATGCTTTTATTATCTTGAGTACCACATAAATTCGTCAGGATTGCTAAGCAGTATCTCGAGAGTGAATCATCTTCCGAAAGTGTGACAAGTTTTGGGATTAGATCTGAAGAAACTATTTTAGATCGAACATTTCTGGTCAATGTCAGGTTATAGAGAATTTTGAGGGCTGGTGTTTGAATTTCTATGATTTGGGTATCGAGAAACTTGAAGATATAAGTAAGAGCAACAGAGGATGCAATTTCAGATCGACAGTTCTGGTGGGAAGATAATTGTTCTATAATAGCAAGAGCCTCTTCTATCACTTCTGATTCAAGAAATGCTGCTATCAACTGATAAGCATCTTCGCTCAAGTATTTTATACTACTGCAAAGAAGAAAAAGCAAAACCTTTTTCAATTTTAACAGGAGAAAAAAGAACATATACACAAAGAAGCCATATCTCAAGTACCATGAGCAATGATAACAAGATAATAGCGGGTAAAGTAATCATTTTGACATAGTTTGGATGTGTGTTTTCTGTTTTGACATAATAATGTGACATTGAACAGTCAGAATTAAATAATCAACTGCAGTAAAACAGGCTGCATGAGACACTTTTGGCTGTGCTACTTTCATTTGAAATTGCCATGACCAAACAGAGATAAGACTAGACGCATATACAAGCATAAACACATACAAGCATACGAGCATATAAAAAAATGTGACTTGAAAACTAAAAGTGAAAAATATATCAGATAGCATAAGTACCTGCATTTGGTGACCAGAATTAGCAACAGCAAACACCCAACCCTCTGAGCTTTCACGTCATTGAGATCCCGTGCAACCTTTAAGAATCTCACAAGGGATTTAACCAAGTTTTCACATGAAATCAATTTACAAGCTCGATCATCATTTTTCAAATGGGTCATAATATCTTCAACGAATTTGCACTGAGCCTCCCATGGAAGTGCATCATCAATTTCTTGAGATGATTCCACATCAAGCTCACGACTGTCTTCTAGTTTACGACTATTATCTAAAGAACCCAATGACAAATTACTGTAATCAAGTGGAAGTTGAAGACTATACATTGAGCTTAGACTAGTAATCGAAGATGACGAATTTTCCCATGTGTTAGCATCAGTGGATAACTCAATACATGGATCTGAAACAGTGATTCTGTGCGTTTCACACCATTTTGAAATAAGATCCTTCATGGATGTATTTGGTATCAACGAAGTGCTCGATAATATCCTTTTAGTTTTGGGACATATATCGTGACCTTCATCAAACCATTTTTGTATCCACATTCTTTCAAATGTTTGACCTGAATCTATAACAACAGGATCATAAATTAACTTGCCGGAAATAGGACACTTAAACTCTTCAGGTGGTACACCAGACGTTTCCTTTTCACGGTCAACACAAAAGTCAACCCTCCTTGACTTGATACTTTGACTTTGCACAATTGTATTGGTTTCTATGTGTCCTGTTCCAATTGATTTTCCATACTTATTCAGCAAATCCAAAAGGAACAATAGTATCTGCTTCTTTTGCTGTTTACCGTTTTCTTCAGGAAGTTGTCTTAAAAGTTTCTTGATGGATCTTCGTTCGTGTAAAATAGACTTTTGGGATGTAATCTGAAGCTTTACAGCGGCTATCTGAATATACTCAGTGCCAGATACTTTTTCTGAACGATTTCCTGTTTTGTATCCTTCGAGTATGGATCTAATGGCTTGTCCGGCCTCTTCTTCAGATGGATCTAAACTAAATTTGACCACCCTAAGCTCCCCGATTATATGAGAGATCTGCAGGCAACATTTACAATCAATTTTTCGAATTCAATCATATTTTGAATTAGCAAATGGAATATAATAAAAGAGCTAATTGAGGATAACTTAGGAGGTGATCTTAAATTATAAAGTTTAAATGTTTAAAGGTTAAGACTAAAAAAAGTTGGTTACCTAAGACAGCATCTTGAAATCATAGTCGCTTACTTATTAATGCAGTTTGCTTATAATATAATTTTGCAGTATTAGATAAATTGACTAACCTTTGACGCAAGCATCACAGGAACCATAGTTTGGATCTCGCTCAAACTCTGATCCAATAAGTTCTTGCATTTTTTACATCTTGACAGAATTGTAGTTCCTGTCAGTGCCTGATCATATTCAAAGACGATTCACGATAAGAAAAAGAAATTCATATAAATGAAAACAATACAAAAGCCAAGTCTTTTACGAATGGTCAACAAACACATACCAGGTAGAGCTTACTCGACTCACTGCAGTCCTGAATCAGCGATTTAGCTTTGTTAATGGCACCAATTAACGAGCAAAGTGACTGAATTCCAGATGTGCAACGAGGCCTGGCGGCTTCTATTTCTGAGAATATTCTATCAACCCTATCGACCAACTTCATGAGTTCTGTGCACATAACACTATGCACCTGGTTTCACAAACATTTCATAAACATATGAGACTCCAAACCCGATATTAATGGTAAGTTGCATAATCTATAACAACACACAACAAATCATTACCTTGATGTCACAAGGCGATGGCATACTCTCCACAACTTCAGCAACATCAGTCCCCATTTGTTATAAATATAAAAAAGCTATCCTAATTCTGCAGAAATATTGAAACGCTGATCTAATCAAACAAAACACAGTATATAAAAGGAACCCTATAGCTTGCAATACTTGGAACTCTTTTTTAGTTGAGAAATCAAGAAAATACTAAAAAAATATATAAAAAAAACTTGTTTATAGAAATGAAGCAAGGAAATAACCTAAGTTTTGGTAAGATTTTTCTAACCAAACATTACATATTCTAATGTACCACTTGAATGATGATATATAGTCTAATCTGAAGGCGTTATTGCATCGAAGGTACCTCTTTTCTACTTTTTGATCCATAAAATAAGACATGTTGTAGACATAAAGCAGACCAGATAAGGGAAACAATAAAGTATCAAAGTAAATTGATTGTGATTTGTGGACTAGTAACAAAACATGATCCAATAAACAATTTAGCATAAAGATTGAGTACAGAAATTAGCATAAATATTGAAATATAAAACATCATAAACATATGTAACAATTCACTGAATAAAATATTCAACAATCTTACCTCTTTAACTATGATCACCACAAGGACTCTGCTTTTAGCTGATTTCACTAAAAAACTGCAACTAATATCCAAAATCACCACAAATTGTACCCAAAGTGTAAAATATTTAATCTTTAAGAAACCCTTTTAAGCACAAATTAAAACTCCATAATAAAAATTAAACCTTTTTCAGTGGGTATCTTATATTTTTCAAAATTATCAAGAAATGATACACACAAAACAATATATTTATGATAACCCTTATATCTATTTAACCAAAAACTACCCAAAAATCTTTTCTAGCAAAACCAAAAATGGAAAACCCTTGAGAACTAGACCTCAATTGACATGGTAATTAGCAAAAGAAAAGTCAGCAAAACATCAAGTTGATGATAAAAAAGCCAATAACCATGAATAAAGATTGTTGTATAGCTAAAAAGGTAACCGCAAAAGAAGGGCAAAAGCAGAGATTGTTTTCATGGGGTGATAGTGATTAATATAAGGACTGAAAGTGATAATTTGATGATGTTGTTTGTGGGTCTACTTTAAAAAAAAAAACAAAAAAAGGAAAAAGAAGGGTAGTTGACACAACACCATAAATTGATAAATACAAACAAAATGTTTTAAGTTTTATTTGGTCAAAAGAAGAAGCACCAATCACAATTAGCAAAATTTACAAAGAATAATACAAAGTCTATTTGACAAAGCATATTTTGGCATTTTGCAATTACCTATGGGCTACAAGCAGCCTACAATACATTAACAATGTTTTAAGTTTGTTTATATGAACACAAGTCTTTTCAGTTCAATTATGTTTGTTAGTATTTGATTATGTGTTTGTTGAAGTTTGTTTATGCTCATTTATTTGTTATAGTCGGATATCGGAACTTTTTATTATAACTTTTAAAATTAGTTTACTTAAACAAAACAACACTTATAAAACACAATATTATGTCTATTTTTAAAAATTTGATGTTGATTATCTACGTTCATATATGTTTGTTCGTTTAGCGTCCAAATGAACGAAGATGAACATCCTTAACTAAAATAAAAATCTAATCAGATAGATCGATTTGTAATCATGATATTCATACTTCTACCGGTTTGAATTTTTGACTTTGGACCATCGATTAGTTTTACGTTCGCAATTGATTGAATTTGGTTGATTGTTTGCACTAAACGCTAAAAAGATTGATCATGAGGAGGATGGTTATACTGTAAGTGATGGTTGTAGGGAGGTGAATGATGATGGAAGGACTGAAAATGTTACTACATCTGTCCCAAAAGAAGTGTTCTGTTTGACTTTTCGTCAAACTGGTTCAAATTTGACCTTAACTATTTTTGTGAGTGTTATATAATACTTGATGCAAAATATATAAATGGACTAGGTTTTAAGTGTTCAAGTATTATAGAACACAAAAAAAATATTAAAGGTCAAAGTTGAACGGGTTTGACTCTGAAAAGTAAAATTGGACACTTATTTTGGGACGGAGGAAGTAATAGGGATGCAAAGGATAGTGGTGGTGTTATGGGAAATGAGTGTTTACATGCTGTTGGTATTGATGTAATGCAAGAGGTGTTGAATCTAAATAGTGATGAAACATGCAATGGAAGGAATGAGCAGATGTGTGACAAGTGGGAGTCAAAGGATGCAAGTGCCAATAAGCAATGTAAGTCAATTAACAACACTTGTGAATGTACATTTTGATGAGGCTGTTAAAACTAGTTTTGTTAATTGTAATAATGGTAATGCAAACTGGAAAAGCTATGCTAGTATGGTTAAGAATGATCAGGATTGTTTGAACAATAAGTTGTGCCATATACCTACTAAACTGAATGAAGAAGGAAATGAGGTGGTAATTTTTTATGAGAAAAATGTACTTGAATGGGAGTAAAAAATAGGAACTAATTGCTTATGGTTATTTTTTTGGCTATAAAATGTATGTTCAGCTTAACTAGCATTTGTTTAGGATGTAGGGTAAAAATGGGTTAAAAATCATTTTGAATATTGTAAATGGGACTTTTGTGTTCAAGTTTACTAATGAGCAAGGGTTGCAGTCTATAGCTGAAAATGGTGTCTAGATGGTTAATAATAAGGCAATGGTGGTACAAAGATGGGACCCACATGTGGTCATAAACAAAGTTGAACCTAATGTTCTGCCTATTTGGGTCAAGTTAGTGAATTTACCATTAGAGGCATGGAGCATTAAGGGGTTAAGTATTATAGCAAGTAGACCGGGTAAACCAATAATCATGGATGTTATGACTTATGAGTACCAAGATGTGTAATCAAGGAATTAGAAGAATGGGTTATGCTAGGGTGCTAGTTGAGGTGGATGCCAAAAAAGGACTACAAGATAACATTGAAATAATGTAGGGTTAATGGCACGATAATGTATCATACTTGTCACTTGCACCTTTTATATGTATCGAATAATTTTTTTTTGCTATTCTATGTACTAAACTTGATTTTATTGTATTTTTTTGTGTAATTTATAACTATTTTGCCCCTCATTTTTTTCAACTATATGTATCATAGTTGTCATAACATAAAATACAATAAAATCAAGTTTAGTACATACAATAGCAAAACAAATGGTTCGATACATATAAAAGGTGCAAGTGACAAGTATGATACATTACGATGCCATTAGCCCAATATGTACTTTGATAAAAATGACGCAAAGGTTGTTGTCAAAAATGTTTAAGTGGAATATGATTGGAAGCCACCAGTGTTGATGTGTCAAGTATTTGGGCATGTGAGTGAGAAATGCAAGTTGAACAAGAAGGAAGAAGAGATGACAGAGGGTAGTGAGGAAGGGTTGAGTGGTGAAGTGGTGACAGATATGAATGGAGGTATAACTAAACGAGAAGTAAAGATGTGACAATTGGCAATTAGGAAGCCTTTTAGGTAACCGCATTACGCTAGTTAGACCGAGTAGTTTGCCTTTAAGAGCTATTCCGGTTAACCATGACTTATTTTGGCATTGTTTATTGGCTTTTATGATTTATTTTATTATCGTATGAGTTGTGGTATGAGTTATAGCCCGTTATGTTAGGCACTACTTGAGTCGGCACAATTAAATCCTATAATGAGAGAAAACGTAACTTTTAAACCGTAACACGAGACGTGACGTGTAAATAATCAAAATTCATAAAAAAACGTAAATAAAAACAATAGAGTTATAAATAAAAGTCATTGGACACTAATAGGGAAATGTAGGAGCTCGGGAGAGGAAAAACGGGAAAGTTTACAAAAATTACGGGTTTTGCCCCCTCTCTCTCTTTGGCTGGCCATCCTTCCCCCAAAATAATTATTTTTATAGTCTATACCCTCCCATATATATAACCCCTCTCCTACACACACACACACCTTTATTTCTCTCTCTAAAAACCCTAATCCTCACTTTCTCTCACTACTCTTTCTCTCTCTACCCAAAACCCTAGCCGCCCCGCCCCTTTCCGCCACGCCACACCGTCAGGCGTCACACTACACCTCCACCACCACCTTGTAGATCGTCTTTTCCTCTTTCTATTGTCATAGGGCAAGCGTCCCAACACCTCCATTTGGTCCCCCAAAACGCGTGAAAACGCTGCGTGAATCCTTGGTTTCGTGTTACATTTGTAGATCGGGATAGATAAAGGTAAAAGGAACAAGAAATAGACTTGTTTGAGTCAAATGAAGCCACGTACGAGGCCTTATGGCTCGTATTCGTGGGTTTCATGGGCTGGGTTTGACGAAAATGGAATGGAAACGAGTTTAAAACTAATAAAACGTAAAAACAAACGTGTTGGTATCTTGTGTTGTGTCGTGTTCATTTGTTATTGCATTTTTATCATTTTTATGAGGTTTTGGTTGTAGTTAGATGATGGGTTTCGATGTTTGATGGTGTTTGGATGTTGTTTGGTTGTGTTTGGGAAACGAATGAGCCATTAGGGTGCGTTTGGATGGAGTTGTGAAGCATGGAACAAGTCACAAGGACCACTAGGGTCCATATGGGTGGCGTTGGGATTGAATTCGAGACCCTCAAAGACCCATGGGTCCGGTTCGGGTCATTGTGGTAACATATTGGGGGGTGTTGTTGGAGTTTGGATGAGACGCGGGGAGTCAAAGGGCTTCTATAGGGCTCGTTTGGTTCGCGTGGTCTTAACCGGGACCGTGTCAAGACCATTAGGGTCGTGACATTGGTTACGGGTATGTTTGGTACTTTATTTGGATGGCGGAATTGATATGAGATTGTTTGGAGGTTGATTGGAGATTGTGGAATTGTTTATTTTGGACTTAATATTACATATGTCAACTTTGCGCAACATCGGTGTTACCGTGACTTTTTAGTCTCGGTTGACCCCGACAACACCGTAACATGGATTTTTAGTATTTATTGGGCAATATGACGTGTAAAAGCCGAGAGTCGTGACTCGGACTTGTGAACTCGAGACGGATAATAACTCGAAACTTATATTAAAACTTGACGTAATATATCTCTATATTATATATAACATGAGGCATTTGGCATTAATGCCACCTCAATGACACCTAAGCATTATATGTCCACCTAAGCAATTTAAAATAGTATATAATTTTTGGATTTAATGTATAAATTATATAATTTTTTAACATTTTTTTGTGAAAATCGATTTTTATAAAAAATGACAATAGTGAGATTTGAACTTGGGTTGTTTGTAAGAGTAGCATTAATAACTTGTGTGTTTACCACTTAGGCAACAAGTTATTTTGATAATTATGTTGCATTCTATAATATATAAATAGCTTTATAAATTTCGGATTTTTCATTATTTTTAATAATTTTATTTATAAATTTCGGATGTAAATTATATACCATATATTTCTATACAGCTTAAAACCCTACTCTCACCTTGGTTCGTAATATATTTTTCTCGAAACCCTAATTTTATCTTTTCATCAGCTTTTTTTTTCTCAATTCTCTCATGTTGATTTTCTTTTTGTGTGTGCAGGTTTGAGAATACGTGTTCTTTGGAAGTAGCATGGTAAGTTTGTTCATGATTTAATTTTCAGGCTAATCAAAGGGAACTGTGATTTTGTTATAAAAAGTTACATCCGTAACAGGTTGTACTCAATGACCTGCAGTTTCGTTTTCCAAATATCAGTTTTTATGCCACTAACCCTTTTCTGATTGCTGATTTACAGATCCTGCCAACCCCTTTGATGCTCTTCTAGCCCACGAAAACCTATCACTGTAACTATGGCTTGGATCTCTTCTTCGTATCAGTCGATGAAGGGATCACATGCTAAAGTGACGATTCACTTGAAACTGTAAAAAGAAATAAGATTCAGGTAAAAAAAAACTACGTTTATTTTCGAAGCAACTGTGATCAAATTAGCTCCCATAACTTTTTGTTTCGCCATTATTGAGTATACAGATGAGCATAACTCGATGTAACAGCTCATACTTCTTTTTAAAAGTTACTTATTAATTCTTGCTTTTACGTTTTGTTGTCTTTTGTGTTTGTGTACAAGGTCCAAGGAATGCATTGACTATAGCTGGAAGCCTTTGTTCGTTTTAGTATTTTTTGCCACCGCCTCATATGGTCTAGAAATTGCCACCGCCAATAATCCAAGTAGGCATTTACTTTCATTTTTCTTATATAAAGTCGCAACCTTTTTTATATATAATAGCGGCATTTTTGGAGTTTATAATTATTAGGTACATTGATGGTTTACGTAACTGTATACAATGGTCAAGTAAGTTACGTTTTTATGAACTATTATCATTTTATGTACTTCGTAGCAAGTATGGTAGTCTGATCTCATATTATATACCACATAAACTGGTTAAGACATACATAGTGTTAGGTTAGGTGCACCATGAGAGGCTTTTTTTTTTGCGGAGTTTCCAACAGTACCATTCTTCCTTTTATGTTTCCTCACCTTGACACTAGATCATTAGACTCCTTATCTATGCCTTGTCACGTGCTGTGTAAATTTGTAATGGCTAGCCGACCCTGAGCTATTTGTTATGTTTGTTTTGATAAATGCCTTTTGAGAATCATCATTGATGGTGATGTATACAAGTGGAAAAGGGATTTCACTGGATAATATTGGAGGCAAAGGAGGATGCACAAATGAATTTGGCACAGCCTCGGATTGTGTTTGTCTTATATACATGGTTAGTAACTGTTAATTTCTTTCAGGGACATCTGCTGCAATTCAGTATGGAACTGGATCAATATCTGGTTTTTCAAACCAAGACTCCGTCACTCTTGGTGATCTTGTGGTTAAAAAGCAGGTAAAGATTGAGAATTTGTGGTTCAAATTTGCTGAGTGCAATAATTTCATCGAGTCTCTTACCTCGTGATTTTTCACTTTCTCCAGGATTTCATAGAGGCTACCAAAGAGCCTGGAATCACTTTCTTGGCAGCCAAGTTTGATGGTATACTTGGCCTTGGATATCAGGAGATCTCTGTTGGGAAAGCTGTTGATCAAGGTACATTATTTGGAAATAATATAGGAAATAAAAAGCTTTCAGGTTATGTTTTGCATTATCCATATGCTTCGGGAATATAGAGGCTAAATAATATGGTTTTGAAGTGACATGATTGCTAGCATCTAAATAACAATAAAAAAGCTCAAAGATGATTCTTAATCCGTTTGTTTTACTCCTCATTTGATAATACAACAGGTATATACATGACATGCTACATATGTTGAGATACCACATGCTGTTTTGCAAAGGTGAATCCAGTCACTTTTTTATTGTTCATTACCTTATAAGGTGGAATGTTGAAATTTTAGTGTGTATTAATGTTTGCAGAAAATTGAGAAGGATATGATGTCATTGGGAAAGAAGATACCCAACAACCATTCAAGCTAAGGACCAGGTTACCATTTAGTCATTTATAGCTACTTTTTATACCATTATATATGTAACTGTTTAATTGTCGTGATCTGTGAAGAGAGGGTTAAATTCAGTTGGTGATTAGTAAATAATTTTATATTTTAAATGTTGTTTTTTTTAGCTTTGTAGACTTACGACCCATTAGGTTATGAATTGGTTTTTGAGGGATGTTTTATATCTAATGAATTAAACAAGTCAAATGGATTTGCTTCTAAGGATAAAGGTTGAACGTCATTCAATGTGTAGTTTTAATACATAAACCACCTAAACCAGTTCATGCAAACAAATTAAATCATTATTGAAATAATATATATGTATATATAAATCTTAAAAAATGTATTCAAGTTAACAGAAACCAACAAACAAATAATTATAAGTCATGCCCGCCCATTGGGCGGGCTTCGAAAACTAGTATATATATATATATATATATATATATATATATATATATATATATATATATATATATATATATAAACTTGTAATTAAAACAAGAAAATATAGATAATAAAAGGGTTTTTATATTAAATATTTGATAACAAGACTCGCCTTGTTATTCGATATTTAAAAGTGAACTAATGTCTTAAAATGGAAATATTTTGTAATTAACGAGTTATTAAATATTTCGAATGCACGTTTACCGAAATATGCCATTTATGAGTATTTAATACCCGTTATGTGTTAAGCATGGGTTACGGATGACTTAACATTAATAGCGTTAATCCACGTGGATAGCGGACTTATTAGGTTGACGAATCTAATAAGAGCTCGTTATGTGCGTAGGATAGCGTTATTAATTGGTGAATTATCCTTATAACTCGTTAGGATGTGACTAGTTTTTGGGATGATAAGTGACATAAATAAATGGTTGAGTTTATCGAGTTGACAAATTCGATAAGATCTAACGATTTATTTCGAAACCTATTAAACTATAAAGCTTATCGCTTAGAAGTCTCATGGTGTCGTTGTGAGTCGCATTGTTAGAGATATAGTGCATTCATGGAGTCTTGTCGGGTCGATACCATACACACGATGATACCAAACGCTTGTAACTAAATAGTGAAACGAGACATTTTTGGAGATAAGAATTGGAATATACTCGGGGTAGATAATATTGAGATTGGAAAAGATGTGGAAAACTAGAAGGGGGGGTTGAATAGTTTTACCAATTAAAACTTCCTTTTAAACTATTTAGATCGACTTATGTCAATCTATTTGGTTGTGTGTGTTGGATGTTGATAAACAAGCATATAAAGATATGTAATAAAAGGATAAGAGTAAGAAGCACAAAACCACAACGCGAGTATTTATAGTGGTTCGGCTACAAGGACACCTTCCTTGCCCTACTCCACTCCCCGAGTCACCTACTCGAGAGTTTGTAATCACTACACCAATCTCCTTATGGCGGAGAAGCCTTCACAACGTCGCTTAACCTTTTTCCGGTACAAAGCTAAATACCGAGTTCTTTCACACCAAAGCGAACCACACCTAACACAACGTCGCCTACCCTTTATACGGTGCTAGGCTAACCACCGAGTTCTTTCACACCTTAGGTGAACTACACCTTCACAACGTCGCCTACCCTTTATTAGGTACTAGGCTAAGTACCTAGTTCCATTGCAATGGAGGAACTACTACCACACTACACCAACGACTAATCCCAAAGGAGATCTACTCCTTTACAACATCATCAAGGACATCAATATCCTTGGATCTAATGCTAGTCTATCTAGTACATCGAAACACACCATATCGAATGTACATCTAAGGCACCTTTCACTAATGCCTTTGATTAGATCTACAAGACACCTTTCACTAATGTCTTTGATTAGATCTACAAGACACCTTTCACTAATGTCTTTGATTATATCTACAAGACACCTTTCACTAATGTCTTGTGTCTTCACTTCTAAGCACCTTTCACTAATGCTTCTTGTCTTGACTTCTAAGCACCTACCACAAGTGCTTATCTTATAGACGATAGATACTCTTCACTAATATCTTCGTCTTGACACTTGAGACATCTTTCACTAATGTCTTTAACACTACGCTTCTTTGAAGAAAGAAATGGATCATCAACAAGAGGACTTCAATAGCCTTGATGATGAGGAAGCTTGGCAACTCATGGACTTGAGCTTGCTCG
The DNA here is from genome assembly GCA_019973895.1 of Chrysanthemum seticuspe. Taxonomy (NCBI): domain Eukaryota; kingdom Viridiplantae; phylum Streptophyta; class Magnoliopsida; order Asterales; family Asteraceae; genus Chrysanthemum; species Chrysanthemum seticuspe. The sequence continues at coordinate 231,352,777 of BPTQ01000002.1, read as the reverse complement.
ACTTCAAAGGTGGTGATCTTCCCTTTAAGAGGAACCTAAAAGTTCACACAAAAACAAAACTACAAACATAGATCTCTTGGATCTATGGTTAGTGAGATTTAACTCAGGGGAGAAAGTATGTTTGAGAGGGGTAAAATATAATGAAGAAATGGCTCACTATTTATAGAGGAAAAACCTACTGTTTCCCCTCCACTTGGGATCCGGCTAGCACAAAGCTAGGGATCCGTGGTCCGCTCCTCTTTGGCCATGGGTATTTTGGTTTATGGGTCATGGGTCATGGGTTATGGGTTGATCCATGGTTTTCAATCTAGATACAATGCACCTTAAGGATACATTGAACTTGTGTAAGTGGTATATATAAAACCATGGGTTATGGGTCAAAAACCATTTGCTAGTTTTTATCTATTTAGTATATACTTGCTTTTACCCATTTTAGTATATACTTGTTTTTTACCCATTTTAGTATACTTAATATAAGTATGTATTAACCCAATATGTAAACACTAGTTGTTGTACATATGTATCTAAATCATAGAATCACTTATACTTGTTAAGCCAATATGTAAACACTAGTTGTTGTACACATATATATATATATATATATATATATATATATATATATATATATATATATATATATATATATATATATATATATATATATATCTAGATCATAAAATCACTTATACTTGTTTTAGTGTTTTATGTGAAAGCGTAAGTGTTTTAGAAAACTATTAGTTCAAACTATTTACGTATTTTATTTGTTTCGTTAATATGATTTTACTTTTGTTATCGACAAAACATTAGAAGATCGTAAAATATAAATAAACGTTTTTACAGCTTATTTGTATTAACAATCTCCCCCTTTTTGTTGATGACAAAACATAAAATTATTTTAAGGAAAAGCTAAAATTCGTAAACGTTTGAATTTGTAGTTTTTACTTTCTTCTCCCCCTTTTTGTCGAAACAAAAAGTGTTTGAAGAAAAGCAACACATTGTTTTTAAAGAAAAACATGTGAAAGAAAAAATAAAGAGTAAGTAACGGGAATAGATCTCGTATTACTCCCCCTTGACGAGTCCATCCCTATGTAAGGGCGTCAAGAAAGTAATTCTAATCTAGATCATTTGCAACTAGGTTTGCTCCCCCTAGATGATTGCAACTTTGCAATGGGAAGTTATGAAAAGTAAATCTAGTATTGCAAGTAATTTGCAATGTATTGCTTTGACATAAAGCTCCCCCTAGCTTTAGGATGTCAAGGTCTTCATGTGTGAATTGAAATACTACAAAACAAAGGTTAGAAAGCAAGTATAATTCACAATTTCCTGCAAATGTGATAAAGAAAAAACATTCTGACTTCACGGATCCCACGGTTCCCTTCTAGTAGGGATCCGTCTAGGCAATACTGAGGGATCCGTCTGGCTGATGACTAAAATCAGCAAAGGTGATATAACAAGTAATGTTATCACACAAATGAGATATGAGTACAAAGTAATCATATGCTCAACGAAATAACAAGTAGCATGTAATTCCATTTAATAAAACAAGAGTTATGATATACATGACTCAAAAATAAGAAAATAGACAATACATAACTAGGAATTTCTTAGACCAACTAACGCTTGAAGCTTAGACACCACTATAATCCTCTAGCTCAAGTTATGTTTAGGTTTAATCTCGTCGAAACGTTCGAGGAGATGATAGAACATGAAACGTTGGTCTTCTCGTACTTCATGTATCAAACTTTCAACATGTTGACAATGATAGCAATCTTTGTCATGGCTAGGTAGTGGTGGTGGATGAAATGAAGTGGCTATGTTCAAAGGATCAATTGAAGTGGGTTGAGGAGCCTCGAATGATGGAGGGATTGGTGGAGGTCCATTTAGGAATGGTTCGATCAAGAATGATGATGGTGGTAAAGATGTGTCAACTTCCATAAGGTCGGGTGGTTGACTTTGGTGATTTCTTATAATCCAAATAGGATTATATGATGGAAACGGCGAAAAGGAAGCCGAAGCAAGTGTTGACTCAACACCTTGATTTTGAATCATTGTTCCTCCTAATGAGGAGAATGTTGTCGGCGGAAGTGGATGAGACGGCCTAGGTGGTAAGTCCTTTATATTGTAGAGGTGAGGTGATGATTGTGGGGATGTAAAAGAGATAGCTCTAGAAACCAATGGTAATGGTTTAGTGGAGATGATATTGTTTGGCCTAGGAGGTATGGTGGTGTTTGGCATAGGTAATTTTGTGGGTACTAACCTTCTAGGAATTGGTTTGATTGGTTTGACCGGAGATGATTCGGTTGAAGAGATTTCGTGTACAACACGAGCCCTTTTGATGGGTGGTTCTTTGGTGGATAGGTTGTTACTTGGGGTTTTTCTCATGATGAGATGATTTGAAGGGATTGCAAAAGCTGAAAGTTAGGATGAGAATGATGACTATGGAGATCCTAACAAGGTGGTTTATAAACCAAGAGATTTGGAAAGTGCATTTAAGCATTAAGCCACTAAGATTCATTGGAATGTGATGATTAGCATGCATAAGAGTCAACTACAGAGGTTGTGTTGTTCTAGGAACTCATTTAAGATGAGATGGAGTGTTTGAGTTAGGAAGATGAGTTGAAATGATTGTTATACCAAGATTTGTCATAGACTGTCATCCGGATCCCACGGTTCCCTTCTCAGAGGGATCCGTCTAGGCTAGTTCTAGGGATCCGGCGTTCAGCAGTTTATGAAAGAGTGGAAATGATGTTTCTAAGATCCTAGACCTACATCACCTTGAGTGTTTCAGTTCTCCCAAGTGTTTTAAATGAAGGGGTGCTTAAGTGTTTGAAGGCAATGAGTGGTGTAGCTAATGATTGTTATTTATGGAAGGATTTGGAACTTTAAAAAATACCAATGGATGACCAAGGGTGACATTAAAGATGTCAATTGAAGTTAAATGAAACTAAATGATCCTAGAGATCAGGTTGTGTCTTAGGATTGTGTTTTGGAAAATATCCTAATGGTTTTGAGATGGGAAAAACTAGGATTTGATCAACTTTGGTCAATTTTGAAGTGAGGTTGATTAATGATCAATATTGTCGTAATCGAAGGATTTCTAACCTAGTTGTGAGGGATCAAGTAAAAAAATGAAGTGTGAGTTTTGAGAGCGGAAGAGTGATGGATTTGAAATGATAGATCTAACAAAGCCTTAGAATGTGATCTATGTGAGTTGGAAAGAGTAGGAAAGCTCAACCTATCTTGATAAAGTCTTGATCAATCTTAAGACACTATGTTTAGCTTAGTGTGAGGTGTTCTAAGGGATGTGTTTGACATATAATGTAAAACCCTAAAAATCGTAAGCATGTTAAATGACCATTTTGCCCTCAAGTCAAATAATTACGAAAACTCGTAAAACACGTCAATCTCGTTAAATACTTCTAACATTTAATCACAAATAATTTACGCAAAACTATGATGAATGAAATACACTTATGTTTACGAATTATATTCATATCACACATTAAAATGTCATTTGGACTAAATTATATTCATGTGCTCAATAATTTAACTAAAGGAAACAAATTAAAAAGGTAACAAATCAAGATTTGATTTGGTCTTCCCAAATTCCCCTTTGGTTGGCCCTATTTACACGCCCCATAACAACTTCTCATGATTTTCTCAATTAACCTCAATTATACTATAAATTGTAACTTACAAATAAAACTACATACTTTGTAAATTAAGGAAAATATTGAATGGTCATTAATGTGTTTTTTTTTTCTCCTTTGTTCGGCCTATGTAAAACGTCCCATCCCCAAGAAAATCCCATTCCATATTAATCACCATATTTACCATTTTATATGAAACCTACAAACCCTAAACCTCTCTAACTAAAATGACGGCAAGGAAGTCATCTCCCTCATCCCATTCGATTTTCAAGCAGAAAAAAAAGGAATCCGCAAAGTGTTTTCGAGGCCACTGTGAACGTGGTGTTTATCATGGGTTATACTAGGACGAAGGTGCTAGGTCGTGATGATGTTTTTAGCTGCTCCTGGTCGTGACTTGGTGGTCTAGGCGTGGGCTCTTTTCCTTGGGTTTTTTTTTTTAAATCGTCTCTCGTCTCGCATTAAGGGTATTGCATCTCGAAACTCCTTACCTTTCCTTCCTCATTTTGGTTGTGTGTCGTGGAGAATGGTAAACAAAAGAAAAGAACATGTTTTGACTTCTTATAACTAATCATTGATAAATGAGAATGAGCTTAAAAATGGGTCTAAAAGGAGGCATTAATACTGGAAACCATGGTCTAAGTATCATTGAAGAAATTATAACTTTAAGTGTGGTCTTGTTTTACTTTGACTCGTTAAGAACGGATGGATTATGGGTACTGTTTTGGTAAAGTGTAGCATGAGTTTTGGTTAATGTTTTCACATATAAAGTATTTATACACTTACAATCTAATATGACGAAATGGGTATGTAACTGAGTCAAGTGCGTATGAAGGTTATATAGTATGCATGAATGTCAAGAGGTTTGTTCCAACCTGGATAAGAGTTAGACGCAAGATGTTCGGTTTTATTAATTCAAGAGTGTGTCTCGTTGGTCATGTAGTATATGCATGGGAAATGGTTATGCATGTAATGGTATGATCAAGTTGTGGGTCATATGCATGCATGCGAAAATAAATTCTAAGAGATCAAGTGATAAAATATAACATGGAATATACATGAAATGTTTCTTTCGGGGGTAAGTTCGAGGGTGATCGCGGGGCAAATGGGTAAATCGTTTTGTAATTTTGATGGGGCGTCGGGAAGGTGAGTCGGGAGTTAGTCATTTGGCACGTTTGCTTGGTCGTAAAAATAAGTATTTGGACCGCGAGCGGGCTTGAATATACTCGATCATGTCCTTAAAAAGATAGTAAAATATACTACTTACTTTCATAATTGACGTACAAGAATATTACTAGAATGAAATCATTACTTTAATTACATTACAAACCTTACTCTTTGAGATAAGTTACAAAATAAACCCTATACATTGAGATATTTACCATGCGAACCCTATACTTTGAAGTATTATCTAATAAGGCCTTAAAATAAGATATTTGTCATGTTAAATATTTAATTTTGCCATTTATCATTTATAACCCCTAAGTTTGGCTAATTAATGATTATTACCCTAAATTATCTATTTCGGTCCATTACTAAAAATGAGAATACGCTTAAAATATTGATACGATTCATACAAGCAAATAAATCCGTTATGATTTAAATGAGCTAATAAATATTATACGAACCGTAATCCGTGTAGATTCGTTGAAGAAGACGTGGCGTCGTATCTTTCTGTTCATTCATTCGTTTGCTTTCCTTTCATCGGCGTTAAGGTACAGATATTCTATCCCTTTTCAGTAGGGATTTCTCATGACTTTCTGATCGTTTGACTTTGTTCGCTTACGATATTTCATTGCTATGATTTTCCTTTGCTATTGACCCTCTGATATTGAACCATTGCTATTGACCCCTCTGTTATTGGACCTTTGTTACTGAACCTCTGTTATTGAACCTCTGTTATTGAACCTTTGATATTGGACTTTGATATTGACTGTTTGATATGAACCTTCTGATTATGAACCTTTGATATGCATCTTTGATTATGAACTTTTGCTATGGACTATGATATGAACCTTTGACTTCTGAACCTTTGATATGAATCCGTTTGATATGACCTTGCCTTGACCTGTCAGTTTGAGACCCGAGCTATCACTAGGCATGGGGGTTCCATGTCCGTGTCATTGATGCACCAATGGCATGACTCTAGTGTGTACGAGTGATGTTACACACCGTCCCTTTCTGTTATCTGATTATGAGCTCGATATATATTGTATGGCCACTATCTGTCTGCAGGGGCGTATGGATGCATCCTAGATTTGTTCTGTTATCTGATATGTTATGATCTGTCTGGTGAATGATGTCGTGTGCAATACGCGTCTTCACAGTCTGGGAGCTAGCTACTCCATTGGTTACTGAGGTCTCCCCTCCTATTGGTTTGGTATTCCGAGGTCACCCCTCCGAATACAATGGCTACTATTGGATACTAATGGCGACTATTGCCACTATTGATATTGATTTGTTTTGTTGGCTCGGGATGGATTTCTGACAGACCTTACACTATTGATATACCCATATTGTACCTTCTGTATTACCCAACGCACTATATTCTGTATTGATTGTCTGTTACTAAGTACCCTTATGTGACTCATTCTACTACCATTCCATTCACGTACCGGGTTATTATATGATTATTGAATTTGATTGTGCTATTTGCATGTCTTATGTGACTACTGTTTACCCTGCTACGATATGATTAATATGTGATTGTCTGATTCATCTATTGACATGCTAATAACTGACAAACGGTTTACCATACTGTTATGTGACTCTTTGACTCGTCTGGTCCATGTTAGTGTATAAATGATTGTTTTGACGGCTTATCATGTAAACTCTGTTTTGTTTAACCTCGTGGTCTATGAATATCTGTTAGTATCTTTTCCCGCTTATTGTTGATCTGCCATGTTTATATTCCTGTTATGATATTGTATGTAATTAACTGTGGGTTACTTGACTTGTGTGATTGCCAAGCTCTCTTTCTAATTACTTGCTTCCGCTAGCTTTTAGATTTCTGTTTGGCTTATGTGTTGTCTGATTTCCTGATTTCTTGTATGCCTGTTGTATGTGCTTATTTATATATCATTGCTGCATTGCTTTGCTTCGTTCTGTTTGTTATCTGTTCTTTCTGGATATCTGTATAATTGTGTTCTGCAGGATCCTCATTGACTCATTGTTTTCTTTCCGTTGCAACCTTGCTATTGTTCCTTTGTTTCTTTTCGTATTTATGCTTTTGTTTAGCTTTCGTTTTGTTATATCTGTTCACTGGGCTTTTTAAGCTCAGCCGCATTTCTTTTCCTGCGGCAGGTTTTAGGTTTGAAGATGGGCTGAGAGTTAGAGTATCTTAGTGGACCAACCCTAGTACCATAGTACTTTGGGACTTATTTTGAAGAACTTTTGTTTTAGGATTTTATTTCATTTTGGATATTGTATTTTCTTTATTAGTCAATTGTGTATATGTTTCGATACCTCATTTTTTTTGGTTTCCGTTTGTAAATATTTTATTTGTATGTTCTGATATGACACCAGAATGTGACACTTCTATCCTTGTCGGGTTGGGGTGTTACAATTATGGTATCAGAGCGCCAGGTTTCGTCTTGTTGACCTTAGGATTGACCTGTGAGGATTTGGGTAGACACTAGGCTTCCGTTTGTTCTGATATCTTCCGATTCCTTTTGATGGTCGTTCAGATTTGACTTCGATAACCTTTTGTCTTCATTGATTTGGCCTTCTTCTCTTCGTATTTGATTTTGTTTATTTTGTCTTCGCACATCCGTTTGCCGATCATTAGATGGAGACTACCCGTGGAGCCGAAGATGATGGTGCCGACCCTGCGTTGCTGCAACAGTCCCTGAGCTGGAGAGGTTCGTGGAGCAGAAGCCACACCCGACTGCCATGCTGCTGGAGACATCAGGATGCTGCTGGAGGAAGCTGGACGGATCAACCAAAGATGCAAAAGACGGAGACAAGATTCAGCTGGTGGCTGAGAAGGTTCATATACTTCATATGATTGGGCGCAACTAGTGTTACTCCGATTCGTTTGTCATGCGTTTGTGGCGGTTTGATATTTTGCTATGTGATTTTGATCTGCATTACTTTTCTTTGATTCGTTTAGAACTCGGTTTGAATCATGAAGTTTTATCGTTTAGCATTTTGGTAATATCTCAGCTTTTCTTTTGGATCGTCAATAATGAGTCATGAGGAACCGTTTTGAGCTAGTTGGTGGCCTTCTCTCCTTTGTGGTATGGTAAGTTAGTTTGATGTGTTATAGACTGTGTGTATGTGGATCTGATCTGTTTTGGTATGTTACTTGCTACCTGTGTGTTATCTGTTTTGTGGTGATTTTGGTTATGTGTTTTGTCATGACCCAAGGAAAAGCATGATGACAATAAGAACTTGTTATGTGATGCAAGTATTATGACGCCTGATCAACGTGATAATACCGAGATCATATAATCTGAACTTATTGGAATCGTACGACGTCTTGGGAAATGCCTGGGGTTGGTACGTGAATGGACCATGACTTATATCCATTAATTGTCGACCCTCATGTTCGTTTGAAATTCTGTACCTCTTTGCGAGATTCTCACCGACATCTGTTACGTATAAGTTTGGTACGCTTTGGAACCGAAATTGTTATGATCTGTGTGAAACTATGGATTGCTACGTCTACCTTAAAACTTGTACGTCTCTGTGTACCCCTGCGACTTCAATTTTCGAGGACGAAAATTTTCTTTTAGAGGGGAAGAGTTGTAAAACCCTAAAAATCGTAAGCATGTTAAATGACCATTTTGCCCTCAAGTCAAATAATTACGAAAACTCGTAAAACACGTCAATCTCGTTAAATACTTCTAACATTTAATCACAAGTAATTTACGCAAAACTATGATGAATGAAATACACTTATGTTTACGAATTATATTCATATCACACATTAAAATGTCATTTGGACTAAATTATATTCATGTGCTCAATAATTTAACTAAAGGAAACAAATTAAAAAGGTAACAAATCAAGATTTGATTTGGTCTTCCCAAATTCCCCTTTGGTTGGCCCTATTTACACGCCCCATAACAACTTCTCATGATTTTCTCAATTAACCTCAATTATACTATAAATTGTAACTTACAAATAAAACTACATACTTTGTAAATTAAGGAAAATATTGAATGGTCATTAATGTGTTTTTTTTTCTCCTTTGTTCGGCCTATGTAAAACGTCCCATCCCCAAGAAAATCCCATTCCATATTAATCACCATATTTACCATTTTATATGAAACCTACAAACCCTAAACCTCTCTAACTAAAATGACGGCAAGGAAGTCATCTCCCTCATCCCATTCGATTTTCAAGCAGAAAAAAAAGGAATCCGCAAAGTGTTTTCGAGGCCACTGTGAACGTGGTGTTTATCATGGGTTATACTAGGACGAAGGTGCTAGGTCGTGATGATGTTTTTAGCTGCTCCTGGTCGTGACTTGGTGGTCTAGGCGTGGGCTCTTTTCCTTGGTTTTTTTTTTTAAATCGTCTCTCGTCTCGCATTAAGGGTATTGCATCTCGAAACTCCTTACCTTTCCTTCCTCATTTTGGTTGTGTGTCGTGGAGAATGGTAAACAAAAGAAAAGAACATGTTTTGACTTCTTATAACTAATCATTGATAAATGAGAATGAGCTTAAAAATGGGTCTAAAAGGAGGCATTAATACTGGAAACCATGGTCTAAGTATCATTGAAGAAATTATAACTTTAAGTGTGGTCTTGTTTTACTTTGACTCGTTAAGAACGGATGGATTATGGGTACTGTTTTGGTAAAGTGTAGCATGAGTTTTGGTTAATGTTTTCACATATAAAGTATTTATACACTTACAATCTAATATGACGAAATGGGTATGTAACTGAGTCAAGTGCGTATGAAGGTTATATAGTATGCATGAATGTCAAGAGGTTTGTTCCAACCTGGATAAGAGTTAGACGCAAGATGTTCGGTTTTATTAATTCAAGAGTGTGTCTCGTTGGTCATGTAGTATATGCATGGGAAATGGTTATGCATGTAATGGTATGATCAAGTTGTGGGTCATATGCATGCATGCGAAAATAAATTCTAAGAGATCAAGTGATAAAATATAACATGGAATATACATGAAATGTTTCTTTCGGGGGTAAGTTCGAGGGTGATCGCGGGGCAAATGGGTAAATCGTTTTGTATTTTTGATGGGGCGTCGGGAAGGTGAGTCGGGAGTTAGTCATTTGGCACGTTTGCTTGGTCGTAAAAATAAGTATTTGGACCGCGAGCGGGCTTGAATATACTCGATCATGTCCTTAAAAAGATAGTAAAATATACTACTTACTTTCATAATTGACGTACAAGAATATTACTAGAATGAAATCATTACTTTAATTACATTACAAACCTTACTCTTTGAGATAAGTTACAAAATAAACCCTATACATTGAGATATTTACCATGCGAACCCTATACTTTGAAGTATTATCTAATAAGGCCTTAAAATAAGATATTTGTCATGTTAAATATTTAATTTTGCCATTTATCATTTATAACCCCTAAGTTTGGCTAATTAATGATTATTACCCTAAATTATCTATTTCGGTCCATTACTAAAAATGAGAATACGCTTAAAATATTGATACGATTCATACAAGCAAATAAATCCGTTATGATTTAAATGAGCTAATAAATATTATACGAACCGTAATCCGTGTAGATTCGTTGAAGAAGACGTGGCGTCATATCTTTCTGTTCATTCATTCGTTTGCTTTCCTTTCATCGGCGTTAAGGTACAGATATTCTATCCCTTTTCAGTAGGGATTTCTCATGACTTTCTGATCGTTTGACTTTGTTCGCTTACGATATTTCATTGCTATGATTTTCCTTTGCTATTGACCCTCTGATATTGAACCATTGCTATTGACCCCTCTGTTATTGGACCTTTGTTACTGAACCTCTGTTATTGAACCTCTGTTATTGAACCTTTGATATTGGACTTTGATATTGACTGTTTGATATGAACCTTCTGATTATGAACCTTTGATATGCATCTTTGATTATGAACTTTTGCTATGGACTATGATATGAACCTTTGACTTCTGAACCTTTGATATGAATCCGTTTGATATGACCTTGCCTTGACCTGTCAGTTTGAGACCCGAGCTATCACTAGGCATGGGGGTTCCATGTCCGTGTCATTGATGCACCAATGGCATGACTCTAGTGTGTACGAGTGATGTTACACACCGTCCCTTTCTGTTATCTGATTATGAGCTCGATATATATTGTATGGCCACTATCTGTCTGCAGGGGCGTATGGATGCATCCTAGATTTGTTCTGTTATCTGATATGTTATGATCTGTCTGGTGAATGATGTCGTGTGCAATACGCGTCTTCACAGTCTGGGAGCTAGCTACTCCATTGGTTACTGAGGTCTCCCCTCCTATTGGTTTGGTATTCCGAGGTCACCCCTCCGAATACAATGGCTACTATTGGATACTAATGGCGACTATTGCCACTATTGATATTGATTTGTTTTGTTGGCTCGGGATGGATTTCTGACAGACCTTACACTATTGATATACCCATATTGTACCTTCTGTATTACCCAACGCACTATATTCTGTATTGATTGTCTGTTACTAAGTACCCTTATGTGACTCATTCTACTACCATTCCATTCACGTACCGGGTTATTATATGATTATTGAATTTGATTGTGCTATTTGCATGTCTTATGTGACTACTGTTTACCCTGCTACGATATGATTAATATGTGATTGTCTGATTCATCTATTGACATGCTAATAACTGACAAACGGTTTACCATACTGTTATGTGACTCTTTGACTCGTCTGGTCCATGTTAGTGTATAAATGATTGTTTTGACGGCTTATCATGTAAACTCTGTTTTGTTTAACCTCGTGGTCTATGAATATCTGTTAGTATCTTTTCCCGCTTATTGTTGATCTGCCATGTTTATATTCCTGTTATGATATTGTATGTAATTAACTGTGGGTTACTTGACTTGTGTGATTGCCAAGCTCTCTTTCTAATTACTTGCTTCCGCTAGCTTTTAGATTTCTGTTTGGCTTATGTGTTGTCTGATTTCCTGATTTCTTGTATGCCTGTTGTATGTGCTTATTTATATATCATTGCTGCATTGCTTTGCTTCGTTCTGTTTGTTATCTGTTCTTTCTGGATATCTGTATAATTGTGTTCTGCAGGATCCTCATTGACTCATTGTTTTCTTTCCGTTGCAACCTTGCTATTGTTCCTTTGTTTCTTTTCGTATTTATGCTTTTGTTTAGCTTTCGTTTTGTTATATCTGTTCACTGGGCTTTTTAAGCTCAGCCGCATTTCTTTTCCTGCGGCAGGTTTTAGGTTTGAAGATGGGCTGAGAGTTAGAGTATCTTAGTGGACCAACCCTAGTACCATAGTACTTTGGGACTTATTTTGAAGAACTTTTGTTTTAGGATTTTATTTCATTTTGGATATTGTATTTTCTTTATTAGTCAATTGTGTATATGTTTCGATACCTCATTTTTTTTGGTTTCCGTTTGTAAATATTTTATTTGTATGTTCTGATATGACACCAGAATGTGACACTTCTATCCTTGTCGGGTTGGGGTGTTACATATAATGCTTGCAATTGCATTTTCTGTTTTGCCGGATCCCACGGTTCCCTAGATGTAGGGATCCGTTTAGTACAACATTTGGGATCCGTCTATCTGCTAGACAGAACCTTTACTAAAGGTATGCAATGATCATGACAGTGCATTATATTCCAAGCTTTGTTTAAAGGAGTTCTAAAACTTGGATATCAAATGTAAGATGTGTTATTTCATGAAAGAGATAGGATTACATTGATAACTAATGAGTAGAGTAGAATTGATCCTATTTGACTATTCTAGGTTCCTTAAGTGTCTTCACTAGGAGGATCATTATGTGATTGATGGGTATTGGTGGAATCATGAATGAAGAAAGTCTTCATGAGAGATATGTTTAGCGGTTCCATCATCTTGTTCACAAGTACGTACAACGGACTTTGAAATTGAGGATGGAAGTGCATAACATTGTGATAGAGGCATGTCAAGAACATTCCATATGGGATGAGTTTATCCTTGGAGCCTTGAAGGTTTGCAATTCGCCTTGCGAAGAAGTAGGCGAGATTGTATGGTTGTTGTGTTAGCAAACAGTACAACATGTGAGCACAACAAGCGGGAAGAATATCTCGATTTCCCCTAAGACTCCAAACATTTTCACGTAGAATGAGAGCGACATGATTGTACTCTTCTCGGATATCCCGTGTATGGATAATGTTTGGATTGGAGTAATATGGTCGAGGTTTGCATATCATGCGTGTTAATTCTTCCGGAGAGGGTATGTGTGAACAATATGGGCTATTTTCTTCATGAAAATTGAAGAGAGAATCAAGAGACCAATCTTCGGTGAAAGCACATTGTCCATGGTTTGGAATTCGGAGGATGTGAGCAAAATGCCCAAGGCTTAAAGTGAATTTTTGGTTTTTGATATAAAACCAAAGGGATAAAGAGCGATCCTCGTTACGAACGAGTTCCACTTGACGGAAGAATTCCATTATGAACCTTGGACATATCTTCTCGTTAATTTCAAGAAGACATTCTAGTCCTATGGCTCGGAAGGAGGTATTGATACCTTCTTCGAATTGTAGAGAGGTGTCTACAATACGTCCTTCATGGAAGTGACGGTTTTCGAGATTATTGAACCCACGGACATGATTGCCAGGTGTGTTGGGCTCAAGGGAAATGTTCGGGGTGTAGACGCTAGTGAGTGAAAAATCGAACTCGTATTCATGCGTCATAGTTGAACCTATAGAGGTGAAGGGTTAATAAGGGAAGACGTTTATGGTCAACCTATAATAATCTAACGTTTTTACTAGATATTCTATTAACAATTAGTATTTAGCTAACCCATGGTTTTGAAACTCTAGTGGATTATTATTTTTTAGAAAGATAGTGATTTTTAATCTTGCATGAAAACTGTTTTCCAGTAGGACGGATCCCACGGTTCCTTTTCAAAAGGGATCCGGCTAGTGTAACTTCTGGGATCCGTGGATCTGTAGTAACAGAACCAGTTTTAATAAAAACATAGGTTTTACGGTTATTGTACCATGAAGTATGTTTTATCCTACCTTTTCTTTTAGCATGCATACATGACATCTAATGTATCACGAAAGAATATAACACATATAGATCAAAAGAAATGAAACACACATAATAACACAAACATCCTAGATAAAATAGATAATTAATAATATTGCATTTCAATGCTAAGGATGATACAAAGGATTGGGTAAATGACCCCAATATAGATGAACAACACAAAGTAAATGTCTCCGTATGTGAGTGTTAGGGCGATGAGCACGAGTGCGATGTAAACCATGTTGATGACGGATCTTCTTGGTTTAGGAAGAGATGGAATGAGGAAGAAGATGAAGTTTTTGAATGAGAGGAAATTTTTGAAATTGGAAAATTTGAAAAGGTGAGGGTTGAAAAAGTGGGCGTCGAGTGGGTTTATTAATAGGGAAGGATGAATTTTTGAAATTCGCGTTTTTGTTTTATTAGAAGAAATAAAGCATAAGCTCTACATACTATGACTATAGACGAGAAAAATAACACGTATGTGAGAAACAAGCTTCCTAACGAAGCTACATGTAAATCATGTGTAAACACAAAAATCTACTCAAATAAAAGCCTAGCAAATAACACTTATATACTAAACAAGTATCATTTAGATATAAGTAGAAAGTCATACCTCGAATGCACTTAGGAATGTCTTTTACAAATGACAAATGTCACTTAGATGATTCCCACTCCTTTGCATCTAAGATACCTTCTTAAGAAAGGTATTCTTGTTACCAAGCAACTCCTAAAGCTTGGTGGGTATGAGCTTTGACTAATCAATATCACAAGGAAGATTAGTGCAATTAAAAAATATACATATAAAAAAATGTTGTTTTTAACTCAACATCCAAACATATAGTTTAAAAAAAAACATGGTGTTTGTTTTTATGAAAATCCTTCTTTGTAGTTTTCAATTAACTATGGATCGTATCAAGTTTTTAAAGTACAATATACTTCAAGAAACTTGGTAACGAAGCTCTGATGCCAATTGTGGAAAACTAGAAGGGGGGGTTGAATAGTTTTACCAATTAAAACTTCCTTTTAAACTATTTAGATCGACTTATGTCAATCTATTTGGTTGTGTGTGTTGGATGTTGATAAACAAGCATATAAAGATATGTAATAAAAGGATAAGAGTAAGAAGCACAAAACCACAACGCGAGTATTTATAGTGGTTCGGCTACAAGGACACCTTCCTTGCCCTACTCCACTCCCCGAGTCACCTACTCGAGAGTTTGTAATCACTACACCAATCTCCTTATGGCGGAGAAGCCTTCACAACGTCGCTTAACCTTTTTCCGGTACAAAGCTAAATACCGAGTTCTTTCACACCAAGGCGAACCACACCTAACACAACGTCGCCTACCCTTTATACGGTGCTAGGCTAACCACTGAGTTCTTTCACACCTTAGGTGAACTACACCTTCACAACATCGCCTACCCTTTATTAGGTACTAGGCTAAGTACCTAGTTCCATTGCAATGGAGGAACTACTACCACACTACACCAACGACTAATCCCAAAGGAGATCTACTCCTTTACAACATCATCAAGGACATCAATATCCTTGGATCTAATGCTAGTCTATCTAGTACATCGAAACACACCATATCGAATGTACATCTAAGGCACCTTTCACTAATGCCTTTGATTAGATCTACAAGAAACCTTTCACTAATGTCTTTGATTAGATCTACAAGACACCTTTCACTAATGTCTTTGATTATATCTACAAGACACCTTTCACTAATGTCTTGTGTCTTCACTTCTAAGCACCTTTCACTAATGCTTCTTGTCTTGACTTCTAAGCACCTACCACAAGTGCTTATCTTATAGACGATAGATACCCTTCACTAATATCTTCGTCTTGACACTTGAGACATCTTTCACTAATGTCTTTAACACTACGCTTCTTTGAAGAAAGAAAGGGATCATCAACAAAAGGACTTCAATAGCCTTGATGATGAGGAAGCTTGGCAACTCATGGACTTGAGCTTGCTCGACTTCAAAGGTGGTGATCTTCCCTTTAAGAGGAACCTAAAAGATCACTCAAAAACAAAACTACAAACATAGATCTCTTGGATCTATGGTTAGTGAGATTTAACTCAGGGGAGAAAGTATGTTTGAGAGGGGTAAAATATAATGAAGAAATGGCTCACTATTTATAGAGGAAAAACCTACTGTTTCCCCGGATCCCACGGATCCCTTCCACTTGGGATCCGGGTAGCACAAAGCTAGGGATCCGTGGTCCGCTCCTCTTTGCCCATAAGTATTTTGGTTTATGGGTCATGGGTCATGGGTTGATCCATGGTTGTCAATCTAGATACAATGCACCTTAAGGATACATTGAACTTGTGTAAGTGGTATATATAAAACCATGGGTTATGGGTCAAAAACCATTTGCTAGTTTTTATCTATTTAGTATATACTTGCTTTTACCCATTTTAGTATATACTTGTTTTTTACCCATTTTAGTATACTTAATATAAGTATGTATTAACCCAATATGTAAACACTAGTTGTTGTATATATGTATCTAAATCATAGAATCACTTATACTTGTTAAGCCAATATGTAAACACTAGTTGTTGTACATATATATATATATCTAGATCATAAAATCACTTATACTTGTTTTAGTGTTTTATGTGAAAGCGTAAGTGTTTTAGAAAACTATTAGTTCAAACCATTTACGTATTTTATTTGTTTCGTTAATATGATTTTACTTTTGTTATCGACAAAACATTAGAAGATCGTAAAATATAAATAAACGTTTTTACAGCTTATTTGTATTAATGATAACGCTACACGCGTCGTTCGGGGTCAAGGAAACTTCCTTTTCTTCGAGCAAGTTTTATAACACCCTAGGCAGTGAACCTAATCGTTGTAGTGTAGTAATTAGGGTAAGCCACGGGTATTGATATCGTTCTCTAGGGGAATAGGAATGCTAGTAAGGAGTTACTACGCTAAGGTTAAGGTTGAGGAAGATTATTTTTTATCTTTTTATGTTTTATGAAATGGAAAGGTACGAATCTCGGGTATTGGATTGGGGGGGTTGGTATTTCTACCGATTACTCTACTATTATCTAATTATCTAAACTAAGGTTGTGGGAGTCTATGTCTAATTAATGTGTGCTCGTATGATAGTTTAAAGATGTGTTTACTTAGTTTGTATTACTCCTTAATTATCTCCTATTGGTGGTTGAATTGTCACGTCCTTATTCCTAGTTGCGTTGTGTGTCTAAAGTTGTAGGGTATGCGTTTCTCCCTAACTCTTTGAACTTACCAAATGGTCTCGTCTACAAACCCACTAGGGATGATAAACTCCTACTCTAAGGCGCTCTTTGGATGGTTTAGCCTACAACTACTCAGGTAATTATATTCTAAGGTTCACAAAGATGAATCAAGCATTAAATACACAACGAATGACCTATCGCATTACTAGATCATTAATCAACTAAGATAAGAAACAACCAATCAATATTCAATAATTAAGTTTCATACTTCCTAAGCAAACACACAAATAAATTAGCCGGACATGGAGAACATGCAAGCATACACACAAATAATCAAAGACATAATTGAATTAATGAAGTAAAGACTTATCTTGATGTAAGATAGGGTTTAAAACCCTAAAATACTGTACAAGACCCCTTAGGTTCGGTTTTAGGTTTTTACTCCAAAGACTCTCCACACAAGACTGAAAAATTCGGATTCTATATATAAGATTACATATGTGACGGCGTCACCTTATGTTTTGTGACGTCGTCGTGTCGCCGTCATTAGGGTTTCGTCTTGGCCACGTTAACCTTGCGACGGCGTCACCTTGTGTCCGTGACGCCGTCCTCTTCAGCTTCTGACGTCGTCTGAATTGCATCTAGGTCGTCTGAGTAGCGACGGCCTACTCTTTCACAACTAGACGTCGTCACTTGAAAATACGAGTTTTGGGTTCTGGACCGTCACAATAATTTTGGGACGGCGTCGCCATTAGCACCTGACGCCGTCGCCTTCTAGTTTCAGCAACTGTGAGTGTCTCGATTTTGACTTTGGCCATTTTCTTCATATATTCGGGCCTTTTCGTCCAAATAAGTGCCATTCCAGCATTTTGCCTTCACGAGACCTAAAAAGTGAAAAGGAACTATATTAAGCAATAACGGATACAAAAGTGATCAAATAAGCACTTAAACGACCCCTCAAAATGGTACCTTTTAAAACCTTATCAAATATCCCTACACTTGTTATTTGCTTGTCCTCAAGCAAATGTGCTTTTAGCCAATTAATTTATAAGTTAGGGGTCATTAAGCATTAATTCAAAACGGTCCACAACACATATAAGCCCCGCAAAAGTCATAACAAGCACGGAAATTACATACTAGCACCTCACATGGGGTGTTTGGATACTCACATCTCTCTCGGGTGTATATATGAAATATAACAAAATAGGAAATGGAAGATAAACACTCATTAACCGGTCCTAGTACATAGATTACCATAGGCTTGAGAATAGATCAAACCTCCATCGCTTTGGCGTAAGCACCTAGGAAAGACTATCAAAGAGGTCTTTAAAGGGTTGTAATGTTATGCTTACGGTAGGGAAATAAGGGTTTGGTGGGATTAGTGGTGGTAAGTCAAAAATCTTTATGTTAACTGCATATGAAGAATGGCGTTGCTAAGCCAAGACTCGACACTCTAAACTCTAGATAACTGAAATAAACAAACAAAATTTTAAAGATAGATGTAGGATGGTAGCCCGTTTTTTTTTTTTTTTTTTTTTTTTTTTTTTTTTTTTTTTCATACACTTTTACTCTACCATCCTCTACGGTAACATCAAAATACTAGGGATTTATAGGCATATCCCTACACTTGAGTTTTTATTACTCTAACACTAATTTGACCCGATTTGAAAAGATCAAAACACTTGGGGTACATTATTATGCAAACAAAGGGAATTTGAATTTAACGTTCCATTCCCGTCATTTCATAAATTTTAACTTTTCCCATGAATCCCAATCGTCCCAAAACTGTATACAAAGGATATGACTCGACTTAGCAACTTATGCAAGCAACTAGATAATTGAACTAAGGGTTTGGGGTGATAACAAACATTTGCACTAAAAGTGAGTGCATAAGGGGTAGGCTAAGGCGTTTTGGGTGTATATTTGGGGGTGGGGTGTAAACAATGCTCTTCATTGATATTCCGGAAAAACCGAAATATCACGAGAACCGCGAAAAGGATAGGCTCTGAGGGGTTAACTAGGGGTATCGTGTACTAAAGATGAGTACAACGCAAAGGGTGTGGGGGAATTACTCAACCGATATGGAAGAAGTAATTATATTACAGGTATCATACAAGGGTTATCCTAATGCCTCTTATCATTTAGTTATTCCTAACTACACAAGTGTAGCCTCACTTGCGATCTCGGAATGCATCACAAAACAAGTTCTAGAATCTAATATACTACCGGTTCACACTCTAAGCATTGAAGATGAATGCTTTAATTCCTACTAATCTAAGGGCGATCCTCACATTTTGGTGGAATTTGGGTGGTAAAGGGTTTTGTGCTAGTCATATAATTTCCTATCCACGAGACGCTTTTGTTAAGACTAATGGCCCACTCCTATATGTCATGAAAATTTTTAAATTTGGTGCCAAAATTACCCTAACCAACATTTTCTCATGGTTTATTACACAATCACATTTGGACAAAGCAAATAATCAAGGATAAGCATAGTTTCAAAGTTCCCGTTTTATTTTCCCTCCCTACACTTAAACTGAACATTGTCCCCAATGTTCCCCGAAAGTATCAAAGTTATGATAAAAGAAGGTAATTTAAAACAAAAGAAACTAATACTCCCCTGATTAGCTCGGTAGGATCCGTGTAAAGTGGTGGTTAAACTCTTTTCCAAGAAGAATTATTGCGTGAAAAGCTCCTCCAATCTTATGTAACTTCTTCTTGACAAACTAAACCTGCACACTTGAAGAAAACAAACGAAACCTTCGCGTAAAATCGGCGGTAATAATATATATAAGACTCGATTTAAACTAGGATATAATGCTTGTGGAATGGATGTTTACAGAATTTCTAAGAAAATTAAGACCTAGAAAATTCCACAAATTTATAAGTAGCTCAGAAAACGAGAAAAAAGTAATCTGATGTTTTTACTCCTTCCTGACGCCGTCAGGTTATCCTGACAAAAACTGGTCTGCGATTTTCTGGAAAAAATTCTCGAAAATTTACATCTTTAGAATCTGGAAAAATTTCTGCAAAACATCCATTATGACTCGATACAAGCATTTGACTCGAACAAACAAACATATATATCTTTTAGTTAATTGTTATTCTCATGTTTACGTTTCTTTTGAAAACGTGTGTAATCTTCCCTACACTTATCCCTTATGTAAAATACCTTTACATGCAATTAAGACGAGGTTAAAAACAAAATAAAGCATTTTTACAAATTTAAACATGAGGATAAACAATTAATACAAGATATATGACACTAACAAGCAAACAATTAAGCATGGGTTGCCTCCCACGAAGCGCTTTTCTTTATTAAAGAGTCTTGTAGCTAGACTCGTAGTCGTGCTCCTACGTTTTCTCATTGCCGCCCTCTTGACGGTTTCTAATGGGGGATTCCATGTTGTAGAAGTGCCCTAAAATGCGCTTCTCTAAGAGTTCATCCTCTCCCCAATCGGTCCTATATTCCGGTCCTAGGCTCAAGCAATCCTTATAGAATCCGAAAATCTTAGCCATAACATAATCAACACCCTTCTCCCTATCCTCATCATTCCTATAATAGACCGACAGTTTAAGTTCCTTTTCATCATTAGAGAGTGATGAAAACTTCTCAATCTTAAACGGCATTTGGTAAGCTATGTCCTCGGTCTCATTCTTGAATCGCACTACTCCTAACGAGGGGTCATAGGTCATCCCGGTGCTTTCTATGAAAGGTTTTCCTAGAATAACATGGGACAAGCTAGGGTCTATGGCCGTGCTAATATCATCCACAATTATGAAATCCGTAAGAAACGTGAAACTACCTACATAAACGGGCAATCCCTTAATTCTTCCTAGAAAATTGCAACTAACATTAGGATCATTGGGGTCTTGCCTAGTTGGAATAGGCTTCTTCAATATCCAATTGTAATAGGTGCTAGTCATTATGTTGATTGGAGATTTGCGATCAATGTAGGCTTTTGCCACAAAAAGGTGTCCTATGACACATGGTATGTTAAGATTCCAAGGGTTCCCAAACTTGATTCGAGAACTTTTCCTAACATACATGTGACGGAGGTCACGCACTAAGTGAGGGTGGCGAGATAGTTCTTCTTCCGTAGGAAATTTGTTGAAATAGTCAATGTCTACTTCATCTACTTCCTCGGGTATTTCATCATCCACAAGTGTATAGTCCTCTTCGTCATTTGTTTCATTAGGTTCAACTAAGGCGATGGTATTGACGAATTGGACATACTTCGTTAGCTTGCTTGGATCCTTAATCTCTATACCTGAAGGCTCGGGAGTTGAGATAGCACTAACCTTCTTATCACTAGCTATGGCTTTCAAAAGGTTGTCTATTTTCCTATCCATCTCGGCTTGTTGATGGTTAAAGCGGTCCGAGAGCTTAGCCATTTGGGTTTCTTGGGATGCAACTAGGTTTTGCAACATCCCTTCGACATTTTGTTGGTTAGGACCGTTAGGTGGGGGCCATGAGAAATCATTAGAGGTGAATTCTTTGGTTTGTCCCCAGTAGAAATCGGGCTTGCCTTTCCATTGCCTCTCGGGTTTCATTGAAATTCCTAGGTCTGGGTGTTGTAGGGAATCTTCCTCCCGTTCCATTAATACGCGATGATGCGTAGTCAACGGAAGCATGTTCTGGGGAGCGAGTGCTATTGCGCATGGTGTGAAGAATTAGGAGTTTCGTATGAGCTCATGAGGAATCTAACTTGATCTTCAAGTTCGATCATCCTACGGTCGGAAGGAGGCAAGGAGATTGCCTTAACGGTTTTGGGCAGCTCACGGGGGTCATCCCAACTTTCGTTGTCATAGAGGGCGAGGTCCTCTATTATACCCCATGATTCTTCCGCGGTGAAATCACTAAGTTTTCCACCGGCCGCTTGGTCAATGGATCGCTTAGTGGGGAAGTTGACATGATCATAAAAGATTTGGACTTGGAGCCAAAGATCAATGCCGTGATGAGGGACTTTATGAAGTAAGTCCTTGAATCGGGTCCATGCTTCATAGAGAGATTCACCTTGACGTTGTTGGAACATCAAGATGTCATTCCTAAGCTTAGTGGTTCTTCCCGGTGGGAAAAATTGATCAAGGAAGCGAGAAGTAAGATCATCCCAACTTGAGATGGAGCCTGCGGGAAGTCGCTCAAGCCAATTACTAGCTTGGTCCCGTAGAGAGAATTGGAAGAGAAGCAGGCGCGTGGTCTCCCGAGTAGTAGCGTCAAGGTCGATGGAATCGACGATTTTGAGGAAATCCCTCAGATGCTGATTTGGATCTTCGGAACGAAGTCCATGGAATGCACATCCGTTTTGCACCAACCGGATGGTGTCGGATCGCAGGTCCGTAGTTTGGGCTTGGTCGGGAAGCTCAATGGTGTTCCTATAGCCTAGGTGGCTTGGTCTCGAGTATTCACCAAGAGTACGGGCTCTTGGCGGGTCATTTGGCGGTAGATTGATGAATGGTAGTGGGTTATCACCTTCCATGATGAAAAGTGATGGGTGTTACGAACAAAGGTTACGAAGAAGGGGGATAGACTAAGAGAAAGCTAAAAATGAGAAAAAAAAGTTTACTTGATAGGAATCAAGCAAAGAAACCTAAACGAGGTGGACTACTAACTAGCTATTCTATTCCCCGGCAGCGGCGCCAAAAACTTGATAACGCTACACGCGTCGTTCGGGGTCAAGGAAACTTCCTTTTCTTCGAGCAAGTTTTATAACACCCTAGGCAGTGAACCTAATCGTTGTAGTGTATTAATTAGGGTAAGCCACGGGTATTGATATCGTTCTCTAGGGGAATAGGAATGCTAGTAAGGAGTTACTACGCTAAGGTTAAGGTTGAGGAAAATTATTTTTTATCTTTTTATGTTTTATGAAATGGAAAGGTACGAATCTCGGGTATTGGATTGGGGGGGTTGGTATTTCTACCGATTACTCTACTATTATCTAATTATCTAAACTAAGGTTGTGGGAGTCTATGTCTAATTAATGTGTGCTCGTATGATAGTTTAAAGATGTGTTTACTTAGTTTGTATTACTCCTTAATTATCTCCTATTGGTGGTTGAATTGTCACGTCCTTATTCCTAGTTGCGTTGTGTGTCTAAAGTTGTAGGGTATGCGTTTCTCCCTAACTCTTTGAACTTACCAAAGGGTCTCGTCTACAAACCCACTAGGGATGATAAACTCCTACTCTAAGGCGCTCTTTGGATGGTTTAGCCTACAACTACTCAGGTAATTATATTCTAAGGTTCACAAAGATGAATCAAGCATTAAGTACACAACGAATGACCTATCGCATTACTAGATCATTAATCAACTAAGATAAGAAACAACCAATCAATATTCAATAATTAAGTTTCATACTTCCTAAGCAAACACACAAATAAATTAGCCGGACATGGAGAACATGCAAGCATACACACAAATAATCAAAGACATAATTGAATTAATGAAGTAAAGACTTATCTTGATGTAAGATAGGGTTTAAAACCCTAAAATACTGTACAAGACCCCTTAGGTTCGGTTTTAGATTTTTACTCCAAAGACTCTCCACACAAGACTGAAAAATTCGGATTCTATATATAAGATTACATATGCGACGGCGTCACCTTATGTTTTGTGACGCCGTCGTGTCGCCGTCATTAGGGTTTCGTCTTGGCCACGTTAACCTTGCGACGGCGTCACCTTGTGTCCGTGACGCCGTCCTCTTCAGCTTCTGACGTCGTCTGGATTGCATCTAGGCCGTCTGAGTAGCGACGGCCTAGTCTTTCACAACTAGACGTCGTCACTTGAAAATACGAGTTTTGGGTTCTGGACCGTCACAATAATTTTGGGACGGCGTCGCCATTAGCACCTGACGCCGTCGCCTTCTAGTTTCAGCAACTGTGAGTGTCTCGATTTTGACTTTGGCCATTTTCTTCATATATTCGGGCCTTTTCGTCCAAATAAGTGCCATTCCAGCATTTTGCCTTCACGAGACCTAAAAAGTGAAAAGGAACGATATTAAGCAATAACGGATACAAAAGTGATCAAATAAGGACTTAAACGACCCCTCAAAATGGTACCTTTTAAAACCTTATCAATTAACAAAAGATATTAAGAATTGGTTTATATTAATAGGTTGTGCCGAGTCAATAGTTACTGAGCCGAGTTAGCTGTTATCTGCGTTGCTAGTGATTGTTTGTACTTTGCTTGTTTGAGGTGAGTTTCATAGCCCCACTTTTATCTTCGTTTTTAACTAGATTGGGGGTGAGAAATCATGCTACTCTTTTTGGAACTACTTAAACTCTTTTCATTTGCTTATGTTCTGACTAGTATAGATGGATATGTGGTAGATATTGCCTTAGTCTAGGGTAGCATTCATTTGTTATAACTACATTGCCTAGCTAAGAATAAATATCTACTCCGACCTAGTCCAGGGTAGCATTTGTTCTAGGCCTTGCTACGACTGTGCTGGCTAGAGTCGCCTGGGGCCCTGCTGAGATCTCGATTGTGTTGTTGGAATGTGATTGGAATGTTTATCGTGTATCTATCTTAGTCTCGCATAGCAAATAAACTCTTATAGGTCCACTATTGAATTTATATTTAAACATATGAACTCACTAGCGTTAGCTGACCTTTTAGCTTGTTTTCTCATGTATTTGAGTTGATGTTTGGAATGCTTGTTCTATGGAGGCTTGGCAGAGAGGCATGGTTGAAGGATCATAATTAAACTCTGATAATATTATGTGGACCTATTTTATAATCTATGTTGGGCTTTATATTTGACTATTTTGGGATGATTGTAACCAGATAATTAATTATGGGATTGGTTGAGAATTATTTATGATTATCTCGTTTTCCTATACTTGTGTGATGTACCAATCCAGTAACGCCCTGAAAGCTTGTTTAAGTCTTCCGTTGTACCGAGATTTGGGGGTGTTACAAAAGAAGAAGGTGGTTGGCAGGGGAAAAATGCTAAGTTTGTTTATAAGCCAAAACCTATAGATAAAGAAAATAAGAAGCTTGGGATGGAAGAGGATAACATTGCACAAAATGGTAATGATAAGTTATATAAGTTATGGAGATTGGAGAATTCACCAAAAAGAGTACGGGGTTATCCAAGATAAGGTAATATTTTCTATAAAGAACTCTGCCAACAAATATGCATTGTTACAAAATAAGGAAGGAGGGGTGAAATAAGATTGAGTGATAGTCATAAAAGCACCGTGGAGAAGTATGTTATGATTAAACAGAATCCACCACTTTGTGAATCTAACAAGTGGAGAAGGGAGATGATTAACTACTTTAAAGACAAATGGTATGCAGTACATGGTGATGGAAGTCAAAGAATAATTTATTGTGATGTTGAATTGGGTGAGAATGATTTTTTGTGGAAAAATCTGCCAATGCCAAATTTATGATATATAATGAGGTCCCTGGTAGTGGTAATAATATACTCCGTAATTAGTTTAATGGACTGTAAAATTGCAGGTTAGAATATTAGAGGGCTTGGAAAAGTATCAAAGTAAAATGAGGTTAAGAATCTAATTTGGAATGAAAATCTGAGTATTTGTGCAGTTCTGGAGACATATATGAAGAAGGATACAATTGACAAAGTTTGTGATAGAGTTTATGGAAGTTGGAGTTGGCAACATAATCTTAGTTTTAGTAAGATGGGATGCATAATCATTGTGGGGTGGGATTGCACTAAGGTCTAATGCACACTTTTTCATAGTACTTCCCAAACAATTTTCTACCTAATTAAGGTACTAAGTTCAAAAGTAAAGTTATTCTGCACTTTATCTATGTTGCTAATTTTGGGAGGGGAACCTGAAGATCATTCTAAGGCTACCTCACAAGTCACTCAAGACATGGTGGAATTCCAAAACTGTGTGAATGAAGTTGAAGGCATTTGTAGCACATGATTTCAGTATGCATGGACAAAAAGTTTATTGATTCCAAAGGGAAATTGTTCTTAAGAAGATAGACAAATTTATGTGCAATAATTCTTTCCTAACCAACCATAATAATGCTAATGCTATTTTCCTTCCTCATGGTATTTTAGATCATAGTCCTGCCATTCTTGTGTGTCTAGGAGTTATTAAGAAGAAGAATAAGTCTTTCATATTTTCAAGTTATGTGGCTGAAGAAAGTGAATTTCTAAGTGAATTCCAAGAAAAGTGGAACACCTTTGTTCAGGGTCATGCCATGTACCAGATATTGCATAAGTTAAAGGCTCTTAAACCCCGTCTTAATAAGCTAAATTGGAAGCATAAAAATCTATTTATAAGAGTGGTGGAGCTAAAGAAGAAGTTGTATGATGTTCAAGCTAAGATTGACAAAGGCCCATCCAATAAGAGCTTACGAAAAGAGGAAGTATGTATTCTAGAGGAGTATAACATTGCTATTCAATATGTAGAGAAGCTTCTATACCAAAAAGCCAAGGTTGAGTGGTTAAAGGAATGAGATAAGAATTATGCATATTTTCATAAGGTCCTGAAATGCAAACAGAATAAAAGCATAAGTCAGGCTATCTGCTCTGAAGATGGAACTAGGGTCACACACGAACATGTTGGGAGTCAGTTTTTAAAAGACTTTGAGAAATTCCTTGGTGTTACTTCTAATGCACATGTGACGGATGATGATGTTGCAAGGATGTTCGTTAAAAAAGTGAGCAATGAGAAAGCTATGGATATGGTGAGAAGGGTGTCTGATGAGGAGATTAAACTAGCACTCTTTGATATTGATGACAACAAGGCACCAGGCCTTAATGGCTATACCTCAAAGTTCAACAAGAAAGCGTGGGATGTGGTTAAATTTTGATTCTACAAGGTTGTTAGAGATTTCTTTGAAACTCGAAAGCTGCCTGGGGAAGTGAATTCCACCCTTATTACATTAATTCTTAAGATGTATACCCCTATGAAAGTATCTGACTTTAGACCAATCGCATGTTGCAATGTGGGTATGTGTATCAGCAAAATACTAACCAATATAATCAAATTGGTGTTGAATTAACTTGTAGATAAGAACCAAAGTGCTTGGAAGAGATATCATAGATAACATCTTACTGAAACAAGAGTTATTGAAGGGGTAAAATTGTGTTACTGGGCCAAAAAGATGCTCATTCAAAATAGACATTCAAAAAGCTTATGAGATAGTCTCCTAGGAGTTTCTTGAAAGCATTCTGCACAAGTTTGGGTTCCACAGTACTATGGTTAAGTGGATTATGGCCTACATTTGAACTCCTAAGTTAACAATATGTGTGACTGGTGATAGATGTGGGTACTTTAAAGGTGGTAGCGGTTTGAGGCAGACAGATCCCATATCACCCTATCTCTTTACACTTTTCATGGAAATTCTCAATCCATTTCTTAAAGAGGAGATTGCTAAGGAAAGGAGCTTTAAATATCGTGTAAAAGTCTTTAAATGACTCACATTTGCTTTGCTGATGATCTACTATTATTATGCCATGGGGACACAAGATCAGCTATGATTGTTAAGAGAGCTTTTGAAAAGTTCAATGCAGTGACTGGTCTTTATCCTAATTTAGGAAAAAAGTACTATTTATATGGAAGCTTAAATGAGGAAGTACTAAATGATACTTTGAGCATTATGCCATTTAAGATTGGGAAGTTGCCTGTCAAATAGTCCCCCCGTCGCATATTAAATGTCCACTTTTGACTTTTGGAGTCCTTTTTCTTCAATTTTGACTCTAAATATTTTTGTTCGTGTTATATGATACTTGATGAAAATTATATCAACGAAAATACATTTAAAACTCAATTCATTCATATATTTTGCATCAAGTGTTATATAACGCAAAGATAAATATTTAAGGTCAAAGTTAATGATAAAAGACTTTGAAAGTTCAAAGTGGACATTATTATGGGACGGAGGTAGTACTTAGGAGTGCCTTTGGTGGACAAACACATACCCTGCCCCGACGGAATTGGGTATGTTGTTGCCGCCTTTGGTTGCAAGTGTCTAATAGATAAAGTTAAATTGAAATTGGGAGACTGGAAAAACAAAAGTTTGTCATAAAGAGCCCAATTAATTGCTTATGTATTGTCTTCAATGCAAGTTTATTGGGTTCTATTTTCAAGCTGCCCAAAACATTTGTAAATGACACTTAGAAGTTGTTCAAAGGATTTTTATGGTGTAATGGTAAGCTGATAATGAGAAAAGCAAGGGTGGCATGGAAGGATGTGTGTAAACCAAAAAGTCAAGGTGGACTTGGGGTAAAGTCTTTGGATCAATGGAACAATGCTTTACTAGTCAAACATCTATGGAATATTGCTACTAGGATGGAATCACTATGGTAAACTGGATCAGCACAGTTAAACTAAAAGGGTAGAGTATTTGGGATATACAATATTGTAATAAAGACAGTTGGGTATGGAAGACCATATTGGATCTTAGACAGACAGTTGAAATGTACACGAGATACAAAATAGACGATGGGAGACTATTTATGTATGGCATGATAAGTGGGATTGTAATCATGCATTGGCAAAGCAGATTAGCAGAAGGGATATATATGTTGTTGGTTTTAATGATCAAAATAAGCTTAGTGAACTGGTAGATGCTAATGGTTGGAAATGGCATGTTGGGTGGAGAAGTAAGTATGTTTTTTTTCTTCCCAAATATGAATGTTCAAATACTAGAAGATAAACATGACACCCCTGTATAGATCACTAAAAATGGAAATGGCGTAAAATTTTCCACTAATTAAGTATGGAAGGATCTTAGAGAGAAACAACGAATGTCATATGGGAGAAGTTAGTTTGGTACTCTAATGGCATTCCAAGGCACACTTTTGTTCTATGGTTGGTTGTTAAGTATAAACTAGTTACTCAAGACAAATTGTTGAAGTGGTATCCTCAAAAGACAATGTGATGCCCATTATGTAAGTCAACCATTGACTCATATGATCACTTATTTTTTCAATGTACATATAGTCAAGATGTATAGACTGCAATAAAAAGTAAAGCAAGAATAAGCTCTATTTCAGGAAACATGGGATGATACTGTTATGAATATGAGTAATCTTAGGAACCACAACAACATATGGTGTGTTATTAAAAAACTATGTTTTGCAGCAGCTGTATACTTTGTATGGCAGGAGAGGAACTGTAGGATGTTCAAAAATGAGGAAAGGGACAAAATTATATTGACAAACATCATTTGTGATGAGGTTAGAGCTAACCTTATGTCTTTAAGGACAAAAGTCAAAAGTTGTGACAGAGGCTGCAACAATATGGGGAATACAATTTATGTGATAAGGAATAGTTTCGATTGCAGTATTATATGGAGTAAATCTGTAACAGTGAATCTATAAGGAAACAAGGGGTTGACTATGTACTTAATGAATTGTTTGGCATAATAAAGTTTTGAATGTATTGGAAGTTGTGGGCTTGGTATGGCAGTGTTATGATAAGGAGTTCCATTGTTCTAAAAAGGGTGAGTCATGAAAGATGGGACTACATTGTTGTAGAAAATAGGTTCTTTATTTTAGGTTGCTCTACTTAGCTATCGAATTATGGTTCTGATAGTAGGTTTGGGCACATTTATGTGATTTTAATCTCAGGGTGATGCCTTCTTGCGATGGGATCTTGGTGCTATATATGAGGAAGGAGATGCATATAGTGTCAAGGATAATCTTACAATGAGAAATGTAGCCCTGGGTGATGGATATCCATAGAGGTGCATGTGTTGATAATTGGTAGAGCTCTGGAAATGATGATGCTATGACCATTCCAGGCATATAAGGCAAGTTGTTCAGGTTATATGTCCTTGATTGGTTATGGAAATGTAGTCTCTATCTGGTAGAGTTAACTCCTAACGATACTACATTTGTAATGATTCCTCTTTATGATGGATCCTAGTACCTTTTGTGAAGTGGCTGCTACATTAGGTATTAGGATAATCTTGTAAAGGGAAAATGTAGTTACAATGTTGGTATATCCTAAGAGCTTTGGTGCATGGGTAGGAAGACCATTGTCTTATGCTGAAATGCAGTATGAGTCCAGTAACACTTGTATCTAGTTTGAATGCCTTGCTTATTTTTTGTAGCTGTTTTAAAGGGTATTTGGGAATTATCCATCTCCTCTTAATGTTTGCATGTAAATATTGTTTGGAGTAATATATTTTCACCATTTCACAAAAAAAAGAAAAAAAATAAAAATAAAATGAACATCCTTATTCTCTTAGTAAACGAACATGAATAAGAAAAATTGTGCCTCCTTTAAGCGATTATATCTGTTTACTTGTCCGGATAAAATTAAACGAATGAACATCAACAAGGCTTCGACCATTTCGTTTACAACCATACTCATCGGCGCAATGCGCAGGTAACACACTAGCCAATGTTTATACGTTGAATATTGCAGAGCGCGTACATAAAAAGGCAACGTTGGATATATAGTGTTTATTTCTTTTTAAGTTTTATAATTTTTTGGTGATGCACAATGATAAGGATTTAAAACGTACACTTTTAAGGGGTCATTTAAGCCCTTAATCGACCAATTTTTTATAGTTACTGCTTAATTTCGTTCATTTTCACTTTTTAGGTCTCTTGGAAGCAAAATGCTGGAATGATGCACATTTGGACGAAAAGGAGTGAATACATGAAGAAAATGGCAAAGTCAATATCGAAGCCACTCAAGCTGCTCAAATTGAACCTGACGGCGTCCCAATCAAAGGGCGACGTCGTCCCTCTATACAGACTTGATAAAAACATGCACCAGACAGCTCAGTGGAATTTTTGCTCATACAACCTGACGGCATCAAGCGTTGAAGAAGAAGGGCGTCACTCAGACGGTCCAGATCCAGAATCATGACGACGTCCCACTTGAAGACTGACGGCGTCACAACTCTAAGGTGACACCATCCCATCGATGACTTGGCAAAGACGAAAACCCTAATGACGGCATCCCACCTATAAGGTGACGTCGTCGCACTTGTAAATCTATACATAGGATTCAATTTTTCTACATTTAGAGAGGTAGAATTTTGGAGTAAAAACCCTAAACGCTTGTAGTCCGACTTGGACAGTATCTCAGGGTCCCAAACCCTATTTTACACATCAAAATAAGTGTTTTAATCCAAAGTATCATTATGTCTTCCATTGATTATGTGTATGCTTGCTTGTTTAACATGTCTAGCTAAATTTCTTGTGTGTTTTCTTAGATCTATGAAACCTAGTTATTAATTATTGTTAGGTTGTCTCTTATCTTAATTGTAATTGGATTAGGAGTGCAACTAGGCTTTCATTGTGTTTAATGCTTGAATAATCTTTGTGAAAGTTGGCTTATGAATGAAATAGTTTAAGGACTTGCGGATCTCGTAAGCTAAACCCAAAGGTAACCTCAAAGAGTTAGGGCATAGGCACACCCTACGACCTTAGGAAACACAACGCGTTAAGATAAGGTGTGACAATTCAACCATCAATAAAAGATAACTAGGGAGTAATAGTATCTAGGTAAACACATTTTTAATCATCATACGAGCACACATCAAATAAACATAACTACCCATAGTAATTAGATAATTAGATGGTAGAGTAATCGGTAGAAGTACCACCCCCCAAACTATTTGCCTCGAGATATTTACCTTAGCTTTCTAAAAAATTAAAAAAAGATAAAAAAGAATCATCCTCAAGCCCCACCTTCTTGTAATACATTTCTTGCTAGCATTCTTATTCCCCTAGAGAACGATATCAATCCCCGAGGCTTACCCAATACTAAACTACAATGATTAGGTTCACTACCTAGGTGGTTGAAAAACTTGCTCGAAGAAAAGGAATTTCCTTTGACCTCGAACGCGCTTCGTAAGAGCATCAAGTTTTTGGCGCCGTTGCCGGGGAATAGAATAGCTAGTTAGATTTTTATCTCGTTTAGGTTCCCTTGCTTGATTCCTATCAAGTAAGATTTTTTCTCAATTTTTAGCTTCCTTGTAGTCTATCCCCCTTCTTCGTGACTTTGTTCGTAAATCCCATCATTCACCATGATTCGCATCTTTCACCGGAGAAACTTTGCACTACCCGCTCCCAATCCCGCAATGGAAAACGCAATCCCACAAAACCTTTCACCCGTTCACCACTTTGGAAATCACCTAAGGTATAATGAAATAAATTGGCAACAACATAGTTCTTTCTACGATTCGGATTCCGATGAAGAATTTGATTACGGAGAGGCACTTGATAATGGGGAGGTCATCGACGAAGTTAGTTTTGAAATGGAAAAGACCCCTCCCAATGTTTTGACCCTAGGTGTAAAATTGAGATTGATGGCCCCTTCAACATGAAATTCCCTTGTAAAATAAGATTTGAATGTTTTGATGCTTACTTGCATTCATTCTTACCTTTAAACTTAATCTCAAGGAATCTATATAATAAAATTAAGGTAAATGAATTAGCCTATCAAGGGGACATTGTTGTTGATGCGGTCACTCACTTGCATGTGTTTGTTGAAAGTTTTGCCTATTTGGTTGAATTCATGATCTTAGAAGATTTAGGAGAATTCATTGATGGAAGCCTCACTGAAGTAATATTTGGAACATCCTTTAAGATAATGACTAAGTTGAATGAACGGAAGATTGATGGTTTAGTCATATTCTCTAATGAAGTTGAGGATTTTGTCTTTCAAATGCCCCTTACGCACCCTAGGTTTAAACACAAAGATATAGAGGCATGTAATCGGATGGCTCCTATTCCGATACTTAGTGAAAGAGACAAACAACGGGGACTTAGGCATACTTATGAAAAAAATGAAAGGTACTATAAAAAATGCCTAGAATTAGGAGATGAGTAAAAGAAAAATGAGAGAACATTAGAATGGCTTAGGTATGGGCACGTGAGCGTGCATGAGACAACGTAGGAGCACGACATCGAGTCTAGCTACAAGACTCATAAATAAAGAAAAACGCTTCGTGGGAGGCAACTCATGCTTAATTGTTTGCTTGTTTGTGTGTCATATATCTTTTTCATTGTTGTTTATTCTCGTGTTTGATTTTGTGAAAATGCTTTATTTTGTCTTTAACCTCGTTTTAATTACATATAAAGGTATTTTACGAAAAGATAAGTGTAGGGAAGATTACATACGTTTTTGAAGAACGTGAACATGAGAATTACAATTATTGAAATTGATGTATATTTGTGTTTGTTAGAGTCAAATGCTTGTATCGAGTCATAATGGATGTATTGCAGGAATTTTTCCAGGTTTTAAAGATGTATTTTTTCTAGAATTTTTCAAGAAAAACGCAGCAGACCAGTTTCTGTCATTACAACCTGACGGCGTCAGGATTAAAGCCTGACGACGTCAGGTCAAGCAAAAACATCTTATCAAATTTTTTCGTTTTCTGTGCTACTTATAAAATTTTGGAAATTCTCAGGTCTTAATTTTCCAGAAAAACTGCAAACATCCATTCCACAAGCATTATATCCTAGTGTAGTTGTGTCATATATAGTTTTATCGTCGATTTTACGCGAAGGTTTCGTTTGATTTCTTAAGTGTGCAGGTTATATTTGGCAAGAAGAAGAAACACAACATTGGATGGAGCTTATCACGTATGCAGTCTTCTTGGAAAAGAATTTAATCGCAACTTCACACGGATCCTACCGAGCTAATCAGGAGAGTACTAGTTTCTTTCTCTTTTAATTACCTTCCCTTATCATAACTTTGATACTTTCGGGGAACATTGGGGACAATGTTCAGTTTAAGTGTAGGGAGAGAGAATAGAATGGGAACTTAGAAACTATTCTTATCCTTGATCATTTGTCTTGTCCTTGGTAAATTGTGTAATAAACTATGAGAAATATTTGTTAGGGCAATTTTAGCACCAAATTAAAATTTTTTTTATGACATGTACGAGCTAAAACTTTAGTCTTAATAAAGCATCTCATGGATAGGAGTTATATGACTAGCACAAAAACCGTTTACCACTCAAATTTCACCCAAAAAATGTGAGGTTCGCCCCTAGATCTTTAGGAATAAAAGCATTCACCTTTAATGCTTAGAGAGTGTACCGGTAGTATAATAGATTCTATAACTTATTTTGTGATGCATTCCGAGATCGCTAGTGAGACTACACTTGTGTAGTTAGGAATAACTAAGTGATAAGAGGCATTAGGATAACCCTTGTTTGAAACCTGTATTATAATTACTTCTTCCACATCGGTTGAATAATTACCCCACACCCTTGCGATGTACTCATCTTTAGTACACGATACCCCTAGTTAACCTCTCAGAGCCTATCCTTTTCGCGGTTCTCGTGATGTTTCGGTTTTTCGGAATATCAATGAAGAGCATTGTTTACAATCCACCCCTAAATGTACACCCAAATCGCCTTAGCCTACCTTGTATGCACTCACCTTTAGTGCATTATTTTTATCATTACTAAACCATTAGTTCAATTATCTAGTTTCTTGCATGGTTGCTAAGTCGAGTCATATCTTTTGTACATAGTTTTGGGATGATTGGGACTCATGGGTAAAAGTAATAATTTATGAAATAACGGGAAGGAACTTTAAATTCAAAATCCCTTTATCTACGTAACTAAATACTCCAAGTATTTTTGATCTTTTCAAATCGGGTCAATTAGTGTTAGATAAATAAAAACTCAAGTGTAGGGATGCTCTTATAAATACCTTATATTTTGATGTTATCGTAGAGGATGGTAGAGTAAATATGGCTACCATCCTACATATATCTTTATGTTTATGTCTTTAAATTTATGTATGTTTGTTTCAAGTTATCTAGAGTTAGTGAGTCGAGTCTTGGCTTAGCAACGCCACACTTTTCATGCTTGTAACATAAGATTTTTGACTTGCCACCACTAAATATCGTCTATCCAACAAAACCCTTTGTTTCCATACCGTAAGCCTAACGTTACAACCCTTGCAAAGACCTATTAGATAGTTGTTTTTAGGTGCTTACGCCAAAGCGGTGGAGGTTTGATCTAGCCTCAAGCCTATGGTAATTTATGTACTATACCAGGTAATGAGTGTTTATCTTCCATTTCCATTTACTATATTTCATATAAACCCGAGAGATGAGAGATTCCAAACACCCCTTGTGAGGTGCTAGTATATAATTTCCGTGCTTGTTATGATTATTGCGGTTCTTTTACTTGTTATGAATTATTTTAAACCTTTGCTTCATGCCCCCTAACTTATAAACTGATTGGCTAAAAGCACATTTGCTTGAGGACAAACAAATACCAAGTGTAGGGATATTTGATAAGGTTTAAAACGTACACTTTTAAGGGTCATTTAAGCCCTTAATTGCCCACTTTTATATCCGTTACCGCTTAATTTTGTTCCTTTTCACTTTTTAGGTCACTTGAAAGCAAAATGCTGGAATGATGCACATTTGGACGAAAAGGAGTGAATACATGAAGAAAATGGCAAAGTCAAGATCGAAGCCACTCAAGCTGCTCAAATTGAACCTGACGGCGTTCCAATCAAAGGGCGATGCCGTCCCTCTATACAGACTTGATAAAAACATGCACCAGACGGCTCAGTGAAATTTTTGCTCATACAACCTGATGGCGTCAGGCTTTGAAGAAGTAGGGCGTCACTCAGACTTTTCATCTCAGACCACCCAGATCCAGAATCATGACGACGTCCCACTTGAAGACTGACGGCGTCACAACTCTAAGGTGACGCCGTCCCATCAATGACTTGGCCAAGACGAAAACCTTAATGACGGCGAGCTGACGGTGTCCCACCTATAAGGTGACGACGTCGCACTTGTAAATCTATATATAGAATTCGATTTTTTGCATTTAGAGAGGTAGACTTTTGAAGTAAAAACCTTAAACGTTTGTAGTCCGACTTGGACAGTATCTTAGGGTCCCAAACCCTATTTTACATATCAAGATTAGTGTTTTAATCCAAAGTATCATTATGTTTTCCATTGATTGTGTGTGTGCTTGCTTGTTTAACATGTCTAGCTAAATTTCTTGTGTGTTTGCTTAGATCTATGAAACCTAGTTATTAATTATTGTTAGGTTGTCTCTTATCTTAATTGTAATTGGCTTAGGAGTGCAACTAGGATTTCGTTGTGTTTAATGCTTGAATAATCTTTGTGAAAGTTGGCTTATGAATGAAATAGTTTAAGGACTTGCGGATTTCATAAGCTAAACCCAAAGGTAACCTCAAAGAGTTAGGGCATAGGCACACCCTACGACCTTAGGAAACACAACGCGTTAAGATAAGGTGTGACAATTCAACCATCAATAAAGATAACTAGGGAGTAATAGTATCTAGGTAAACACATTTTTAATCGTCATACGAGCACACATCAAATAAACATAACTACCCGTAGTAATTAGATAATTAGATGGTAGAGTAATCGGTAGAAGTATCACCCTCAAACCAATTGCCCCGAGATATTTACCTTAGCTTTCTAAAAAACTAAAAAAGATAAAAAAGAATCATCCTCAAGCCCCACCTTCTCGTAATACATTTCTTGCTAGCATTCCTATTCCCCTAGAAAACGATATCAATCCCCGAGGCTTACCCAATACTACACTACAACGATTAGGTTCACTGCATAGGTGGTTGAAAAACTTGTTCGAAGAAAAAGAAGTTTTCCTTTGACCCCGAACGCGCTTCATACGCGCATCAGAAAACAGTTTTCATCTTGATATTTTTTCAAATAAGAATTTCATACATTTAGTTTTGCGTAAAATAACAATTTAAATGTTTTATGACCCCAGGGTAAGGATCCAGTGAAAAGAAAACTTAAAATAAGAAGAATGAGAAATAACTATAACCACATATTTGAGATGCATCGACCTGAATTAGATGCATCTTTATTCATTTAGATGCATCACAATTAGTTTCGAAAGTGATTTTGAAGTGAAAACGACGCAAAGTAGTACTAGCAACAAATTTGACCCGCAGAGGACAAAAAATACATAGAATTTGTATAACTTAATGAAATGCATCTAATATATGTATATGCATCTAATTTTTAGCTCGAAAATATATTGTGATGCATCTAAAAGATTAGGGATGCATTTAAATCAAATTGATCCATCTTTAATGTGTAGTTATAGTTATTTCTCATTCTTATTATTTTAAGAATTCTTCTCATTTGATCCTTAGTCTATGACCCCATGCAAAGATGATTTTACCAATACGATTTGACAATTTGAGAAACATTAATTTGTAGTTGCCTATGGGCTACGTGAGCTCATTGATTTTGAATTTACTACTTTAATTGTCAAGATTTCATAATCATGTTTATACATTGATTATTGCATAGTATCCACGCAAAAGAAAGGTGGCGTTGAATAGATAGCTTGTGTTTTGTTTTATTAAAAGGCTAACTAGATAGTTTTTAGGAAAATTTGCAAAACACTCATCTAAAATGACATTTATGGTTTATACTTTATACCTTATCTGTTTTTTAATTTGACTTTTAATATTTTTCAATGCATACTTTTTAACTTTTTTTTTTAATTATTATCTCATGTTTAATGTAACATAATTGTACTCAAACAATTCAGTTATGAATTTTTTGCATGAAATATAATATTTCTGCAGCAAAATGACACAAATAATAATTCACATTTAAAGTGAGGACAATTTCGTTATTTCACGAAAAAAAGTCATAGTTTTAGCAATATGCCACAAAGTTAAGTCAAGTGGGTAATAAGTGTTATTTTGGATTACAGTTTGCAAATTTTTCAATTTTATTAGATTTTAAGTTTTGTAAATTTTTGGTTGTGGATGATGGTTTTAATTTTGATAATTGATATAAGGAATGTGTATATAAGTTTTGTGGGTAAATAACATTTCAATGTTTGGAAATAATTGTGATGCCTAAAAATATGACTAAAATATGACTAATTATATGTCTAAATAAATGTAGCAATAATTTATTGGTTTATAAAGAAGTAGGTTCACATGTTGTAACACCCCCTATTCTGGGTGTTAGGAGAATTTGCTCAATATCTTTGCGCATAGGAGATCACCATTGTTCAGCAAGGTATTCCCACCATTGCTAAACTAAACTTGTTCATTTGGACTTGGTCATCTTTTGCTTATCGGAATCAGTAATCCTGGAGAGAAGAATTTGTATATCTTCAAGGATCTAAAGAAGTCAATGTTAAGTGTAAGGGGTGAGCTGAATGTGTCTTCAGCTTTGTGCTTATGTGAGTTGAATGTGTCTTCAGCTTTATGTACTGAAGTTGTCTTTAGTGTCTGAGCTGAATGTGTCTTCAGCTTTGCATGTTGTGTGAGTTGAATGTGTCTTCAGCTTTGTTAGTTGAATGTGTCTTCAGCTTTGCATGCTGAAGTTGTTTTTATATCTTATACTTAAGATATTTTTTATTCAAATTCTAGTTTAGGGGAAATAGGCACTGGACTGACTCAACAACCCATTATTCTTACCAAAATCCCTAAAACAATTTCAACTTTTACCAACTAAATAAAAAACTCTAAATTAGCTCTAATTTTCTTACATGCACCCATTACATGTGTGTGGGTTTTTGTGTAAAACACCAAACAATGAAACCTGATTCCTTATGTAAATGTTTTTTAAATGAGTAAATTACACCGTTCGTCCTTGTGGTTTGCGTTGACCGCAGGGTTTAGTCCTTTGACCAAAAAAATTGCACCGTACGTCCTTAAGTGTGAAACGTTATGCACCGTTCGTCCTTTGACCAAACGACGTTAAGTTTGACCGTTAAAAACCCATCATGTGACTTGCACATGAGGGTAAATTCGTCATTTCATGACCATAAGGATGAACGGTGCAAGGACGAACGGTGTAGTTTATGTGTGTTTATATGGAGTATGCCATGTAGACACAGGCACAGTAGGTCATGTTAAATTCTTCAATCAACATGTTCGTTTGCTTTATTCGATTCAAGTTTCTTCACAAAGTCTGCTTAGAGCACACATAATGCAAGCCACAAACTCATCACCTCCTCACAACATGTCTCGAATCCCATTACCATGTCCAACTCAACAACAACAACTACAATATATCAACCTCCAACAAAAATTGTCGAGACCTCGAGGGTCTTTACCCACAATCTCCTTGACAACCAAGAAACCAAACGCCCTTCGAGGGCTTGTCCCCATTCGACAACATCAAAAACCAAACCCATTTTCAACTTCCAAATACCAAGTTAACTTCACCAAATGGGTTTTCATCCGAAACCCGAAACAACAAGAATAACAAGAAGATAAATAACATCAAAACTCAAGAATCAAACAAGCAAAATGAGTCCGCACCGAGAGCCATGGCTCTCGGCTTGGCTGCCATGACACATACGACACGACACGCTAATCAAACACGGATACCAACAAGATTTAACACGTTTTTATTTAACAAGAATCCATTTCCCATGTTTTTATACATCAAACCCAACAAGATAGTGAGTCAACTCGTGACTCACCACGAGTTACCAACAAAAACGAGTCAAAGTCATGAGTTTTCGAACCTACCTTCGTTTTGACACAATAAAATGACTGGTGGTGGCATTGTGGTGGTGTTAGGTGGCGCATGAGTGACGTACGAGGGGAAGGGGGAGGGGGTTGAGCGTGTGGCCTTGGGGATCGTGTAGAGGGAAGTGAGTGGAGTGTTTTGAGGTGGGTGGTGTAGTTGGGGGAGCGGCGGTGTGGCGGTGGTGGTGGCGTGAAGGTTGGCCGGCGGCTAGGGTTGAAAGGGAGAGAGAGAAAGATGAAAATGGAGGTGATGATATGTGTTTGTGTGTGGTGATGTGGGTGATATACCACATGGTCTTATCCACATAAATTACACCGTTCGTCCTTATGGTGTTGAAATGACAAATTTACCCTCATGTGCAAGTCACATGATGGGTTTTTAACGGTCAAACTTAACGGTTTTTGGTCAAAGGACTAGTGGCGCATAACGTTTCACACTTAAGGACGTACGGTGCAATTTTTTTGGTCAAAGGACTAAACCCTGCGGTCAACGCAAACCACAAGGACGAACGGTGTAATTTACTCTTTTTAAATTGATAATAGAACATGGGGGGCTTGTGGACGTATGGTCCGGACTGGGCCAGGAATGGGTCAGGCCTGGCAGATGCGGCCCACTCTACACCTAAACCCTAATCCATGTCCTATATATACATGACAGGTTATCTCTAAACCTAACAACTTTGATATGCTACATCGCATACTAACTTGACCGTCGGAGGTGGACCTCGGGGCTACGGCCTCGGGTCCACTCCTAACGGGTTCTCTTTGTTGACAGGTCTACTAGGACTCGAGAAGACGACTAACGGCCCAAGGAGAGTCGTTGAATCCAGTCCGCGCCAGATTATGCATCAACAGAACACAAGTGTACAACATGCAGCGAAATGATTCAATATCAAACATGTGTCAAACATGCAACTAGGCCAACAAATTAAGTAGCAAATTAATGGATAACCCACTAACAAAAACAACACTGTGCACCCAAACCACCCCACTCTCTCTAGCCGACCTCCAATCCGACAACTTCAGAACAGTCCCGACTCCACAAACCACTTTAATGAATGTTATATAGTATAATTACTCCATTAAAGTTTTGCACTCGTTAAAAGAATGGATTTATTACAAAGTTATCTACGAATGATTATGATTGGGTGGTGATTCCGAGAAGTATCCACACAATCTCTAAAAACCTGGATGCATAATAAACATTTGATTATGAGCATATCATATATTTTTTACGGTTGTTTTGAAATGTTCACAGTTTCAAAGTTTCAAAGTAAAACTTACATTTTGTCAATTCTGTCAAACCGCAACCGGGTTTATTCTACTACAACGAAGTGTGAACCCATCAATTAAAAGGAAGTGTGAACCGTGTGGATCGGGTCCACATAACATTCTATGAATTTTAATTGATTTGACAAACACGTGATGACATTTTTACATATCTTCAAAAATGATTTTGTGGCTTTGTTTTCATAAGTTAATTACATTTTTATATCATTCGTCTTTGTATAAATTAGAGTTTGAGTTCCTTTGCTTATAAATTATAATCATATATACTAAGAGATACAAAGAAAAACATTGTTTTAACGATTAGGACATACTGACTAATGTAGATAGATTGCTTGTTATAGCCTCTACATATTATTATTCTTAATCATGACCTATATTAAATTCTTGATATGATCCATTCAACTTGTAAATGCAGATATGATGTGAATAAAATGAGTTTAATATACATGTTTCAAATTCATAAAAGTAAGTCGATCAATTGTACAACCTTTTAGAAATTAATACTAGCATTATTCATACGAGAATGAAAACTTGAATGAAAAAAAAAAAAAAATTGTATCCAAGAAGAGAATGAGAAGAGTTTATTTTATCACTTTTTATAAAAGATATATTTATTTATTTATTTTTTAAAAGAAATATTAGTTAGCAAACTTATCAAGTTGATAATACAATTTCAGTTAAATTTATAAGGAGATCGAGTCATATAAGTTAAAGGTAGGAAGAAAGAAAAGAAAAGAAAAATAATAATAAACTGTAAAACTATTCGAAGTAAGTGGTATATATTAAAACAAACATATACGACGTTGCACTAAAAAACATATACATCGTTGAAATGGTGATGATGTGTGGTATTATGCACAATGTAAAGCTTAAAAAACTAACATCGTTGAATGCTTTTAAACACTGTCAACGACGTAAAATCATGCTACATGTTAAACTACAATATATAAGCTGAAACTTTCATACAATACTAACATTAATTACATTTGTTAACCGGCTAGATTGTTTGTAAACATAAAAAAATATGTACTAAGAGAACAAGGTATGCAAGGACCAATAACACGTTATTGATATGCCATCTCAGTGCCACATCATACACCTCCCAATAACACATCAATAACTCAAACAACCCTCCCTCATAACACACCACTAACATCACTTGTAGGTCCTGCAAAATAACTCACCAAATATACCACTCACTCACAATAAAAAAAAAAAATACAC
Source organism: Chrysanthemum seticuspe (assembly GCA_019973895.1). Classification (NCBI taxonomy): domain Eukaryota; kingdom Viridiplantae; phylum Streptophyta; class Magnoliopsida; order Asterales; family Asteraceae; genus Chrysanthemum; species Chrysanthemum seticuspe. Next base: position 231,310,778 of record BPTQ01000002.1, on the reverse strand, counting down.
ACACAAAAGGTGCATTTGGCTTGAGCTAGTGGAGTGGCTCAAAACACAAAAGAGTTCATTTAGCATAAGTTTGACATGTTGGCCGGTAAAGTTGACACACCAATGGCTCACTAATGGCACCTGATACCTTGTGCTCTCAATTACTATGCTTCTGTAACACATGCATGCGTCACTTATGTTGCAACTTGCAAGTTATACACTAACCATCATCTTGTAACTCGTAAGAATCTATATTAACTTATAATGGAGGAATGACTCTCTCTCTTATTTATAAATTTAAGATTTTCTAAATTATAATTTAAGTAAATACTCCCCCCGTCCCATTTTTATTATCTACTTTGACTTTGATCAGTCTTTCTTGTTCAACTTTGACCATTAATATATTTATTTTTGTTATATAATATTTGATGAAAATGATATCAATGAAAATACATTTAAAACCCAATACATTCATATATTTTGCATTAAGTATTATATAACACAAACAAAAATAATTATGGTTAAAGTTGAAGAAGAAAGGCTAAAAAAATCAATAAGGGACAATAATTTTGGGACGGAGAGAGTACTACTTATAAAATATAATGTACAACTATGTAAAGCATAATTGATTTTAAGCAAATACTATTTATTACATACATACAATTAATATACCCCGTCACCAATATATACAACTAGCTAAGCACAATCTACAAATACAAATAAAACAAAAAACACATTATTCAACACATACAATTAATACACAATTTAATTCACCATTTCATTAAAGTATATAACTCTTTAACCATAATGTACAATCTAATTAAGATTCAAAACATAAATCTGAAATCAAACACCTCAAAACAAAATAACATTTTTACGCTAAAAAATTTAATCACAAGATACCCGCCGCCACATCGCGCGAGTACCCTGCTAGTATACATACAAGTACGATATAAGGATGTGTTTGCATGTATTCACATGGGTAAAAAAAAATCTCAAAACTAAAATAACGTATTACTGTATATGATTCTATCCGGCATGTTGAATTTTGTGTAGGTTGATATCCAAATGCATTTATGGCAAGACGAGTTGACCTAGTAAAGGAACGGTTATTTGATTGTACTAAAAATAAAAATGACCCAGTCCAAAATGTAGTGACAAAAGTATTTGGTCAACGGATGATTAGGTTTGACTTCTTCAAAACTAGATAGGGTCGGGTCGGCTGGTCCGGTTGTTTACCAAATCCTCACCCAAATCTATAACAAAGTCAAATATCTTGCATTTTGACCTTTCATTTTCTCGTATTATTGGCTATTAAGTCCATATGAAGGTACCTACATAAATGCTTTTTCTTTGTACTTCATGTTTCCATGCAATTGATTTTTGTTTAAACTTGTATTTATTGTTATTAGCAAAAAAAAAAAAAAAAAAAGACATATGGGATTGAATACAACAATACTACTTGAAGCGTATTAAACTCGTGGTAGTCGTAGAAACTTTACTAGCAAAAACTCGTAAAATCAACATTTTCTGGTCAACTACCATCTCACTCTTTCAGTAGAGTTAGCGGAATTGATTTGCATTTGATTAAGGATAACTAATTTCCGGACAGCTAATCAACACGCCTGATCAGTTGCCAGTCCATAACGTTTTTTATATCCGGGCAACATTTTTTTTTTCATATAACAAGCATTAATTTTTAATAGTCAATCGTCTTAAGATGCTCAATTCTAATCAGAACTAAAGTGCCATACCCGACCAAGATTGTTGGATTCTTTGTTGATGGGCACAACCCCACGAGTGGTGTTCCGTCCGCTCTCTTAGTCGATATCGACCTCACTTTAGTTGGAATATCTATAGCCAAATTGACGCCGTCCTTGATTACTTAAAACACGAAACTTAATATGAGACTCTACATTCTCGATGCTATTTTCGGCCATATGTTTATTTTATTGCATAAAATCATTATGATCAAACGAGCTTAACAATATTTAACCATAAGTTTCGGTTTCCAAAACATGATTACTTTTGCAAAAAGATGTTGATGTTGGTATAGGCCTAAATCAGTAAAGCAAGTGCACTAAATATGTATTGTTAATGGTCCAATAACTTGTGGTGGATGATAACGTTACCCGATAAGATACATATATTATACTAACTAATAATGAAAAAGTAGATAAGAAAACGACACTAGAATAAACAAAGCTTTCGAAACCTGCTTGGACCAGTCTTGACTGTTGACCCACAATAGTTTAACGTTTTCTAGCTTATTGGCTTAATTAAAATATTTAAAAAAAAAAATGTAGAACTTCGTCTTTAATTTCAGGGGTTATATGACTTATTAAATCTGTTTTTTTTAAGTTGATAAACTCAGAAGCTTTTGAACTTATTAATTTGTTATTTCAAACATAAATAAACTCATATTTGTTTAAGGTTATATGTGGGCTTACGAGCTTATTTTGATTTCGACTTATATTTTATAAGCTCTAATTTTTTGACTTATTTTGAAACTTATGGCCTTCTATGAGTTTATCATATCATAATCTATACTACATAATAATGTATTTAGAACTCTATGAAAGGAAGTCTTAAAAATATAAGTCTACACATGTTACTATAATTAGTAAATTATATAATTAAGAAAAGAAGCATAATTTACAACACTTTAATGCATATAATATTCAGACGTACAAGACAAGAAGCATAACGTACACCATTTTAATGCACATAGTAAAAAAAAACAAAACACCTACATTAATGTTATTTAATATAGTCAGTTAATTAATTGATCAATAAATACAATTAATACAGTTATTAAAACACCCCAAACATAATAAATACAAATTATCAAGCATATTGTACAACCAAATTAAACACAATTCCTACATTAAATGTCACTAATACAAATAATATTCAAGCCCGAACGGGCAACAATCCAAATAGGCTTGAGCCCGAACAGGCGCAGGCTAAACGGGCTCGAGCCCGAACGGGCACGGGCTAAACGAAAATTTTGAAATCCGTAAATTTATTGTCACAAAGAACATAATAAACTAAAATACATGATTCACTTGAAAATTTTATTTCAGGGTAACTACCGCCGCAACGGGCGGGTACCCTGCATTAAATGTCACTAATACAAATAATAAAGCACATTATACAAATATTAAAGCCCGAACGGGCAAAGGCAAAATGAGCTTGAGCCCAAACAGACACGGGCCAAACGGGCTCGAACCCGAACGTGCGCGGGCCAAACGGGCACGGACCAACCGGGCTCGAGCCCGAACGGGCACGGGCTAAATGAAATTCTTGATATCCGTAAATTTATTGTAAAAAAAAAAACATAATAAACTAAAATACATGATTTATCGGTAAATTTTATTTCAGGGTACCCGCCGCCGCAACACGCGAGTACCCTGCTAGTAAACTTATATGAACTCAGAAGTCTCAAAATAAGCCAGAAAATTTAGGCTCATAAAATATAAGCCGAAAATAAAATATAAGCCGAAAAACAAATAAGTTCATAAATCACATATATACTTAATCAAACACCCAAATAGACTATGAAAATAAGCATAGATTTTTGGGCCATTGGAACATTTATGTGGGCTTCTCATGGGATATGTAACTTTTCACTGTTTGAGAAGTATTGTTGCTTGAAGTTGAGCTTCTTTCATGGAAACATTGTGCTGTTAAATAAAAAAGCACAGCCAATGCAAGACGCGAACACCAAGTTTTCAGTTCACTTTCATCCACATAATTATCATTCCATCGAATATATAGCTATTTTGACTCGGAAAAATTCCTATCTTAAGGGGAAAACGCCACCCCTCGGCGCCTCAACCAACCGGTTCTTGAAAAAAAAAACCCTTGCATCTAGACAAGGTTTAGATATAGATATAAGTATGGAACAAGTTTTTATGTTGTCGTGTGTAAGTTAAAGGATAAAACAAACTTAATATGTATAAAAGTAGAGTTGGCAAAATTTGCTTATATGCAAAAAGTTGGGTTGTTATGGGCAATTTTTCAAAAGTTAGGGGCTTCTTTAGGTAGCATGGACATTCTCAAAGGTCTAACGGGCAAAAATAATAGTAGGCTTTATTAATAGCGGGCGTAATGAACGGTAGGCTCCAGCTACTTCACTTGTGCGCTAAAATCACCGTCATGGCTCTTTTTTTTTTTTTTTTTTTTTTTTTTTTTTTTTTTTTTTTTTTGTTATAGTTTATGTTTTTAATTTGTTTTAATTTCCTTTTTGTTTAATCAATGTTTTTAAACTTTCTAAAGCACATATATATAAGCATATAACTTTTTTGCTCGTTTTATTTTTTTACTTATTTTGTGTGACGTAAATTTAGCAATAAAGTTTAGTTTATTAGTTACGTTTAATAAATAAACGTGAGATCTTTCTTTTCTAAACGACACTAAATTTTTAAGACCGCTCGTTTAGCTCGTGCCTGTTAGAACCCGAGCCCGTTTGGCCCGTTGCCAAAGCCCGCCCGCCCGACCCGGCCATTTTACCACCTTTAGCAAGTTACAACTTTCTTATCCTAAACATGAAAGCAATGTTTCCCCATAAACATCAATTTTCATATATTCTATAGGATACACAAGATATAAAATTCTCTATTGAAGCCACATACCTCTTATCATCACAGCTAGTCTTTGCTCTTTAGCCTAGTGAAGTTGGTTCCTTCCCTTATAACATGGACATAATTTGTTGGTCCATTGTTTTTTTTTTTAACTTTCTTTAGATTCTTCATACAACTGCAAGACCTTTATTTGCTTATGATGGCATGATTCGTAGTAATAACTGTACTTCGCATCCAACTAATCGACATGAAAGGGTAGCAAAGGACTAAGAATGATTATATCGGGAATATAGGTATAGTTTAAGATTCATATAACTAAATATATAACTGTGAGCCGAACGACAAGGGTCAAAGAATATTGGAGCATTACTTTTTAAGCAATTCTGATATGATAAGGAATCCAAATATTGCGAAAATTGATGTGTCTTATGGATCATCAACATGTAAAGGAATAATCTTTTTCAATCATTATAAGATTATGCTCACATATTGACACCTTTTGTGATGCTTGATTCGAACATACGATATGAATATGTATTACGTAAATTTTCATACAGCAGATATAGTATAGTATTAATTTTAGAGAGCATGTGTATGTGTTTCAGTGTTTTTGTGTTTGCTTCAACATTTAAGGTCAATTCTTTAGAATAATGGCTGTTTTGGAGGATATATATGGTGGGCTAGACTCAAATGACAATGGCTTCCACTAGCAAAAAAGATGGTGCATCAAAGTCCAAACTGCTTCCAATTAGGATCAGTGATGGTGTCAAGATATTTTGTCAACTTGAATTGCATAACATACATAGATTCCTGATAATATCATATTTTTTGTCAAGAAATGTGGTCCATACTAAAATAGAATAATAACAAATGATAATTAGACCATTAGCACAGGTAGAAACTTGTGGAGTTTAGAATTAGTATGCATACAGCTGCAATGACTGTGACTTTTAAGCCGAAGACTTGCCACAAATAAGAGTGTTTAGGGCCCATAAAATCTAGGATTATAACAATTTCGTCTGTATTATATTCTCTAGTATATGGATCGCATCTTCATTACTCGCTATACCAAGTAAATAAGACCATCAAGCACGTTTATCACATAAAGGTCCCCACAAAATACATCCGACTGAGTTTACTTAAATCTTTGTTTGCTTAGCTTACCATGATGAGGACTGCTATTAATACACAGTACGAAATATACACGCCACACCAAACTCATGCAAGCATCTATACATATATAATATTGAGCCTTTGTGCTAGATGACAGTAGCCAGTTTTAGCCCAAGTAGCATGTGCGTGTTATGCATCACCAATCTTATAACACTTGTAGTAGTAAGTATGTATAATCTGTCTAAAAAAAAAGAAAATTTTAAATTTGAATCAGATGGAACAGCTTTTTGCGTCAAAATAAATAAGTTAGAAATCACTTGCCACGCAGAAACATGTTGTGTTGCGTCTATAACAAAAGCCATTTTGTTTGAGTTTTATAGTCAAAGTTTAACCCTTTATTTGAAATGAAAGGGATACATCATGAATGTTGGCAATGTCTGACCGAGCATATGGGAAGACAAATAGATTCCAAGCGTATGGACAGTTACAATTCTAGTTTAATTAGGATTCCTTATTTGTTAAGGACTATCTTGCTTTATTAGAATTGTAGTAGGATTAGAAAGCAAATTCTAACACCTATATATACCAGCCGAGCTTGTGGTTGGATATATGAAAAAACCGATCAGTTGTTTGAGCATATATTTTTCTGATTAATTGGAAAGCACATTCCAGGATATCTCGTGTGTGATTGTTTGTGATAGTTCCAGTTTACTTGTTTATGTTCTTGTTTCAGCACATGTAAATCAGACTTGTGGGCTTGAATTGGTATCAAGAGCAAGGTTATTTAACAGCAGAAGGATCGACAAGGGTGTTAACCAAGAAGGATCACAAGGGTTTCACCAAGAAGTCGATCACAAGGGTTTTACTAGGGTTCGAATTAAGCAAGAAGTCGATAAAAGTTTCAAACTTTCGACTTGGTTTACTTGGGCAGGAAGTAAATCACTCGACCTCTAGAACCTAGGGCCGGAAGGCGAACAAACAACACCTGTAACTTACAAAAGGCGTTCAAGAAAGATGGTGCAAGGCGAGTCGAGTCAACCACCACCTATTGAACATTCTAAGACGGCTCTTCAATGTCCAATGTTAACAAGCACGAACTATAACATATGGGCAATAAGAGTTAAAGCGGTATTCCGAGTCCATGGAATACTCGATGCACTGGAACCAGGGGAAGGAACACAAGTTGTTGCTAAGCAAGATCACATGGCAGTTGCGTTACTTTTCCAGGCGATTCCAGAAGAACTTGTTTTTCAAGTTTCACAATTCAACACAGCCAAAGAAATCTGGGGAGCTTTGAAGACCAGGTATGTGGGTGTTGATCGGGTTCGAGACGCAAGGTTGCAAACCTTGGAGACGGAATTCGAATCTTTAAAGATGAAAGTCAACGAATCAATCGATGACTTTGCGGCTAGGTTGGGCAAAATTGTAACAGAAGTCAATAGCTTGGGAACAGTTTATGAAGACAAGAAACTTGTTAAGAAGCTACTTGCATCCGTTCCGGATAGGTATGTTGCAATTGTTGCCTCAATAGAACAATTTGCTGACTTGAATACTATGTCTTTTCAAGAAGCAATTGGAAGGTTGAAAGCTTTTGAAGGAAGAATGAAGGGTGTTGACACCACTTCTGAAGATCAAGGCAAGTTGATGTTCGGAAGGGCTGAAAGATATGATAAGAAAGGTCGAGGAAGGAATTCCTCTGGTGGCAACGGTAAAGGTCAAAACTTTTCTTCTCAAAACAAATCTCGTGGTAGTGGTCAAGCTAATAACCACAACCGTAACAACTCCGGGAGCAATACGGAGCAAAAGAAGAACAAAAGTCGAGACCTTTCAAAGATTCAATGCTTCAGATGTGATGAATATGGTCACTTTGCTTCTAATTGTCCCGAACGCAGTGTACAAAAGAAAAAGCATGAAGCAAACCTTTTGAAAACGGAGGATGATGATGACCCGACACTTTTTATGATGAAAAGCATTCAAGAAGTAGTTTTCTTAAATGAAGAAAAGATTATCCCAAACCAATTGAATACTAAGCCAAACGAGGAAGACACATGGTATTTGGATAATAGAGCAAGTAATCACATGACGGGGATCCGAGAATACTTTTCGGAGTTGAATGAGAATATCTCCGGCAGAGTGAAGTTTGGTGATAACTCCTACATCGAGATAAAAGGGAAGGGTTCGATAATCATTGAAGGGAAAACGGGTGAGCAACGGTTAATCACTGGAGTCTATTACCTACCCGAGCTAAAAAGCAACATAATTAGTCTTGGGCAAGCTACCGAAGGCGGATGTGACATTCGTATGAAAGGTAACCTTCTTACTATGTGTGACTCAGATGGCAAGCTTCTGATGAAGGTTCCTAGAACAAGTAATAGACTTTACAAGATTAAGCTCCAAGTTGGAAGTCCGGTGTGTCTCAAAGCAAAGATGGAAGATGATGCTTGGTTATGGCATGCTAGGATGGGTCACATTAATTTCGAGACGATGGAATTAATGGCAAGGAAGGGCATGGTTGAAAAGTTGCCAATAATTCATCAAGAGAACAAGTTGTGTGAATCTTGTTTGGTAGGAAAACAAACCAAGAAGTCGTTTCCTAAAGCAGCGAAATTTAAGGCAACACATTCTCTTCAACTTATACATGCCGACCTATGTGGACCAATTTCTCCACCATCCATAGCACGAAACAGGTACATATTTGTTCTTATTGATGACTTCTCACGGTTTATGTGGACTTTTACCTTGAAGGAAAAAGGTGAGGCATTTGAATACTTCAAAAAGTTCAAAGCTTTAGTTGAGAAGAAGTCGGGAAAGAAGATTATAACCCTAAGGACCGATAGAGGAGGTGAGTTCACTTCAAAATAATTTACCAACTTTTGTGAAAACGAGGGTATAACAAGACATCTAACCGCTCCCTACACACCGCAACAAAATGGAGTCGTGGAAAGGCGAAACCGTACTCTTATGGGAATGACTAGAAGCATTTTGAAAGCACGAGACGTACCAAACTACATGTGGGCTGAAGGAGTTAGACACGCTACATTCTTGATTAATAGAGTTTCAACTCGAGCTCTAGTTAATCAAACTCCATACGAGGCTTTCAAAGAAAAAAAAGCCTAACTTGGAGGGTTTGCGGGTATTTGGATGTGTGGCTTATGCAACGGGAACAAGGCCATATTTACATAAGTTAGACGACAGGGCAACACGACTAATTTACATCGGAAACGAGCCAGGTACAAAAGGTTTTCGACTGTTCAATCCAAAACTAAAGAAGATAGTGGTATGTCGTGATGCGGAGTTTAATGAGGAACTTGGCTGGAAGTATGTTGCTGGAAGCGAATCACACGAGCTAAACCCAGGTATGTTTGTCATAGAATGGCACGGTTCTATTGATACGGGTTGTGGATTTGTTAACCCAGGTGTGACCGATGAAGTTGAGGTAGAAGATCAAGAGGCTGAAAATCATCATGATGTTGATGAAAATCAACCGGTCAATACCGAACAAGAAGTTCAAATCGAGGCGGGTAATGACACTAATCTTGTGACAGAAACTCAACCAATTATGAGACGTTCTTCGAGGGTTTCAACTAAGCCAACTAGATTTAATGACTTTATTATGGGGTCCAGTTCTAGAACCTCAGTTGTTAATGAAGATCAAAATCTACTTTTGATTGAAGATGATGAACCAAGAACGTTCCAAGAAGCAAAAGTCTCAAGCAAGTGGATGTTTGCTATGAAGCAAGAGATTGAGTCTATCGAGAAGAATGATTCATGGGAATTAGTTGAAGCTCCGGTTAATGTTAATCCCATTGGATTAAAGTGGGTGTTCAAAATTAAGAGAAATCCGGATGGTTCAATTAATAAGTTTAAAGCTCGTTTAGTAGTAAAGGGTTATGCTCAAAAGGAAGGAATTGACTATGACGAGGTATTTGCGCCTGTAGCACGGATTGAAACGGTGCGTTTATTGATCTCATTGGCCGCAAAAGAAGCATGGGAGCTACATCATCTGGATGTAAAGTCAGCTTTTTTACATGGAGAACTAAAAGAGCAAGTGTTTGTTACACAACCGGAGGGGTTCGTGAAGAAAGGAGAGGAAAGGAAGATCTACAAGTTGAAAAAGGCGCTTTATGGACTTAAACAAGCCCCAAGGGCGTGGAATACAAAACTTGATAGAGAACTCAAGCAAATATCGTTCAAACGATGTCAACACGAACAAGCGGTATATGTGAAGAAGACAAACAAGTCAATCTTGATTATTGCGGTCTATGTAGATGATCTCTTAGTAACCGGTTCGAAGCTTAGCGAAATTGGTGAATTTAAGAGACAAATGCAAGAAAGGTTCGATATGAGTGATTTGGGAAAATTGAGCTATTATCTTGGCATTGAAGTAAAGCAAGAGGATTCGAGTATCTCAATAAGTCAAGCGGGCTATGCAAAGAAGATCTTAAAAGATGCTGGAATGCATGAATCAAATCCTACTCAATGTCCATTAGAACCTGGAATGAAGTTAAGCTTGGATAAGGAAGGAAAACCAGTTGATGCAACTTTGTATAGACGACGAGTTGGTTGTCTAAGGTATTTACTACACACTCGACCTGATTTATCTTATTCGGTTGGTTTGGTTAGTCGTTATATGCAAGAACCAAAAGAATCACATATGGCAGCTGTGAAACAAATACTAAGGTATATCCAAGGTAGTTTGAATTTTGGAATACGATACAACCAAGAGAAGACCAAGGAGTTAGTGGGGTTTAGTGATAGTAGTTTTGCTATGGACCAAGATGATGGTCGAAGCACAACTGGGCATGTATTTTATCTAGGTAAATCACCTATCACTTGGTGCTCACAAAAGCAAAACACGGTGGCTCTATCGTCTTGTGAAGCCGAGTTCATGGCTGCAACCTCAGCCGCGTGTCAAGGGATATGGTTACGTGGGTTGTTGAGTGAAATAACCGGAATGGAAGAAAGAGTGGTGGTCTTATTTGTTGACAACAAATCGGCTATTGCACTTATGAAAAATCCAGTTTTTCACGGGAGAAGCAAGCATATAAACACACGTTATCATTTTATCCGAGAGTGTGTTGAAAGAGACCAAGTACAAGTTGAGTTTGTAAGAGGTGAGTTACAACGTGCTGATATTCTGACGAAAGCTCTCGCAAGGATTAAGTTCAAGGAGATGCAAGAGTTACTCGGAGTTGAAGACCTACCTATCTCGAGTCAGAAATTAGGGGGGTGAATGTTGGCAATGTCTGACCGAGCATATGGGAAGACAAATAGATTCCAAGCGTATGGACAGTTACAATTCTAGTTTAATTAGGATTCCTTATTTGTTAAGGACTATCTTGCTTTATTAGAATTGTAGTAGGATTAGAAAGCAAATTCTAACACCTATATATACCAGCCGAGCTTGTGGTTGGATATATGAAAAAACCGATCAGTTGTTTGAGCATATATTTTTCTGATTAATTGGAAAGCACATTCCAGGATATCTCGTGTGTGATTGTTTGTGATAGTTCCAGTTTACTTGTTTATGTTCTTGTTTCAGCGCATGTAAATCAGACTTGTGGACTTGAATGAACATCATCTTAGAATGGGATCAAGTCTAGCTAACCAAGTCCCATGGTCAACTAGAATGATGCAGTATGCATCTGTATTTAGAACAACCGATAGACAAACGTGAATATATACTGTTCAATATGTCGATATAACGCAGCATTTTTCTAGCAAAACAAACAATAAAAGTATAAAACCAACAAAGTAGCAAAAAGGTGAAGTGGTAATACAATTGCATTCATACATTTGAGGTGAGCAGGAATAACAGCTTGACAATATTTATGTCATAGAACTTATAAGACTTCATGTTCTTCGCTGCTAACCAAGTCTGCAAAGTAATGACTGTGGGTTCAAGACTTGAATGTATCAAGATGTATGTGTCCTTTGGTTTGATTAACTTTGCATTATCAAAAAAAAGAATCAGAAGCAGATACAGTAAGGGCCCAAGCCCAAACCTAAAAAGCTTTAGGGAAGAATGGTCAATTAGCATACTTTGCAAATCCAATTTGACAACAAAATAAAAAGACTTCTCCCTGTACATATCCATGACTAATGTTGGACCGAAGTAAATGTTGTAACAAGTAATTATCATATGAGAAGTATCATATCCACGGACAAAAGTAGCAAACTCATGCTTGTTACATTCCAAAAGTAGTCCTCTTCATCCGCTTGCACAGCAAGAATTAGTTTCCATCAATACGAAGAAAAAAGCAGAATATACGTATATGCTTAGTTCTAACGAGATTCAAAATGGCAAATATTGTATCCTTAACGATAAAGATTAATACAGATACATGGTTAGAATGTGAAACTTTTCCTTTGATACTGATTCTCCTATTTTACTCCGTATTATTCTCCAATTGTGGTTCACAAAATTAAGACGACGTGTATATAGTTTTTCCCTCTTGCAAGGTATATTCATCCAACTAGACGATTCCCGCGACCTTTCCCTCCTATAAATAACGAGCTTCCGTTAATAACATATTTCAAACCATCCTTGACTTCAGATCCTCTTCCTTGACTGCATCACTTATTTCTAAAAAATGGCCTCAACCTCACTGTACTCAAGTAGCTCAAGCTCCTCATGGACACCTCAACAGAATAAGCTGTTTGAGAGAGCACTTGCAGTGTATGATAGAGACACCCCTGACCGTTGGCAGAAAATAGCTAGGGCAGTTGGTGGAAAAACTGCAGAAGAAGTGAAGCGGCACTATGAAGTGCTCATTGAAGACCTCAGGCACATTGAGAATGGCAATGTCCCTTTCCCCAACTACAGACGTTAGCCTACATTGTATGCCAACAACGAGGTAAAGCCACTGGACAAAATACTGAACTTGGTTCACTACGATTTTGATCAGATTATCACACTCTAAAACATTGCATTGTCGCATTAAACATTACTTTACTATATCGATTCAGTTTAAACATATTATACTCAACTTATAGCATCCAAATATCCTTCCTAAAAAAAACAATTGTCTAACCTTAATTTGTTTTCTTTTCTCATGCCAGTTTATGATGTCATCTATAGTTCCAATGAAGTTCGGGGCATTATAGCTATCGTAACCTATTCGTCGAGTCAACAAATATTTGTGCCAGGAAGTTGACTAGTATTACGTACCAGTATTCAAAATAACTATCATGTATTCATGTTGATATGTATCGCTATCTCTGAGTGTCCATTGATTTCGAAAGTCATTGTATGATTGTAATGTTCAGTTTGATTAATAAATTTAAGCTAAAATTTGTGGATCGTTTACAGCAAACCATTTTAGGCTTTGTTTGTTTTTTCAAAAGAAGAGCTTTTTTCCTCTTATGTCTGCAGGCGCGCAGACATTATCTTTGAAGACCGTTTGTTTTTTTTCAGACATAAGAGGATATAATCACTTCTTTCCTCTTCACCAATGCAGACATAATTTAGGTCTTTTTTCCACTTCTTTCCTCTACACCAATGCAGACATAAGAGGAAAAATGAAAGAAGTGCTTCAATAGCACAAAAAACAAACGGTCTTCTTCTTGCAGATGAAGAGCTTAAATGTACCTCTTCTTCTGCAGACATGGTTTGCAGATGAAGAGATAAAAGCTCTGAAAAAACAAACGACACCTTAGTTTGCAATGGTAATTGTAAGCAACAATTACAATTGTCTGTATGATCAGATTGAAAGTCTGTAAGAACCGGTCTTTGGCAAACTACTACCCTATTGTCTAATAAAATCAACGTTAAGTTAGTGATGCCCATGGGATGAGAGGGGTTCACCGCTAGTTCCACGGTTAATAACTCAACCACCTATTCAAACTGATATATAAATGGTGTTGTTGCTCGTAAGTTTCAGTCGCGCTAGATGGTTTTACAGACACAAGCATACATAGAACCTTGGCATTTCATATATAATCCAAGTTTTCAACACTTCATAATCTAACTATCTACAAAAATCTCATAAGGTATATTGGAATTATTATGAAACATAAAAATCATTAATTTCAAATCTTAAATAAACATATAGAAATATTAAGAAATAACTTGTGCTACAACTATACATATATGAGTCTCTTTACCTTTTTTGGTGCAAAGCATAACATATAAGCAAAGAGCAAATCATATGCCAAGTATGGTATGGAACAAAAAGAATAAAGAAGAGTAAAGATATTCATATTACGTTAAAGTTATACAAATAAAAAAGAACAAAAATAATTTGACTGGCAAAAGTGAAAAAAAAGGCTGCTACATACTACTAAAACTAAAGCTTAACAAAGAAAAAAAAAAACCGAGATCTAGTACTTCGTCTAACGTAAAGAATTTTGAACAAGAAAAAGGTCGACCCCACATTCCACGTCATCATGTGTGGGACTCCAAGATATGCCACGTCATATTAACTTAAATATTTATATTCTTTCTCATCTAGTAGTCATGGACGAGGCCAGGCCTGTCAGTGACGTTTAGCCGCCACGACAGGAAGGGTGAATCTCTGTCGTCCATGTCATGATCCATGAACCTAAACTCGTTAGACGCCGCAGCTGGCGAGTAACATGATGGCATTTTGTACGTTGATTGTGAGTAATATTGATCATTAACCCATTGGTTGTTCCCATTGTTGTTCATCATGTATTGGTGGTGATGATATCCCTCACTTGCGTCACTTCCACCGGTCGAAACTGCCGCTGCTGCGGCTGCATTGGCTCGCCTCTCCTCTTTCTTGTATCGAATTCCACATGCATTGCACAATGACTGCAAGGAAACAAATAGTTAGGATCACTTTTTATAATTTGTTTGTATGTTTTCACCAATTCTAATGTATATTAGAATAGATGAAAACGTGCTTCTTTCAAAACTGTTTCAAATTCTGAACGGTTTTGAAAGAAGCACATTTTCCTTGATAAGAACTAAGAAGTATGAAAATACCTTAGGGCCACGAGGTCCATTTCTCCAAAGAGGGGTAGAAGTGGTGTCACAATTAGCACACCTCCTAGAAAACAAGCTATCAGAACCATTACCATTACCATTACCATTGCTACTACCACGGCTCGCTTTTTGAGAAGATGGTGTAGGAGAGTTGCTAGAAGACTGCAAAATGTTCCACCAATTCGACCCACGACGTTTTTCGCTATGTGTTTTCTCATAGTCATTAGACGACATTCTAGTCGAAGGTGTACCCAAAGACAAAGTGCAATCAACCGAAGAAGGCGAAGAGCCATAAGGACACATTTCTTGCTCATATGGCATAGGGAAAATAGATGAGAATGAGTTTTGTTGATAATGGTATAGACCACATGAACATGGACCCATCATGGTTGAACCAGTGCACCTATTCATGGTTTAGTGTCGATAATAAGATGATGAAATAAGGGTCAAAGAGTGAATAAGGTTGTTGTATATGTTATACTATGTTTGAAGCTAGATTTGTGGGACCAATAAAGAAGTGTAAGAAGGGGAATGTGATTTGCTAATGAGAACAAGAGGGTGTTTATATAGGTATACTTGAGTGGGTCCAGTGGAAGTGAAGTTGCAGAAGTGAATATTCCACATATGTTTTTTTGTCGTTTTGTCTTCTTGTTTTTTGCAAGGGTGATGTGTAGTATAAGATTTTAGAATTTAGAGTCATAATGAAAATAAATAAATAAAGATGATAGAAAATGTGGATAAGATGTGATGGACATATATTGTTTTAAAATGGATTTGGCTTCAGAACATATATATTGTTCCTGTTAGGATTTGATATATCAAATTTATTCGGCAAAAAATTTATTTTACTTTTTTCTAATTATATTGTAGATGGTATGTTATTCATGGTTACAAAATAAGTGTTGTTACTTGTGTTTTGGGGATGGATCTTCTCATTAACAGCGACCGGATATAAGCTTATGAGATCGTATGAGATGCTTCTAGGTCAATAGGTTGTAGGTTCAAGTCACGTCGAGCAACTCCTTATACATTATATGTGACTTTCAACTAGTTTGAATGTTTTTAGATTATTTGGACATTAGTTAGATAAACTTGAAGTGTTCTTTAGAGATTAGTTATAGCATGAACTAGGAGTCTAGCACATTAATTTACTTATAAGTTGGTCAAGATTTTCAACTAAAATAAAGAAAAGAACACATAAAAATTGTGAGCTATATACTCACTTTTGTATTTATATCATTCATAGTGTTTGTGATGTTTACTCTCTAAAAATAACTATCCAACACAAAGAAGTACCTTTAAGATGATTCATGAGTTTCTTTACACTAATAACTGTGGTTTAGTTCATCTCCTCATGCTTTGAAATGAATTAACATTTTAATATGAATAAATTGCAAAAATTGTTCATATTTGGCTAAATTACAGCCGCATTCTTTTACAGTTTTAAAAATGCAGGCGTAGTTTCTACGGAGAACTTTTGTGTGTAATTCTTGCCTGTGACAAAGACGGTGTGTCTGCACTTTTTCATATGTTTTAATTCCAATGACGATAGCTGAACACCAAAATTATCCACAAAAACTGCGTCTGCACTTTCAAAAGAGATTCATAAAGTATAACTATTAGAAAATAACAAAATTTTCAAACATCATAACTTTTCTACAAACTAAATCCAAGAATTATCAAACATGATATCAATAGTTCATGTATTTCCAAACATTACACATATAGGTTACTATTTGAAAGACTAGAAGATTTGAAATAGCATAGTTCATGATGAAATCCATAGGATGAATAAAAAGAGGAGAGTATGATTGAGAGAGGAGGGTTTTGAGGGGTGGTGTTTTTTTAGGGGATGGTCAAAAGAAGGCACGTGACCAGGGGAGAGGGAACAGTCTTCTATACTCCGATCACGAGGCAGCAAATCTTCTTTCTTTAATCACCATTAACATCACCTTTAACATTCTTCCTTATTGTTTTCCTTAAGTAAAGAATATTCATTAGTACTACTACTACGTACTAGACATTAATGGATCATCTATGTGTAAAGGAACATATTCCATTTATATTACATTTGCTTAGACCTGAATATATACATGCTCACTTTTATTCTAGCTAACGGTACATTCGGGATAGTGTAAGGTGTTTTTCATCCAAATGTTTGTTGGTTCAAGTCTAGACGAGTACATTAAATTGTTTTCAGGTAGGGTGCGAGTTTGCCTCAACAAAAGAACTTATGAACATATTTTGTAGTAGGTTGAAAAACCGGCCTTATGGTAGCAATGTTGTAGGCTAGCACATTATTTACTTTGTCACGTTAGTTATCGTTTTTATATCCGTGATCATCTATGATTTGGATCGACTTATATCTACAAGTGACTGAATTTTTTTTTCTTTTTTGAACGGCAATTTTTATCACACCATATATCATCTATCTCACAATGCCTCGAGTGAGGCTTGAACCCACAACTTTTAGGTTGGTGTGCAACTCACATACCACTAGACCAAAAGCTTTCGGGCTACAAGTGACTGAAATAGACGTTCATTTTTCGGTTCAACCCTGTTTAGATGCCTAAGTGAGCTTGATAGGAATGGCTAGAACTTATAAATCATGGGCTTAATCATCACGTGATGAGGAAAATAAACAAAGTGCAGTGGTTAGGTATGGTATTGGGTGAGGGTCTTGTGGGGGTCCAAAACAAGCTAGCCAAGGCAAGCCAGGATGGTGAGTGGGTCACATTCAAGTCATAGTGAAAAAGAAAAAGAAGGAATCAAGAGATTTTGTTATGATTAGAAAAGAGAGAAAGGGTGTGATAGAAATGGTTGATACTACTGCAATCATCAAAGCAACCTATTTTCCTCTGGGTTTTCGACTCAATCTTTGACCCAAAATTACTGTTACTTATAAAAATACCAACATGGAAAAAAGCAATAGTTACATTACATGCACTCTTCATCTTAAAAACATACACATATTGTCCTACAAACATTTTTTTAAAGATAAGAATGTTAGGAAAAAGTAACAAACACTCTTGATCTAAAAAACACACACATATTGTCCTACAATCATTTTTTCGACCCGTATAAACATAATTTTAACGCGCATTATACATGTAACATGCTACAATAACACGCTAAGGATTTTCCCTAAACATAAATCATGTAACTAAATGTTTAGTGAAAGATGTATTTTGAGATATTTGAAGCCTCAAGAACCAAGATATCTTGTTTGTAGAGAACCAATGCTTATGAAAAGACAATGTTTATTACATGAGCAAATCCATAATAATGCATGATACTATTTGTAACAATGATGACAAACTTATGTTGGTGGTCATAATTTGAATTAGATTGTATAGGCAAGATAGAAATGTGAGTCAAAGAAATTGGTCAAAAAGACCATGTTGTATTGCTTGGGGTGTAATCTAGAGACAAAAACAAACAAAAGGTAAAATGGGTCCACATTGACAGCAACAGTCATAGTCCACATCCCCAAAGAACAAACACAACTTCCTTTGGAATATGAATCGAATCGACAAAAAGATTCAAACAAAACATCAAAACACTTGGAGATCGAGCGATGAGAGAATCAGATCGTCTTGAGATTCGTGAAACATTTCTACGTTATATCATTATATTATTTAATATCTAAAAATGAATAATTACTTATTCCGTCATAAAACAATGAGCATCGCTAAAACTTTCGACGATATTTTCCTATTAATTCTTCTACACATATAACAATCTAAAGCTGGATGACAAGGAGGTGACTCACTCACCTTACACCTCAGCGTTATATCAACTTTTTTTCCCCTCTCACTTTCCCTCACCCTCACTCACCCTTTTGTGGGCAAGGATACTACATGTTCAACTTTTATTAAAATACACACTTTATACAAATATACCCCGCTAAATATCCCACACATACTCACACACAAAATAAAAAATAATAAAACATGAAGGATACTTAAGGTGAGCCGTTCACCTTATTTTGTTTGGTAAAGCTGGAATCGCGCGTGAGAAGAAGTGATGGGCAAAAGATACTTAAGGTGAGATAGAACTTAAAGTGAAGAGTTCACCTCCCTTGCCATCTAGCTTAATATCTATTTTATTTTATTTTTACTCATTCTTTTTCTATATCTAAGCCATCAATTCTAACATTTGTTATGATCATGTGAGTAGGAGGATAAGTAGCAATAATTTGTAAGAGAATTTAACATTTTCCTAAAATATTTGTCAAAAAAAAAAAAAAAAAAAAAAAAACATATACAATATAAGAAAAACATCAATATTACAATTTTCACTTTTTTACTTTTCCTAAAATTACAATTTTACTATTAGCTACAATAATTATTTAAAACTTTTTTAATGCTTGTAATAATAACCTTAAGTGAGGGTTATATAGTAAATTCAAACTAAATTCTCTTTTTATGATTGAAAGCCGATAATTAGTTTAGAACACTTAAAAATGAAGATACAAGCAATAAATCTGAGACGAAAAAAGTATATCTTTTGATGTTATTATTATACTACATGCAAATATCATGTTTAAGTGTTTTTAAAAATGGATGTTA
Organism: Chrysanthemum seticuspe; assembly: GCA_019973895.1. Taxonomy (NCBI): domain Eukaryota; kingdom Viridiplantae; phylum Streptophyta; class Magnoliopsida; order Asterales; family Asteraceae; genus Chrysanthemum; species Chrysanthemum seticuspe. The sequence continues at coordinate 231,291,579 of BPTQ01000002.1, read as the reverse complement.
ATTTTTTTTTAATGTCTAAATAGCCTTTTAAAACATGTGATGGCATGATGCATAATAGTATGTCACAATGAACGAAAAATCAACTAATGAACTCCCCATGAACATATGTTACGATATGAAAGACCAACTAGACGTGTTTAAAAAAAACGTATAATTGTTATTGTTCAAAGAAATACATTCCCATTAGATGATATCCACTTTAGAACTTATGTAACTTAGATCAGATGTAATGGTCATCTTACGACGTGCACATGGCCACCACTTTATGGCAACCTCCTCACACGCAATCGGAATTCAATTACACGGCAGTAAGGGGCGTCATTAGTTCGTGGGCGTTTTGTGTGTGTAATGTATGTTGTGCATGTATAAGTAAGGTTGAAGTGTTTAAATGAAGCTTAGATAAATGATGATGAGAAATATGGTAATCATTATGATAGGAAATGTGACATGAATATAAATGATGTGAAGTTGATGTAAATGCGAGTAGATGCTATATTTCATTTCTTTGGTAAATGTGGTTTTTGACCATTTGAACGACCAATCGACTAGGCTCAAAGCCATCCTCACACTGATTAAAACTTTATATCGAGTAAAGTTATCTTCTTTTTTAAAGAGGTGGCACAATTGAAAGCTATATGTCTCTTGAAGTAAAATATTGCTCCTCAGGTAGAGCGCGCATAGGATCCCTCGAACTGGATGAAATAATGCCTTTCGAGCACCTACACAAGTAACAAACACGCGTTAGCCTCGCTTTGGGTTTGATCCTAACCAATTAATCATGTGACATATGGAATGCACATTTTCACTTTCATGATACTCACCACTAATCTTGCCATGTGTCGTCATCTTAGAGTTAGACATGTTTTTAGGCATTAATTTTAGTCATGCAAATCATTTTCCGTTTCTAAAATAATTGTTCTGAGAAAATAAAAAGAAAAAAAATGATATAAGAAAAACATAATCATTACAATTTTTACTTTTTTATTTTTCTTAAAATTACAATTTTATTATTAACTATGGTAATTATTTAATTTCTTTTAATGTTTGTAATAATAACCTTAAGTGAGGGTTATATAGTAAATTCAAACTAAATTCTCTTTTTATGATTGAAAGCCGATAATTAATTTAGAACACTTGAAAATGAAAATACAAGCAATAAATCTGAGACGAAAACGAAAAGAGTATATCTTTTGATGTTATTATTATACTACATGCAAATATCATGTTTAATTGTTTTTAAAAATGGATGTTAATTTTTTTTAATGTCTAAATAGCCTTTTAAAACATGTGATGGCATGATGCCTAATAGTATGTCATAATGAACTAAAAATCAACTAATGAACTCCTCATGAACATATGTTACGATATGAAAGACCAACTAGACGTGTTTAAAAGAAACGTATAATTGTTATTGTTTAAAAAAAATACATTCCCATTAGATGATATCCACTTAGAACTGATGTAACTTAGATCATATGTAATGGTCATCTTACGACGTGCACATGGCCACCACTTTATGCCAACCTCCTCACACGCAATCGGAATTGAATTACAAGGATGTGAGGGGCGTCATTAGTTCGTGGGCGTTTTGTGTGTGTAATGTATGTTGTGCATGTATAAGTAAGGTATAAGTGTTTAAATGAAGCTTAGATAAATGATGATGAGAAATATTGTAATCATTATGATAGGAAATGTGACATGAATATAAATGATGTGAAGTTGATGTAAATGTGAGTAGATGGATTAATAGTATATTTTATTTTTTTGATAAATGTGGTTTTTGACCATTTGGACGACCAATCGACTAGGATCAAGGCCATCCTCACACGGATTAAAACTTTATATCGAGTAAAGTTATCTTCTTTTCAAAGAGGTGGCGCAATTTAAAGCTATATGTCTCTTGAAGTAAAATATTAGAGCGCGTGTAGGATCCCTCGAACTGGATGAAATAATGCCTTTCGAGCACTTACACAAGTAACAAACACGCGTCAGCCTCGCTTTAGGTTTGATCCCAAAACCAAGCATCGACGTGAAAATAAGTATAAGGTGTGAGCCGAAATGCTGAGTAATAAATGAGAGAGTAATTAAGTGTGGAATCAGTTAGTTTGACACTAAACATCGTTGGGGTATTTATACTCCCCAACCATCACACCTGATATCCTCGACAAGGAGCGAGCCGAGCTACACACCTAGTATGGGTGCTAGGTGCCATGTCACATGAGGGACACAATCTCGTGAAATCCGACCTATGCGACGCTAGTCCAATTCTTGGCACAAACTGTTGAATAAAGAGATTCCCCTATATGAAAGAGTGTCTACTTGTATCATCCTTCAGAACATGCCCTTAGAACACGTGTTGCATCTGTCTTTCAGGATATGTTCTATACGTCAACTATGCCTAACACATGATTTGATTTTTTTCCCGATATAGGGTTACGGGTTACCTCTGGTAAATTATTATTACTAAAAAAAACAATTAAGTACAACAGGTGTGAGTGAATCCTATACCTCAGCCCAAAAAGGCAAACCAAACACACTTTTTTTTTTGAAAGGCAATATATTATAAACAGAGAATCCCAAAACGGGACCTCACAAACCGAGCTATACAAAGAAACCAAGGGGCCAAAACGCCAGAAACCACATACACAACAACAAACAAAACCTACAAGGGCAAATAGGAAAATATATCAAAAGGCTTGGCTATCCAACATGTCCAATCCACCTTCACTCTTGAGTTGATACGAGCCGAAATCCATAGTTTAGCCATTCGTTGGATACTAGGGAAAATATCTTCGTTCTTGATTTTTGAAATGTCATCCCCAACTGCGTGAATCAACCTATTACGCCAATTCCAAACAGCCCATAAGGCTAGTTGGAACACCCCATTTATAATTTTGGCCAACCTAGGACTATTATGATCAGGAACGATACCTAAAGCGACCTCAGATATAGAAAAAGGAGGGAAAACGGTCGGGGGAGGAAGGTTCCACCAACTCCAAATCTTTCTCCAAACCAAACTCACTTTATGACATTTGACCAATATATGCTCAATGTCTTCAACCTCCGAATCACATAATATAAGGACAAAAAGTAGCATAAGAAAGACAAACCAATCTTATGAGCAACTAATATAAGGACAAAAAGTAAATCTAAAGTTTAAACTGACGACGAAGATTTATATCTATCGAATCACAATACGCGCGCTATTATAAAGTTAAACCTTGAAGGTCACAAATGTCATATAAATCATAATCTTCATCTTTATGTAAATTAACATCATATGCATCTTCACTCCTCATGTAAACTAGCATCATGTAAAGTCGATTAAGGATTTGAATTTGCTCATAACTAAATGATGGCAGTCACAAATTAAGCTTTTATCATCTTAATTAGTAACCCAAATAGTTAATTATGTTATACATGGCCATTAGCTCATATAGAGGAATCTCTTTTCCTACAAACAACAAAGATATGATGAAACACTACATAGATATGGGGTAATCATAAGAGTACGTGCAATTACACTAATTTTATTGTTTAGTTTTCATTAAATCATTGCTTTACTAAAAACAAATCAAATATAAAATACTCCCTCCGTCTCAAATTTATTGTCATGAGAGAGAAATCTCCAAGTTTAATAAAAATGGGGCCACCTTAATTCTCAACCACTCAAAGAGAATATTCTCTTAATTTATTCTCTAGTTTTTACTAAAAATGGTAAGTGGACAATCTTTTTGAGACATCCTAAAATGGAAATATGGACAATTATATTGAGACGGAGGGAGTACTAAATATGGTGTCTCGTCTAAAAAATTGGATAGTGGTTTTTGCATGCATGCAAAACATGAATCAACGATATAGAGATGGCACGTGGATTAATGTTGATGGTGGTACGTGTTTGGGGTTAATAAATGCATGTATACTAATGTATGATGATTAGCGCATGCATTCTTTCGTAATTCGTACCCAGCCGCAATGAGGGACCTACAATATCTAACTTACCTTACCAACATTCCTTCATCATTATTGAATCACTTTAACTTCTCGATCTTCTGTTTGGTTGACTGAAATATAAACTTTATTTATAGAAAGATGAAGTCTTGTATAAATCAAATATTATTACTTACTCCGTTTTATAATACGCGTTCATATTGAACTATTTTTAAAGGCTACTAATTTGCATACTCTTATTTTTTATTTGCACACTGCAGACAGTGCAATAAGCAGTTGTACATTTATCATATATTGCTTTATCAGGCTGTACATTTTAGTGTGCAAATAAGAAATAAGAATGTACCAATCAATTCTCATTTTAAAATGTTTTAAAATAAGTATTCACTTTGCATTTTAACCAATAACAAAAAAATATTAGTATGAAGAAATAATATTTGATTTGTGAAAAATGTACTTAATAAGATTTTTAAATATTTGTGCATATTGATAATGAACACTTGTTATGAGACGGAAAGGGTAATAATATCTTCATCTAAAACTAGAGAATTGTTTGTAGTCACTCAAAATTTAAAGGCACAAAGTAACGGTAGCATTTAGTTTGATAATTTTACTTTTCATTGTAATAAAAGTATAATGTTGTAGATTGCCTCTTTGTACAGTGTATATAATAATTTGGATGTTTTGCATATTGATTTATTTTTTTACACAAAGAAAAATGTTGCATACTTGCATCTAGGCACTCTTTAAGTTTTTCTAATATGCTAGCTAGTGTATATACTAATAAAACTTCTTGGCTAGTGAACCCAATCTAACTAAAGACTCATTTTAACTTATATTGCTTTTACTCGTTATTCAACGTAACCTAATTATGGATGAGAGTTTTGAAAGTACGTGTATGTGTTTGGTTTACTACAAAGATATGATGTTCGTATACAAATGTTGAGAGAAGCATCCTCGTATAGATGAGAGTTTTGAAGTACTAAAAAACATAATTCTCAAAAGGACAAACAACAACTTGAATGAATGAATTCATGTTTTGTTTTTAGCACTTTCTCTCTCTAGATACAAAACTTAATGAGATGGAGTGAGAGATGAGGTGCTTTTTGAGGGCCAATGTAATGTTAAAGAAGGGTATACTAGATGGCAAATGAGATTAAAGGAAGAAAAGTAAGGTTTGATGAAGAAGACAAGAGAGAAATAGAAAAGTGGGAAATGGGGTTTTATGGGAGAAGCCCCTAAACAAGAGTCTAGCTTGTGTGTACTTTGGGAAAAGTTAAAGATTTTGAACCAAGACAACTCCTACTTCTTATTGTCTCCTCTATGGGGATCTTATTTTCCTTTATTCACTTCTTCTTCTCTTCCTTTTTATTTTGTCAATTTCCATAAATTGTCTCCACAAACACTTCGACCATATCATTAGACGTTAAGATATAAATCGAGTATGTTATTTTGAAGATAAAGATAGCACCATAAGTAGTTTCTGCTTAGAAACCTTCATAGAGACCACTCATTGTTGGATTTATACATACAATCAAAGACAATCTAAATAATCAAACTTTCATATAAAAAAAAATATCTAAAATGAAATCAAAAAAAATATATATATTGCAAATTACGAGCTACGATATTGCCATATTTTTTGGTCTCCAAAATGTAAAGTTCCAAAGGAACATGATGATTTTAACACCATCTACAAAATCTTGTGTTTTGGCTCTGTTTTCGACTCTTTGATGGCAAACAATTTAAAATTTGAAACTTATCTTCTTTTATAATCTTTTAGCAATCTCTAATCACTTGAACTAGGTAATTTACGTTTTATGATTTATTTTTCGGAAAACGCATATTTATTAACACAGCCAAAATATAGAAAGTGCATATCAAAATCATACACATATGGTCATATGACTAGACTTCACGCTTTATACGAAACCAACAAAAAAAAAATGTGAGACATCACATACACGATGAATATATTTCATCCTCACATGAACTATACACATGTATATACAAAGTTTACTTACATATGTAAGTCTCCACATAAACTATGACATCCCAAACACACCAACCTGATAAATTTCTTTCTCCAAACAGCAAATGCTATAGGTTCACAAATGATATTTTATATCTTTGTCCCGTAATTCCATCAATCCCCACTGTAACATGCCACATCCAAAGTTTACAATGTTTTGACACACATTATGTTTGTGCACCCGCTTATTCTAGATCCAAAAACAACACCAGTTTCTTATGTTAAATATATTCATACACGTTGTTGGATCCTCAAGCCACTTTTCCCACCGCACTTGATACTCTTTGATCTTCTACGTATCCACTTGAATGCTCTCAAATGGATCTCTTGAATAGATTTGTTGTAGTTTCAACCTTTCTCCCAAAAACTTTTCAATTGCGATTTCTCCAAATATAATAGCCTTTTGTTTAAACTACTGCTTGTCATAGTGGATTATATTTTGATCAAATAACCCATTCTCATTATACCTAAACATCTCATTAGTAGAAAATGCATTTACATTACCATTCTTCCACCATTCAAATACCTTTCCCCATATATTCATTGCTTCGATGCATAATACCAACCTATGATCAATAGTTTCACATGTCTCATTACAACTTGGACTTAAAATTGTATCTAAATCAATACCCTTCTTATCAAGCTCTACTCTAACTGGAAGTCTTCCTCGACCTACCCTCCACATAAAGATGTTAACCTTCTTCGGAACAAGTTTATTCCACATCGTCTCATTCCACATCGTCTCATTAATGTTGTTTCCGACATCAATGCATTTTTCATCTATCAATTTTCTTAAGACTTTGACCGAAAAAAATGCATGTATCATCAAGCAACTACTTTCAAGTGTCCCTTCAATTCAAAACAATGTTAGTATTTCCTATACATGCCTCCAGCGTCTCCAATTCCCCACCACTCCCCCTTTCCCCTTCCCCCGGTGCCTGCATCTAGTCTCAAACATGTCTCCCCGTTCCTTCAACCCAATTACCCTTATCCGCTAGTACCCCATCCTTACGTCTATCCAAGTGAAACAATATTTGGAACCTATCGATCAATCTCCCACTATCTATCTATCCACCTATCTCTCCAAAAAGTTATATGTGCTCCATTCCCCGACATTTCTAACGAAAGAAGATGAAAATTCTATACCCGATTTATCTATATCCATGCCCACCATCATAATGTCCAACCATACACCCTACCAACTTCGCCCACCTTTATGTTTTCACCCGCACCCAGTACTCAAGGGGTCCTCCTATTTTCTTATATTACCTTGTTACAGTACTAAGGGTGCCAAAAAATTCTAAAATTTTACCAGGTTCATGAAAATTTTAGAAATTGTTGGACACCCTTAGTGCTGTAACAAGGTAATATACGAAAATACCCTTAATTTTGTTATAAAGTTTCTCTAACTACTGATATAACACCCCAGTTTTCATGATAATTGCCTTAAATATATTTTGAAGCTTTCATGTCAATTCATGTTATTTATGAAAGGTCTGGCCTTAAATATATTTTAAAGCTTCCAAGTTAACTCATGTTATTTTTTGAAAATTCGTTAGTCAAGAAGACCTTTCATGAAAATTGTGGTGTTATAACTGCCCGACCTCTCCCTCCGTGATGCCTTCAAGTATCATGTTATTATTATGGGTTTTGCTAATATATGCTCCGTAGATGCATATTTAGCTCTTTAATATATGGCAAGGTTAATAGTATGGACTACGTTTCTACATATAGATTGCTTTTTGTATTATTATCATATCCCTACTAATATATAAAGCATTTAAGACTATTCCATAATTAGTAATGCTTAAAAAGTCAGACTCTTAAACTTGCTTGCTATGGAAGGCTTTCAAAACTTGATCAATACTTGTAACCTCAAAATTTGTAACCGTCATATTAATGATCAAATAAGTGATTTAATGGGAAAAAATTATGTAACCACCATATCAAATATTTGTAACATATAAAACTGAAAAAAAGTTATTGATATATATTAAAATATTATATATGAAATCTTAATATAAAAAGAACTCATGATTTATAAAAGAAAAAAAATCTCAGATTTATGCAGACCCAGCTTGTGATGGCAAAGTATAGAACACAACATATTAAAGTAAACTTACATATGATTATAGTGTCTATATATCTATATATATGTTATGCATACGTATTTTGTATTTCATATATAAAAGGAAACGCAAAAATCCCCTTTATATAGGGTCGAGATAACCATAAAATGAGATCACCATGATCTTAATCATGTCCAGAAAAATTGGATATGAAATACTTTGCATTGTTATTGCTTAAAGTTTTTTTAATTTAAATTATCATTCATTTGTACATATATTGTAAAAAACGTATAACCGAATAATATTTGTTCGCCGCAAAATATAGTCATAAGATACCTGTCATCGTATTGTGCGGATACCCAGCTAGTAAATGTTTGATATCTAAATTCTTGTAGGGTGAAATGTGCTTAGTAAGTCTAACTCGGCTACTTGAATTATCTAGAATCTTGAACATTCAAAGGTATAGAATTATGGAAATAGATTTAGTGAGAAGAGAAAATTAAAATAAAAAATATGAGAAAAAATTTGAGGCACATATTTTAAATGAGCGGGAGAAATTTTGAGGGAGATGCAATTTTTTTTATGTACATCTAAAATATGCGACTGTGATTTCTTCTCGTTATTTTTATTTTAAATTTACTTCTCATTTGATCTTACCAATAAAATTATATTATACCCGAAAATTGACAAATATGATTTTCTACTACCAAGAACTAAGGGCCCGTTTGGTTTGTTGCTAGGAATGACAATGGGTATCGGATTTGGAATGAGGTGGAATGATAATGGGTATGAAAAACTGTATCATTACGATTGTTTATGTTTGGTTGATAAAATATGATATGAAAAAATGTATAGATATTTGAATTTTATAGTGGAAAAAAGAGGGGCCCATGGGAATGGATTTCATAGACACCAAATTGGTGTGTAATGAATCTATGACTATGAAATACTCATTTCATTACCGGGCCCACAAAACAAAACAAAACAAACACAGACTATGACTTTGAAAGTCATAGTCTCATTCCCATTCAACCAAACCAAATGGACCCTAAGTTAAATAAATAATTATTCTTAGAGAAATGATAGAGATACTTAAACTTAGGCCTAATTTTAGGCCTAAAAACAAATATCATCATCTTAATGGTTGTAAAATAAGTGGGTCCTTGTCTGAAAACAGTTGTTTCTAGGTAAATTAATGATACACAAACTTGTTCGGTGTACTAGATAATTCAGTTAGCCAAGTTAAATATACAGATTACTAAAATGCGTTTGGCCACTTTTTTGTTGCTCTACTCTAAAAGGAAATGAGACGTGAGTAACTTATTACCATATAATTAGTAATCGGTTTTTAGTTTTATGTACTCGATGATAAAACTTCGTTGTAGAGCCATTATTCAAAAACAATGGTCTTGGACAACTATAATTTAAATGATTATCAAGACTTTATTTATTTATTTATTTATTTATTTATTTATTTTAATGCAAGGATTCGAATGTGATGATCAAACAAGTTTATATCATAAATTGTCTAAGAAAATACTACGTAGTACTAGGCTTAAGTGAACCCATTGGACTATAATCCACATGACAAGCCCAATTAATAAACCATGAAAAACTGGTACAGTTTTAGGATTGTATCTAGGGTGAGCGAAAAAACCGAAAAGACCGAATAAACCGAAAATCGAAACCGAACCAAACCGAAAATAACTGAACCGAACTAATAACCGAACCGAATTTGCTAAAACCGAACCAAACCGAATTTGCTAAAACCGAACCAAACCGAATTACTAATTCGGTTCTCGGTTTGGGTATGGGTTTGGCAGTTTGAACCGAATTCATATAAATATATATATTTTTTATATATTTATATATTTTTAAGTATATTTATATATAAATAAATACTATTAAAAGGTTATCATAATATAATAAAATACTTTTTATGCTTGAAATATATTTTTTTGCTAAATATCTATCTAATTATAAATTTTTTTAAAAGAATAGTGAAATTCGGGTTATTTGGGTCAACCCGAAAACCGAACCGAATTAGAATTCAACCGAACCGAACCGAAAACCGAATTTGAATTTGGTTCGGTTCGGTTCTCGGATTGACCTAAAAAAATATTTTAACCGAATTAACCGAACCGAACTAACCGAACAACCCGATGACCGAACCGATCAACACCCCTAATTGTATCATACTATCATGCACTAAAGCTCGAAGTTATTTCCAAACTAGAGTTATGCTAATTTGTTTTTTTTTTTTTGGTAAAGGGTTACCCCGATAAAGTATATTATTCACAAAAAACGTTTCAAATACAATGGAATATGGCTGAATGCTATATTAACCTCTAACCGATGTTTGAACTACCAAAAACGAATGTGATATGCCACATATAGTTACTAGCCAAAAACTAACTACAAATTCTAAAACCAGTTGGCATGTTCTATTTCTTGAGCAAATCAGTGACCCTTGGCTTATTCTTGAATCTGAAAGAAACAAGCTTGAGCCGTATCATAACCATAATGAGATCGCAAAGCTCCTCAGGGGTTCTTTTAGTATTCTTGAACAAACGGTTATTTCGTTCACTCCAAACATAATAACTCGCAGCTGCAAATAGAAGTTTACCCACAATACAACTAAACGAGTGTTTGGGTGCCATAGGTTGGAGCCATGCCACGATATCCTCCAAAACAGGCGGTACAATATCCATTGCAGCAAGATTTCGAATACGACACCAAATCTTGGCCGAGTAATGACATTCAAAGAAAAGTTGTTCATGTGAGAAGACCACATAAAGAGCATCGAAGGGAAGATAAAACCGTAATCGGACTCACATCCCAAGAACGCAGGTTATCTTGGGTTTTAAGACATCGTCTCATGATGACCCAAAGATGAAAAGCATGGCGGGGGATGTAATGGGAAAACTGAACAATATCGCACCATGAGACATCAAGCCCACGTGGTCTTAAAGCCTCCCAAGCACATTTCACCGAGTACTCAGTCAGATTACCATTTCTATCGCGCTACCACATGCAATCTTCCCTATCCGTGAGAGTAAGAGCTGTAATGAGCCCTAATTCAGGGGATTTCGAGAGCCATAAAGTAGGCCAATTCCAATCACCATTTACAATAATGTCAGCCACACATGTACGCAAGTTATACCCTTCCCTAACGACATCCCTTGGCGATACATAACGATATAAAGGGCATTGAGTACACCACATGTCATACCATAACGAAGTATTTAACCAATTTCCAATCTCCATCCAAAAGTAAGGTTTAATAACATTCCGCAATTAAAGAATTTTGCGCCAACCCTAAATCATGGTAGCTGTAGGACAAATGTCATAACATAACAAAGTATTTAACCCATTTATGCTAATATGTTATGTTTGCGGTTAATGTAAATAGCTAAACGGACTTGCTCGACTCGATTTAGCTTACATACGTCATTAAATTTTAAGCTTATGCGATGGGCTTATGAGCTACTGAAAATTTGATAAGCTCCTAAGTTTATTTTCGTAAGCTTGTGAGCTTATAAAGTTTATAAAAGCAAATTAATAAGCTAATAAGCCGATAAATAATTTTAGAAAAACATTGGTGGAATTAACTTGGAAGTTATTTTCTTGAGACAGTTTATGAAGAGTAGGACATAGTAAATAGGGTGTTAATGGGTTAGGTTGGTCGTGTGGAAACGTAGAGGGAGGGGTGAATACGTTACCGTTTAAAAACTTTAGATCTTTAGTATCAAATCGCTTATTAAGCTTGTTATAATATGAAAGTACCAATTATTGTTTGTGACTAATATAAAGCATGGTAAACCAAGTTGTCACACAATCATGAACATCAAACCACATCACAAACAATAGTATAGTGCAAGTATAAAAGTAAAGAGATAAAGAAAGGAAAGTGCAAACCGAACACGAGGATTTATAGTGGTTCGGTCACGGATCTCCTTTCCGCCCTACTCCACTCCCCGAGTACCCAACTCGAGAGTTACTTCACTAAATCAACAAGCTCCCTTCTCGGCGGAGAAAACCTTACAATCGTCGCTTATACTTTTTCCGGTACAAAGCTAAATACCGGGTTCTAGTTCGAGGTAGAACCAACCTAACGTCGCCTATACAATATTTCCGACACTAAGCTAGATGTCGAGTTCTTTTACAAGGGTACAACCACTCCCAATACGTTTTATGGCCCAACATAATAAACCTTGTGTTTTATGGCACAAACACATAAACCATCTAATCTAGTTTGGTGAAAGTGTTGTTATGATGCAATGATGTTTACACTAATGATCCATGACACAAATGTCTAATGGATATGAATAACTACTTCTAAATGAACTTCCATTGATAGGAAGTCTTCATGATGAAGATCACAAGTTCCCTAAACTTCTTGTGATAGATCTTCAACTTGTGGTGAGTGGGGATGGCTAGATCTCCAAGATTTCCTTGGTTGATCAAAGAGTATACTTACAACAAAGATGAATGTTAGAAGCATTATGATCATGATCATTAGGGTGTTTAATGTGTGTTACTACATTGTTAATGATTGATCTAAATGTATGCAAGAAGGTGGAGAAGATGTGCTTTGAAGTGGTGAAGAAATGGGAAAACAATGGGCTTCTATTTATAGCCAAAAGTGGACAGGATCGTCCACGGACCAAGGAGCCCTTTAAAGGGTTCCGTCCTTTATGCAATTTGGTGCCGTGGGTGCCTGACAGAAATTCTAAAAAATCTTTCTTCAAATCTTTCCAAGATATTACCAAATCTTCTAAGATCACATTTGATATATTGAGTGTCAATCTAACCAAAATATTCAAGTGATCTTTCAAGGATTTCAAAGATGATGCATGACATGATGTAACATGTATTTCCATTTCTAGATTAAAAAGTTTATCAAGGTAAACTTGTAAAATGTATTACGTAACTAATTAATAAAATGTCTAGTTACCTTTTGTAAAAGAGTGCTTGTCAAAATAAAATATATTTTGTCAAGTGTAAGTAAACTTTAGTATTTGTATGAAATACTTGTAAATGCAAAATGTAAAATGAGGTTCGAAATAGAATGGTTAACCTATTAAAATACTTAGTGACTCTAAACGTATTTTAAACATTCTAAATGATTTGTTAATGGGTTTGATCATAATGCCACATAACAAACATGTACGAACATGTGTTGTAACATATGAGGACTTGAGTCATCGAGAGGTGTTGTATGTTGAGACAAAGTGTGATTACAAGTAACTTGTACATTTTACGTTATGTATTACAAGTTACATGTTTGTCATCAATCAAAACAAACGAGACTGTATAGATTAAATATCGTAATATTTGCACTAACAATCTCCCCCTTTTTGATGATGACAAATATATGTAAACGTAATAGAAAGTAAAATGTAAAAGGTTACTTGTATCCTTACTACCTTTACATTACCTTCTCCATTTACACTCTTCTCCCCCTTTTGTCGAAACAAAAAGGGCGTGTCCTTGGAGTTTAACTTTATTTCTCCCCAAAAGGGCGAGCTTGCATCATCCCTAGTGAAGTTAAACCGTCCACTTCAATCCGTCCCTTGTTTGGCAGCGGATCCATGGATCAAATAAAGAGGCTTAACCTACATCAAGGTTAGTTTTATGCAACAAAAATTATGAGAAATATATGAAAAAGAAAAATGCATAGCAATGTTAGCCTATTTTCTCCACTTTTTATCGAAGCACAAATGCTTGTTTGAAAAGTGAGAATGATGCTAAATGCGTGCATGCTCCCCCTTGACGGTTGCTCCCCCTTGTTTGAGGCGTCAGGGTATGATTAAAAACCTACAAAACAAATATTAGTAGTAAACTATATTCGTCATTGGACGAGTAAGTGTTATACAACAAAGTGTGTATAAGATGCATTCAGTAAATTCTTGACGGAGGCTCCCCTTGCTCTAGGGCGTCAAGATGAACCTTCAAAATAAATATTAGTATAATAGAAGCTTTGTCTTTAGACAAATATGTCATATACAACCAAGTGTATAGACGATGCAATATGAGTGCTTAAAGGATATTCCTCCTTGTTCTAGGGTGTCAAAAAGCACCTAAAATAAGAAAAATAATTGATGCAAACTTCATCCTTAGATGAGTAAGTTATATACAATCGAGTGTATATGATGATGAACCTACAATGAAAAATATTAGTGCAATATATTTCATCTTTTTCACAAAGAAAAATAAGATGTATATATGTGATAAATGATATAATCAAAGATCTCATGAAGTGTAGTCTCCTAATTACAATCATAAGAAAAGTAAGAATATAATATGATAAAAGCCTACAAAATAATTCCTAGAAAGAAGATATGAAGTCTTCCACCGGGTGTGCCACTAGTGGTGCTAGTGTTGGTGTCGGTTTACTAGTAGGATTCATGTGGTGATGGTAGATGACTTGACATTTACAAAAGCAAGTTTTCGCTAATCCATGGTGGTGATGATTAGTGAAAGTGGTAATGGAAGGTGGTGGTGATTAGGTAGGAAGCTATTAAGGAGTTAGAAACTCGTATGTATAGCAAATATGAAAATATGAACTCTTGCAATCCTTTCGTAATGTCAAGTGACCAAAGCTAAGAAAAAAATATGAATGGACATTGCATTTCAATGATGCATAAGGGTTATGATTTGAATGATTTATTGATGCTAACAACCTATTGTTTTGAGCAAGTTCTCATATGCTTCAACCCAAGAGTAATCAATAATGCGTTCTATCTAAGAATATTATAATGAAGATACCAAAATATATAAAAGTGATGAAGATAAATTCGTTCATTGATTGACACGAATTATAAAAATGACCTATTCTAGGTGACAATGGGAAAGGTAGTATTAGCATGGTTTTGACAGACATGGATGATTATCACTTTTGAAAAGAAGTGAAGACAATATGGAAAATACTAATAATGAGTACCTATATGATGATGAGAATGACATCATATGAGTGAGAGTTGGATGGACCAACGTGTTGGAGATGGCTGTTTTGATTAATATATCGTTTGCACTGACAAGGACATGCATGATAAGCGAGAAAAGGATAAGATCCTATGATGGTGTTCTAGATAGTGAAGTTGTAAGGTGCTAGTCTAAGTAAAATCCTATATGTGGAGATGAAGACGTTTTGTAAAAACACATGATGCGTTTTTCACTTGATGAGGTATTGGTGCGAAAAAGGTTGAACTAGTTGTGGTCTCATGAACCGGCTTTAGCTAAGTGGTGTTTACCTATGTGTTGGTATTGTAGAGTCTAAGAGACATAAAATTTGACAAAAGACAATTATGTGAATGGATTTCTCTCCCCCTTAATTGGTGGACATCCAACATAATGTGTAATGTATCAAATAAGGAATGACAACAAAGTGTTTAGGAGGTTATTCGGGTTAACGAAAGAGATGAGCTTAGTGAACTTCATCCTTAAAGTCACGTACCTCTTCTTGATTAATACGAGATGATCGTATGATGAGGTATGTGGTTTCCTAATAGGAAGTGAAGAGGATTAGAGTATTGTTATAACTAAATAATAATGGAGGTTATTTTTTGAAAGCGGAAGCAAAAATGAGATTTGGAAAGAGGTCGGTTGAAAGACAAAAATGCAAAGCCAACCCTCTAGAACTTAATTCTATATGCTTTTAAACTATATGCAAGTGTAGGGGTCCCATAAAGCATAGTACTAATCTACGTAGCAATAAAGGGGACTATGCAAAATGAGCATATAAAAGTTAGAACCAATTGAGATAACAAATGATTTGTTATCAACCTACAAAACAAATTTGTTAGTTACAAAAGATGTTAACATGATAGAAATCAAATGATAACATATTATATAAGCAAAAACACATTGCACTTTAGTAGACAAGAAATCACCATACAAGATATCATCAAGACAATCATATTATGCAAGAATACAACTTGATTCAAGACATTTCATTTTGAGATTGTTTTGTCGTTAGACTTAGACGCTTAAGCATACTTGGCTTGTAAATTAACACAACAATCTATGTGATTAATTTGTAAGATAAAAAGGCTTCTAAAAGTTTGTCATACCAAAAGCACTTTGACATATTATATGTGCACATGTAGCAAACAAATAGTGTGACAAGAAGCAAAAGAAACAAGATGAAAGATTCATGCAAGCCATGTTTAAGACATAACAATTTGGAGCATGTATCATTTGGATCGTACTACACATAGATATAATGAATGCCAACTAATAGCTTTCAAACACAAACTTATCATATCAGAATTATCACGTATCAAAATGACATATTATGATTTCATAAGTAACATGTTAATCATGCTAAAACTAATTCAAAAGTAAGTATAATGCAAATAAAGTTTTAGGTTTAAACGTTTAGTAGCATGAAACAAGAATACAAGCATTATAAAGATAAAACCGTACTAAGGTTTACACATTTGACTAGTTATCAAACACTAAGATAATGTCAAATCAACTTATCGTATTAAACAATAACATGTAATCAACACATGTAAGTGCAATGCAAGTGGTTTTACTAAGGTTTACACATTTGACTAGTTATCAAACACTAAGATAATGTCAAAACAACTTATCGTATCAAACAAGAACATGTAATCAACACATGTAAGTGCAATGCAAGTGGTTTTAAAAGAAAAGTCATATATACTACTTGTTTGATTAGTATTCCTAAGGCGAGGCAAACTATCAATGTTTTAACACTTACTTTAGGCAAGTATAGGAAAACAAATTTTTCAAGTTGGAGAATGAATATGAGACTATTACTAGCGGTGCTCAATTAAGGCTAAACACGACCATTTTTTTTACGGGTGATTCCACATACCCAACTTCTCTCCAGGAAGCAATTCAACCGTTAGGTCAAATTGAGTTTCTAGTGCAATAGATTCTCCAGTAATCATTCTCATGTTAGAAAGATGGGAACTCCTACTTTTGCCTATTAAAGTGTATAAAAGATGATAGTTTACCAATACTTGGCTTAATGTGACACAACTAATATGCAATATAACTAAGGTGATGAAGATGTCATGTTATACACATGAATTTTAACAATGGTGTGTTGATAAACGATATGTTTTAATCTTGTGTTTAGAATCTAAGGTTTGTTCAAATTACAAAGCTAATTGTATGATCTAATGGATGACATCTTTTATGTTGAAGTGGATACTTTAAAAGTGATTTGATTATCTAAGACTAGGGAATGGAATATGTTAAATTAAGAATGTTCTCAAGAAAGCTCTTTGGAACTTTATTTGACAAGAATCTAAATAAGGTTACTAACTTCAATAGATCATGTGTATGTTCTAGAGATGTGTAGTTTCAACCTTGGATGTACACACGGTTTGAGCAAGGTTAGGTTATGATGTACGCTTGAAAGGAAATGAATACAAATAGTATCTTTCAACAAATGAGATTATCGCATGGGATAAAGTTATCATGCTTATGAAAATAAGTATGACAAGATGAATTGGATATGCTAGTTCATAGAACTTTTGGATGTTCGTTTCAAGATCATTTAGCCAATGAGGTGTAATGAAATCTCTTGTAACATAACCATATATGTCGCAAGGATAGAATGATGCATAGGATATACAATATCCTTTTAATAAGATGAATACTTAACGCATGATTTCTTAGGCATAATGTTTTTCAAAACATAATGTTTTCCTAAATGAAGATATGAAGCCAAAGTGTTTGAATTGGATAGTCCTATCTAAATAAACTTGGTCTCAAGATTATATTCACTAGATGATGACAAGAGGAATTCACTCGAGTTTCTTATGTATACTCCTCAAGAGTCATTGTTGCTTGGGGTGTATGATGTTGGCTTTGAGATTGCGTTTTAACATATGTTGTTAAAATGTTGATTTGAGGTTTAACGAAATTTATGCAGAAGTTTAACGACAAAGTATTACTAATACTTTGATAATTTGTGAAGGTAGTACTACTTATACCTAGTGGAAATTGACAACAATTACCAAGAGCACCATGCTTATTTGATAGTTGAGGTTCTAGTCGTAATGAATTATCTAAGTCCTTATATGTGGGAAAGGATGGTTGAGTTTGTTCAAACGTGCATTTAATTCAATACAAGTGTTGGACACAAGGGCTTTTTGAGCATTACACTCAACGAATTCAAATGATGGTAAGGATGGTGGATTGGTTGATCTAGGTGGTAAGTCTTCTAGTGTGTCTAAATAAGGATGTGGTGATGTAGGGGTTTGTTGTGCTATGGGAGTACTTAGGTTGATTATTTGTCCACAGATGTTGAACACAAAAAGTACGGATACTAATTCTTATGATTCATTGGTTACTACAACTAGCGGGTGAAGTGCTTGAAGTTTTGGTTATGTCTATGAAGCTTAGGGGCTGAGGTATAGGTTCACCTTGAAAGGGCACGTTTGATTTAAAGGATGCTCTTGGAAGTTCATGAGCAATACGCTTAATGGTGCCAAAAGATGGAAGAGGGATAGTAGGTGTCTAAGAGGGATAAGTGGCACAGTGGGTTGTTTGTTTTGGATAAGTGTTTCAACATGTGTTGTTAAAATACTTGGGTGTTGATTTTTCGGATATGACTTTTAATGACTACAATCGTAAGTCGCATATACTTGAATATTTCGGATGAAATACTTAAGTTGTCAATCCTAATTTGTTGAGCTTAGATTGAACTCAAGGATAACAAGACTTGATAGTATGTCTTTAACATACGTGTGAGTTATGACTCTATGCAAATACTTATCGTCTTGAAGGATGACACATTATTTTCATGTAAACCAAGTGAGGTAAAACAATATCTATAGTCATATGATAGACTTGTGTATGATATCTTTGCAAATAATGAGTCCAGATTTGTTAGTCTCGGTAAGTCATCTAAGTCATCCGCAAATGGGTGAGGAGATGTTGGTGGTGTTGTACAAAGTTTGATAGGTACAAGCTTTGGAGACTTTGGTAGTGAAGGTGTTTTGGTTGATGGTGGGTGATTTTGGTGGTGGAGTTGGAGTACTCAAGTTTGAAAAGTTCACATCTTGAATGGGTGATGAGATGTTGAGAGGTAATGAGTCTGAGGATGAAGAGTTCAAGTTAATGAAGCAACAAGATCGAATGCTAATCCTAGTGGTTTACTTAAGTGGCTTATTTGAGGTTAAGGATTTAGTCATTTTGATTTTGCTTTAAGAAATGCTAAGCTTGAGGAAAAGTAACAGTGAAGGTGTGAAAATGATCATCTTGAATGTGTTGATTTATGGAACTAAGGATTCATGGATTTGATGTTAATCCATACAAAGATGGTAGTTTCTAATGAGATGGAAGTGTCTAAAATCATGTCAAACATCCTAAGTTAATCCATTGAGGATGTGTTGAGTGAGGTATGAAAGATATGCATTAACAACTATCCTAGAAACGAAGTTTGGTAAATTAGATTGCGGGATTTAGTAAAATTCAATAACTTACCTGTAGGATTCACGACACCATTTCTTTACACAGCCGGAACCCTTAAATTGGTGCCGCCTGGTCCGCCTGTACAGGTATGGCGGTACCAAAATACATAACAGACGGTACCAACATTTTGGTGCCGTCTGATCCGTGGACACCAGAAAAGTTCACAGACCCATTTTTTAGGTGTCGGGGAGTTTTCCTAAACCTGAAATTTTGCTTAAAACATGTGACATTAATTACTTCTAGTTAGGAAAAGTCGATAACACATATACAAATATAGTGGAGCATAGACTTTGACCAAGGGCTAACGATTTTCACATAAAAGTGAAAATGGGTAAAATTTGATAACACACTTGTGTTATCCACCTGCATAAACCGGTTAGCATACAACATTGTTTTAAGTCATATTATCATCCTACAAAGTAAAAACAAATAAATTACATCATACAACATTGTTTTTGTCCTTGTACCAAACACTCTCTTAACACCTTCATTTTTCAAAGTACTTGACTAATTTACTTAGTACTCATTGCTAAGTGAGTTATGACATTTCATAAGTTATGCGAGATGTTAGTAACCTATGCAAACGAAGTGATCTAATTCTACAAGCGATGGTAAAATAATTTTCCAACTTAGTGCACAAAATCTAGCAAATAACCTATTGTGCATAAACAAGAAATCGTCAAACAAGAGAATAAATAACATGGCAAGATTGACACTTATATTATGCAAACAAACAAGTGTAAACAACAATTTGAAAAATAAGCAAGCAACATATATGCAAACAACATAAACAAGTGGTCATTTAGCATAGCATAACAAGAAAGACACTTTTCGTCATTTTGCGTTTAAATATGACGATGTATACCAAGCTTGATTAGTTTCCTTTAAACATATTACCAAATTATTTAGTTTCAAAGGAAGTTTTATCAAAGTTCTAAGAATACCAACTTAAATTGCTTGATTCAAAATTTTGAGTTTTTATGTTAAAGCGAAACTCAATATTTTAGACATACTGTAGTATTTGGTCTATTTCACTTATTTAAAATTAGACTCAAGCCATGAGAGTATTTTTAAATGAAAGTAGACTCAATTCCTTTTAAAATGATAGGTGGTTCGACTAGTACGGACTTACGGTTAATTAGTTATGATTTTTTGAAGTTGCCCAAAAAACTGCATACTGTACAGACGGATTCCACGGAACCAAATAAAGGGATCCGCCCTTTATAAGATTTGGTGCCGTGGTCCTCTGAGACAGATTCACCAAAACTAGTATTTGACATAGAGAAAACGTGTGCGACTTACTAGATTTCATAGTAAACATATAATACACATATTTAACAACATATCTACTTATGTAACTTATCTTAAACATTTACGGAGGTGATTTTTCAACTAGATTTATAGTTATCCCAAACACTCCTTTAAAATCATATTTCTTCGTAAATTTTCTATGAGCACACAATACAATACTTACTAGTTCTTTCAACAAACTTTTTTATTTTACTTTTCAAGAAAACCTTCAAGCTTGTATACAAAGTTACATTTAACAACAAAATTTCTAAGTATAACAAGCAAAGCATTTTTCATATTATTTTTCGCTTCAATGGTAATTTGATACATGGATCGTACTCTATTTTTAAAAACCATTTGTTTTGAAAATACGAGCTACGTGGCTCTGATACCAATTGTGGAAACGTAGAGGGGGGGTGAATACGTTACCGTTTAAAAACTTTAGATCTTTAGTATCAAATCGCTTATTAAGCTTGTTATAATATGAAAGTACCAATTATTGTTTGTGACTAATATAAAGCATGGTAAACCAAGTTGTCACACAATCATGAACATCAAACCACATCACAAACAATAGTATAGTGCAAGTATAAAAGTAAAGAGATAAAGAAAGGAAAGTGCAAACCGAACACGAGGATTTATAGTGGTTCGGTCACGGATCTCCTTTCCGCCCTACTCCACTCCCCGAGACCCAACTCGAGAGTTACTTCACTAAATCAACAAGCTCCCTTCTCGGCGGAGAAAACCTTACAATCGTCGCTTACACTTTTTCCGGTACAAAGCTAAATACCGGGTTCTAGTTCGAGGTAGAACCAACCTAACGTCGCCTATACAATATTTCCGACACTAAGCTAGATGTCGAGTTCTTTTACAAGGGTACAACCACTCCCAATATGTTTTATGGCCCAACATAATAAACCTTGTGTTTTATGGCACAAACACATAAACCATCTAATCTAGTTTGGTGAAAGTGTTGTTATGATGCAATGATGTTTATGTTGGGAATTAAGGTAAACTACTGATTCTGCCGAAGTATCTGCCGAAGAGATTCTGCCGAAGAAGAATGGATTCTGCTGAAGTTATACTTCAGCAGAAGTGTTAAAGCAGAAATCGTGATTCTGCTGAAAGTGCGAATCCACGTAGGAGAGATAAGCGCAGTATGTAGGCCGTATGCAGGAAAAGTCAGCGCCGTATGAAAGATAGGTTGGCGCCGTATTGTATAGAGCTTACTCAGAATAAACAATATGATTAGTAAAACAATATGATTAGTTGCATGCTTGTCTAGATGCATGCGTTGTTTATGTTTGTATTAGGAGCGTACGTTGTAAACGCTCGTGAGTCATTAGGGTTTCTTGCCTATAAAAGGAACCATAATAGTTTGTAATAGATAAGCTTTTCTAAGTCTTTCAAGTCTTGTAAAATATCCGAAACATAGAGTTTCCATAATAAAAAGATCCATAGAGGATCTAAGAGTTCTTAGTTATTATAACTTGTATTTACATTCCGCTAAAGAATACGAGTTGTAGAGATCTTCTATTAGTTTGCTTGTGATTACATAGGCAACACTAACGATCTCCGAGTGCTTAAGATCTATCAAGGTCTTTGTGTTTTCAACAACTGGTATCAGAGCCTCGGGAAAGTCTCTACGATACTAAGAACCATTCTCACCCTCATACAACCAATCATACCCTCACCATGCCTGGATCCGATAATGAAACTGAAGTCACCAACACAAACAACACAAACACCACTTCCACGCAACAGCTTAGTCTTTCAAACAGCAATGGAAAATTTCCTTATTTAAAAAGGGAAGAGTATGATCTTTGGACTATGAAGATGGAAAACTGGATTTCCAACATTGATTGGAATCTGTGGGAGGTAGTGAAGAAAGGAAACAGTCTAAAGAAAATGATTCCAGACAGGGATGGGAAGTTTATCATGGCTCCTCCCAAAACTGCTGAAGAGGTGCTGGCTATGCAGAGAGAGCACAAAGTAAAAACTATTCTGCTTCAAGCCATTCCTGAAGATCACCTGTGTGATTTTCACCATATGGATGATGCAAAGGACATATGGATGGCTCTCAAAGCAAGGTTCGGTGGAAATGAAGAATCGAAGAGAATGAGAAAGTCCATGCTGAGACAACAATTTCAAGACTTTAATATCTCCGAAGAAGAAGGTATCCACAAGGGATACGACAGGTTCCATAGGATTTTGAGTCAGCTAAACCAGCTGAATGCAAAACCTGATAATGATGATTGCAATTCAAATTTTCTACGATCCTTACCTCCATCATGGTTACATGTAAGTATAGCCCTCAAGGCTAAAGGTGGGTTGGACATGCTCACCTTTGATGAGCTGTACAACAGACTCAGAACTCTTGAACCTGATGTCAGAACTCCCTACCGTACATCTTCTTCTGGCCATGCAGCTTTTGTTGGGACATCTCACTCCAACATGATGGTACATGCTCCTAGTTCCAACTACTTTCCATCATCTCCTAGTTCCAACTACTTTCCATCATCTTGCACTCCCACTCCACCACAGAACACTCGTCCTACTCCACCATGTTCTCAAACTAAGACTAGTAGTGTGATGGAGGATGTTCTTCATTCATTTGTTGCTGATTATGATACTCAGCAGTATCTTGCATATGAAGACTTTGATCAGTTGGACCCACTTGAAATGGAGGAGATGAAACTGAAAATGCAGGTGGCATTGCTGTCAGTGGATATCAAAAGGTTTGAAGAGAAGTCTGGAAGGAAGTTTGCTTTCAAGGGAAAGGAACCAGCTCGCTTTGACAGGAGAAAAGTCAAGTGTTTCACTTACCACAAGATGGGGCATTTCTCAAGAGAATGCAAAGACAGGAAGAGTGGAGATGGAGCTAACTACATTTCCTATCAGCAGAAACAGCAGGAAGCTGGAGCTTCAGCAGCTCTCCTCACCATGGATGAACAGGTCAACTGGACTGCACATGAACCTGTGAATGAGGAAGCTCATGATACTGATAAGCTTGGATTGCTGGCAAGGTGTACTTCGGATGAAAGGCATGATCAGTTTGCCTTGATGGGACTATCTCAGGTACACAACTGTATATTTGGTTGTAGTCTAAGATACAATGAACTTAAAGAAGAATATGATGCTATGAAACCTAAGTTTGATGAATGCTATGTTGAAAATGAAGCTCATAAACTAGCATTAAAAACTGTAGAAAGACAAAAAGTATGGTTTCAAAAGAATCAAATAGCTTATGAAGAAAAGATAAAGGTGTTACAGTTTGATCTAGAAGTTGCAAATAATTACTTAAAACTGTCTGAGAAAGCAAAGGCTGAAGCTGTGTCAGAGAACCTAGAACTCAAAGAAAAACTAGCTAAGGAAATAACTAGGCATAAGGAATGGTTAATTTCAGGTGATAATCTGGCTAGAGAAATCTATAACAGTCAATCAGTAACCTCTGGCTTAGGATTAGGCTTTCAAAAGTATGTAGGAGTAGAAGCTAAGTATGATGGTCGTAAATCCACACCAGCAAAGTTAGCTAACTTTGTAAAAGAAGGTGAAATGCATGCTGTCCCTGGACCTATTAGAGGTGAATTTATGCCCATTGACCTATCCATCACTGTTGACTTTGATGGATCACATCATCTATATGGCAGAAAGTCAAAAGACTTGCCAGACCCTGATACCTCATCTAATGACTTTGTCTCTTGCTCTGACAGTGACAATTCATCGGATCAAGGGTCTACTTCCTATGAAAGCTGTGATTCAAATGAGAAGTCTGACCTTCCCAAGCCTGACCCTACACCCAAGCCTGCACCCCAGTCTACTTACAAGCCTTCTAGGGAAGCTGCTGAGGAATCAACTTCCAAGACAGTTTCTTCTGAAGATTTATCTTTTAAAGCTTTGCATAATCAGTCTGTTAAAAACAATTCCTTGAATGTTTCTGATTTAAGTACTTCTGCATGTAATCAAACATCTCCCTTTTTGAATAAATCTTCTAAGAAGAAAACATGTTTTGTATGTGGAAGTAAATTTCATTTAATTAAGGATTGTGATTTTTATGAGCAAAGATTGGGTGCATGTGCTACTCACCAGAAACATAAATCTAAGTGGACCAATGTTGATAATATTCCACCTTATGTCCCACAAGCAACTAATACTGACTCTCATTGGAGAAGTTCAGTTGCCAGACCTTATGTGCAACCAACTAGCCCATACTTTAATCATAGTTTTTGGCCTACATATGTTGACTCTATGTATGCTGGGATGGGATATGGGAGCACTGCTGTGAAGCCCTCAGCAGGTTGTTCTTGGACTGTCATGGGAGCACTGCTGTGAAGCCCTCATCAATGGAGGACCAAGAACAATGGTGGATCCTCTAGATCTTCATGGCCTACACCTGTGATCCACAAGGCAGGTTCAAGTCAGTAATGACTTGAACCTCCTTTGAATACTAACTATATGTATATATTTTGTTGTTGTTTGTAGGATCATCCCCTTAAGCATAAGAATATTGGTATTGTTGATAGTGGCTGTTCCAGAAGCATGTCTGGGAACAGAGATATGATGCACAATTTTGTTCCTATAGAAGGAGGAGGCAATGTGACGTTTGGAGGAAGTGATGGAAGTATCACAGGGAACGGCACCATAAAGACACCTCATCTGGATTTTCAAAATGTGTACTATGTTAAAGAACTTCAGCATTTCAACTTGTTCTCTGTTTCACAAATCTGTGACACCAAGAACAAAGTACTCTTCTCGGAGAATGAATGTCTTGTGCTGTCTAAAGACTTCAAACTCCCAGAAGAAACTTCAATTCTGCTGAAAGTTCCTCGAACTCACAATTTATACACATTCAACCTTAATGAAGTTCAACCTGGTGGTGACCTCACTTGTTTGGTGGCTAAAGCATCTCTTGATGAGTCTACTAAATGGCATAGGAGGATGGCTCACGTGAATTTCAAGACCATAAACAAACTCTCTAAAATGAGTCTTGTTGAAGGTCTTCCCTCCAAAGTTTTCACCAATAATCATAATTGTGTCGCATGCAACAAAGGAAAACAACACAGAGCCTCTTACAAAGCTATCAATGCTATGAGCATCATTTCTGAACCTCTTCAGTTGCTCCACATGGATCTGTTTGGTCCTACTCAAGTCAGAAGCATTGATCATAAGTACTTCTGTTTGGTTATCACTGATGGCTATAGCAGATTTTGTTGGGTTTTCTTTCTCAGAACCAAAGATGAAACATCTCAAGTGCTGACTGAATTCATCACTCTCGTTGAAAATCAGTTGAACAAAAAGGTTAAGGGAATTCGGTGTGATAATGGGACAGAGTTCAAAAATGCTATTCTAATAGAACTCTGTGGGTCAAAAGGTATAAAAAGGGACTATAGTAATCCAAGAACCCCACAACAAAATGGGGTGGCTGAGAGAAAGAATAGGACCTTAATAGAGGCTGCAAGATCAATGCTTGCAGACTCTAAACTGCCCACTATGTTCTGGACTGAAGCTGTTGGCACAGCGTGCTATGTGCTAAACAGGGTCTCCATTACTAGACCACAACTCAATACACCATATGAACTTCTCTTTGGGAAGGTTCCTGTCATTCACTACCTAAAACCTTTTGGTTGTCAAGTGACCATTCTGAACACCAGTGATCCGTTGGGAAAGTTTGATGAGAAGGTTGATGATGGTTATATTATGGGTTATTCAGCTCATAGTAAAGCATACAGGGTGTACAATTTGCAAGCCAAGAAGATATAGGAGACTTTGAACCTGAGATTTTTGGAAGATAAGCCTAATGTTCAAGGACAGGGTCATACGTGGTCTTTTGACCTTGACTACTTAACTGATTCTTTGGGTTACATTAGACATTTGGCTAACCAAAATGCAGGTCCTCAAGAGTCTCCCACTAACAATGCAGGTCCCTTAGATGATGACTCTGAAAATGAGTTTGAAAATGATGAGCAACCTATACTTGTGCCTTCTTTCTCCCCTAACAATATTGCAGGTACCACCTCCAAGGATATTGCTGATAAGAGTGATGAAGATGACTCACATTATGCTGAGGACCTTGCTAGGCTTCAGACTCAAGAATTTGCTGCTAAGCTTGAAGCAGAGAAACTGAATGGAGAGGTCGCTGATGAGTGTCTAAATACTCATCATTTTTGTACAAATTAAACTGCAAAAACATCTGAAAACACTCAGAAATGCATCAAAATGATAAAAATATCACAAATAAGTGTTTTATGTGTTTTAAATGCAAAAATATCAAAATCTGGTGAAAAACGTATCAAGTTTGCATAATTGGCAGTTTTAGTCCCCCAAGTTTCAAAAGTTGTCAAAAACAGTCCCTGGAAAATCTAAATAAAGAAAAATGTTATTCAAGGTCCCTGAAATATTCTAAGTTGTCAAAAATGGTCCTTGAATAAATCTTTTGTTAAATGGCAGAAAAGGTCCCTCTACTTTCAAAAATGTCAAGTTTGGTCCCTGGAAAATTGAAATTGTCAAATCTAGTCCTTGTACTATTGAAGGTTGTCAGTTTTAGTCCTTGTGTTAGCTTTGGAGTATTGGCAGATTGGTCCTTCAAGAATTCAGAAAGTGCAAGTTTAGTCCTTGTCATTTAAGCCTAACATAGCCTTGTCAAAACAATTTGAACCCCTGCCTTTAAACCATTGTGACCCCTGTCACTAGCCTTTTTGAACCCTGATCAAACCAAGTCAAACAAACAGTCCCCTCTCCTAGCCCGCCCCCACTGTTTATCTTCTTCCACTTGCCTGTGCCCTCACCAGTCACCTCCTTCCTCAGACCTTTTCTCTTTTCCACCACCCTCATCATCATCAACCCCCCACAATTAATGCCACCCCCCCTAGTGCTAGTTTCAGAGCCCTATAAGTCAAATTCAGGTTTCCCGCCAAAATGATAAAAACAGCCAACACACTCAAAACTCAACCATTGGCTCCAAGAAGAGGTGGGATACTCTCAGAAGGCCACGTGGAGCTCATTTGAAGCATAAAAGAGGAGGAAGACAGAGAAGCAAAGTAGTACTTAGCTTTTAAAAATTCATGTATGTCGTTTTTGTCTTAAAATGTTTTAATTAGCTTTTCAAATTGTAATTTCAAGCTTTATGATATTAGAACTAAGTTATTTAGTTATTGTAATTCAGTTTGAACCCTTAAATCAAAGTTTGATTTCAGTTTCAAATCTTATATACACTGTGTAAAATTTCAAAGTTAAACTCTTATATCCAAGAGTCCAAAAGCTTATTTTTAAGTACAAGCCAGTTTATTTAAGCTCAACATAGCTTATTGTAAGCTTGGAACTCAATTTCAATCAATATTGGTCATGGTCAACAAAAGTCAACAGGGAAGGAATTTTGGTTCAAACAAGTTGAAAATGGAATGGGTTGTTGCAG
The DNA here is from genome assembly GCA_019973895.1 of Chrysanthemum seticuspe. Taxonomy (NCBI): domain Eukaryota; kingdom Viridiplantae; phylum Streptophyta; class Magnoliopsida; order Asterales; family Asteraceae; genus Chrysanthemum; species Chrysanthemum seticuspe. The sequence continues at coordinate 231,263,366 of BPTQ01000002.1, read as the reverse complement.
AGCAGTGTTTGGGTTGGATTTGATATAGAATAATTGATTTGGGTTCTGTTTAAGCTACCAAATAAGCTAAGGGTCTTGTAAGTTTTTATCTCATTTTCATTTTCATTTTGCATTTTGTGCTTGGATTGGAATCTGTGGTTACCAATAGGTTAAACCTGTTTAATCAGTTGTATTTAGGATAAGTAGATTCAGTTTAATCAATATTATATGCTAGATCAGTGTTTAACTCAGTTTTAATTACATAACAGTCATATAAAATGGTGTTTGGATTTGCCACTTAAACTGTCATAGAGGTTTGTTCAAGAGTTGAGGTCTGTTATTGTATGTTTGTTATGTTCATTTGAGCCCATATCAGTCATTATATTGCATCTGCAAGCTCTTAAAGTCAAAATCCACTTCAAATCTATCTAAGTCTTTATCTGTTGTGATTTTGTGAATCCAAAAGCTTGTTTCATGTTTGGAAATCAGTAGCATAGCTTGTACTAGTTTCATTTAACCATATTACATCAATATCAGTTAACAAATTAGGATCAAAGCTCACCAAAGTCAACTTTGCACAACTGCTCAAAAAGTCAAAGTAGGTAAAAATCAGTTTTTCACCAACCTAAAGTGATTTTTCACAGATTCATCTCTGGGCCAAATCAATTCAAACTTTGGATTTTATAAGTTCTGTTGGTCTAGTTCCTTATTAGTATTTTTGTTGATTTTTATTAATTTTGTAAAAGCTTCAAACAAGCTCATCAAACAGGGCTTATTTGCCCTGCTCACCAAACTCAGTCACCACTGAGTTTTCTCAAGCTTTTGCAGAGCTTATCCAGAGCTCCACAGAGCTTCTCTAGGTCCAGTTTTTGGTTTACTTGTTCTTAGCCAGGTCTAGTATAGTTTCCAATATTTGGTTTTCATTTACAGCTTATTAATAAGCTTGTGCTTAAGCTACAAAGTAGCACTCAGAAATCTGTTTTAGCACATTAATCAAATCATCAAGATCATAGCAGTGTGTAATCCAGAGGTTAAGGCTTATTGTTTCTTGCTTCATTTTAGTAGTTTTAGCATATTAATGCTTCTGTTTCAGTTTGGTAGCTTGTGGTGATCATTTGGCTTATTCAAGTGCTTATTTTTAAGCACTTACAACTGCAGTTTCAATTTCCACCAAACAAGCACATGTTTTTATATTTTTCTTAGATTCTATATATTAAATTAGACTTTTCCTGCAATTTTCATAATTTTCCAACACTGTTTGCTATTTTTCTTAATTAAAAACAGTTTTTAGGTAATTTTAAATAGCTTTTAATACAATTAAATCAGAAAAAGTTCAAAAAAATAATTTTTCATTTTTCTTAAGTTTAGATAAATATAAAAAGTAAAAAAAAGTAATTTTCCAGATTTTTCATAGTTTATTTTGTAATTTTTAGTAATTTAATTAGTTTTTAATAGTTTAAAATCCATAAAAAATAGAAAAATAATCAGAAAAATACAAAAATAGTTTTGAAAATTCTCTTTTGTTATTTTAGATTTTTCCAAGTCTTAATTTTATTTTTCTAGGTTTATTTCCTATTTTCTTGTAATTTAGGTTATTATTTAATAGTTAAAAATAGTTTTTAATTAATAATAATTAATTAAATAGTTATAAAAATAATTTTCTTTTTCTTAAAATTTTCTTATATCATTAGGTTTGTAGGAATATCATTTTCATATTTTTAGAATTAATATTGTGTAAGTTTCACGTTTTTATTTGTACGTTACGTAGTTTTTTAAATTAAGTTTTATAAAAACATAAAATCAAAAACATCAGTTTAAAATTAGTGATAGCGTTTATTTAATATAGTTAATCTTTTTAATTTCCTTTAATTTGCATTTAAGCCCCTTTAGTTTTAAATAACTCAAAATCCTTACTGATCACTATCCTTAGTGGTTATTCGACATCTGATTGTGTTAAACACCAGTCATCCTCCGTGGGACTTAACGACCCGGAAATCCACTTTCCAGCTGACTTTGAAGCTTATGTCAAAATGAAGTTCTTGGAAAATTTGAAAGAATTTTTCCATTTGTTGACTGGCTTTCTCGCGGAGCTTTTGCTCATGTAAACGTGATGGGTAAGGAATAGAGGATTTGGATTTGGTATTTTCAATGGGAGCTACAGGAGGTTCAAAAACAACTCCTGGATTGGATTTGGGTTTCGGGACAACCTGAGGATGGACATTGTTGGTACTCCCGTTATTAGTAGGAAGTTCCTTGTCCTTTGTTGCCTCAGGTTCACTTTCCACTACCTTCGGGAGAGAAGAAGAAGAGGTAGTAGGAATAGCAGGTCCATCATATGAAACACCACTTCTGGTTGTGATCGCCTTTGCATCGCCCCTCGGATTAGCGATCGTGTTGCTAGGTAAAGTACCTGAGCCCGAGGGTCGATCATTTAAAGACTTCTTTAATTCAGCGATCTGACTGACCAACAACCTGTTTGTCTCCTCTTGAGTCTTCATGAATTGCTTTAAAAGCTCATCAGATGTTGATACAGGAGGAGGTGGAGGGATAATTTGAGGCCTTATGTTCTGATTATAGCCAGAATTCCCTTGATTAGGATTCATATTCCCCTGGAATTGATTCCCTCGATTGTAAGTGTTTTGATTAAGATTTCCTTGATGTTGGAAACCTTGATTGGGTCCGGAATAGAAATTACCTTGATTTTGATAACCTTGGTTCATTCTTGGTTGGTTCTGATTCCGGTTAGGATTCTGGTTGAAACCGGGTGGTGCCTGATAAGTGTTAGCACGGTAGTTTGGTTCATTTTGAGGACGGTATTGATTACCTCCTTGATTTGAAGTACCGGCTATAGCATTAGCTTCAAACGGACTACCATCCGTGGCAGTACAGTTGTAGTATGCATGAGGACCACCACAAGTAACACAAACTTCAACTTTCTTCACTTCACCATATGATGGTGCTTGTGTGAAAGTGACTTTCTTTTGGTTAGCAAGAACCAAAGCCTGAACAATATCCGTGAGTTTGTCAATCTTAGCATCGGTGGGAGATGAAGTAGAAGGTCCAGCATTAGACTCAGTATGATATGTCTTTGTGCGGAAAGGACGGACCTGGGACTTGTTTTCAATGATTTGCAAGGCTTCTTTTGTGGTCTTGCTCAAGAAATTACCTCCCGCGGAGGCATTCAAAGAGTCTTGATTAGTCTGGTTCAGACCATTGTAGAAAGTATCCATTTGCATTAACTCGGAAAAACCATGATGCGAACACTTACGGAGCAATTCTTTGTAACGATCCCATGCCTCCCCGAATGATTCATCAAATCTCTGAGAGAATTTCATTATCTCATTCTTAAGACTTGTAGTTCGGGATGGAGGATAGAATTCGTTCACAAACTTTGTGACTAGATCTTCCCATGTCTTAATGGAACGAGGGGGTTGTTTCTCAAGCCAATTCTGGGCTTGTCCCTCTAGAGAAAATGGGAACAGAAGAAGCTTGATAGCTTCATGTGGGACATTCTTGTATTTGATGGTAGATGCAATCTTGTTAAACCATCGAATGTGTGCATGAGGATCATCCCGCTCAAAACCATAGAATTGGCTTTGGGTTACCAGATTAAGTAACCCGGTTTTGAGCTCAAAAGTATCAGCCACGATGGCTGGGACAACAATAGCATCTCCGTAACCCTCGATGGGTGCTTGGAGAAGCTCATTCATCGGTTTGTCTTCTGCCATTATGGCAGGTGGTGGTGGTGGTAGACGTTCCTCAGTCACGGCTGAAGGAGCAGAACGTCCTCTACGTCTACGAGGAATCTTTCCAAGTTCTGACAATGGACTTGTAGAACTGGAAGAACGAGTGCGCATGCACTAAGTATAAAAATCAGTTTTCAAAACAAATGCGAGGCAAAACGACAAGTGAACTTAACCAATAATCACAAATGAAATGGCTTCTTTGAAAAAGGTACACCAAATCACAAGGACACAAAGGCAAGTTTTAAATCTGATGTTCGGGAACTTATTATGGTCACACCCCCAGTTAGTAGGTGTACTGCCTTGATTTGCGGTGGTTGATTTTTATGTATATTAAGTACCACTGAAAAGACGTAGGTATAGATTTGTGCTGATGGGTTTAAAAACTTTTGGACAATATTTTTGGTATCGTCTCGTTTAACCAAATCGTATTTCTTTAAGAATCACCTTAAAATAAACACAAGCTAGAAAACGTTACGATTGTTTTGTTGTTTTATATTTTGTTTGGTGTTTTTAACACTTTAGGAAAAGTGTTAATGAACTTTTCTGATTTTGTTATAACTTTACAAAAAACTTTTTACAAACTATGGTATATGTGCAAGTACGGGTCTGAAAAATGCTTAGAACACGCTTACAGCCTCCCCGGCAGCGGCGCCAAAATTTGATCCGTGCAAAACCGTCAAGTTTTATCACTCAAGCCGGCCACTTGTGAATGGCCCACCGTAACAAACTTAAAACAGTTTAAGCACAAATGCAATTTAGATCAGGAGAATACAGTGGATTTCCGGGTCGTTAAGTCCCACGGAGGATGACTGGTGTTTAACACAATCAGATGTCGAATAACCACTAAGGATAGTGATCAGTAAGGATTTTGAGTTATTTAAAACTAAAGGGGCTTAAATGCAAATTAAAGGAAATTAAAAAGATTAACTATATTAAATAAACGCTATCACTAATTTTAAACTGATGTTTTTGATTTTATGTTTTTATAAAACTTAATTTAAAAAACTACGTAACGTACAAATAAAAACGTGAAACTTACACAATATTAATCCTAAAAATATGAAAATGATATTTTTACAAACCTAATGATATAAGAAAATTTTAAGAAAAAGAAAATTATTTTTATAACTATTTAATTAATTATTATTAATTAAAAACTATTTTTAACTATTAAATAATAACCTAAATTACAAGAAAATAGGAAATAAACCTAGAAAAATAAAATTAAGACTTGGAAAAATCTAAAATAACAAAAGAGAATTTTTAAAATTATTTTTGTATTTTTCTGATTATTTTTCTAGGTTTATTTCCTATTTTCTTGTAATTTAGGTTATTATTTAATAGTTAAAAATAGTTTTTAATTAATAATAATTAATTAAATAGTTATAAAAATAATTTTCTTTTTCTTAAAATTTTCTTATATCATTAGGTTTGTAAAAATATCATTTTCATACTTTTAGGATTAATATTGTGTAAGTTTCATGTTTTTATTTGTACGTTACGTAGTTTTTTAAATTAAGTTTTATAAAAACATAAAATCAAAAACATCAGTTTAAAATTAGTGATAGCGTTTATTTAATATAGTTAATCTTTTTAATTTCCTTTAATTTGCATTTAAGCCCCTTTAGTTTTAAATAACTCAAAATCCTTACTGATCACTATCCTTAGTGGTTATTCGACATCTGATTGTGTTAAACACCAGTCATCCTCCGTGGGACTTAACGACCCGGAAATCCACTGTATTCTCCTGATCTAAATTGCATTTGTGCTTAAACTGTTTTAAGTTTGTTACGGTCGGCCATTCACAAGTCCCCGGCAGCGGCGCCAAAATTTGATCCGTGCAAAACCGTCAAGTTTTATCACTCAAGCCGGCCACTTGTGAATGGCCGACCGTAACAAACTTAAAACAGTTTAAGCACAAATGCAATTTAGATCAGGAGAATACAGTGGATTTCCGGGTCGTTAAGTCCCACGGAGGATGACTGGTGTTTAACACAATCAGATGTCGAATAACCACTAAGGATAGTGATCAGTAAGGATTTTGAGTTATTTAAAACTAAAGGGGCTTAAATGCAAATTAAAGGAAATTAAAAAGATTAACTATATTAAATAAACGCTATCACTAATTTTAAACTGATGTTTTTGATTTTATGTTTTTATAAAACTTAATTTAAAAAACTACGTAACGTACAAATAAAAACGTGAAACTTACACAATATTAATCCTAAAAATATGAAAATGATATTTTTACAAACCTAATGATATAAGAAAATTTTAAGAAAAAGAAAATTATTTTTATAACTATTTAATTAATTATTATTAATTAAAAACTATTTTTAACAATTAAATAATAACCTAAATTACAAGAAAATAGGAAATAAATCTAGAAAAATAAAATTAAGACTTGGAAAAATCTAAAATAACAAAAGAGAATTTTCAAAACTATTTTTGTATTTTTCTGATTATTTTTCTATTTTTTATGGATTTTAAACTATTAAAAACTAATTAAATTACTAAAATCTCTCTTTGCTAGGTGATCATCGGAAAGTTCAAATGAATGAATTAAGTGAACTCCGTGATCAAGCTTACGAGAACTCTTTGATCTATAAACAAAAGACAAAGAAGATTCATGACTCAAAAATCAAGAACCGCGTTTTCAACGTTGGTGATCGAGTCCTTCTTTTCAATTCAAGATTGAAGATTTTCTCGGGAAAGCTCAAGTCCCGTTGGTCTGGACCATTTACCATTGCTAAGGTTTATCCATATGGAACCATTGAGTTATCTCAACCCGATGGTCCAAATTTTAAAGTGAATGGTCATCGAGTGAAGCATTACTTTGGAGAGGACATTCCATCCATGGTTGTCCCGGACTTACAAACTTTCCCCATGAACCAATAAATGCGGGGATCGAGTAAAGCTAGCGACTCGGGAATCAAAAACAGTAGCATGCCATATGGGTTATCACCCATATTTCTGAGCTGTCTGAAGTTTGTTACGGTTAGCCATTCACAAGTGGCTAGCTTGTGTGACAAAACTTGACAGTTTAGCTTCTTCTTTCTACTTTCTACCACCCTAGTGTGGGGGGGGGGGGGGTTGCCCCACATGTTTTGTATATAAGTTTAAAAAAAAAAAAAAAAAAAAAAAAAAAAAAAAATCTTCTTTCTAAATAATGGCCGTAGTATTTCCCTTTTACGTTCTCAGTTTCGGCATAACAGCCGGTACTTTGAATATTGAGGGCAATATTCATTTCTAAGTGTGGGGGGGAATTCTCACGAATTTTATCATGTAATTATACCGCCTAATTCCCTCATTTTTGGCCAAAATTTTTTTTTGGAGTAAGTGTTTTGCACTTACTCATTTGGTTATCAGTCCGCCTTGTCTAATAAACAAAAGGATTGGCTAATCCAGGAGCAAACGGCTCTTGGTAAAGATATCTCAAATCCGTTGACGGCTTGCAATTTGCCCAAAATTGTATGGTATTCAGCTCACCATATCCTTAAAAGTGAAGAGTTGGCTAGCCCGCAAGTTTATGGCTTGTGGTAAAGGCAGTGGAAAAACCATAATTGGTAATCAGCTCACCAAAGATAATATTGATAATTTATCTAAGAGTTGGCTAGTCCAGAGCAAACGGCTTCTGGTAAAGACAAAATCAAATCCGTTGAAAGCTGGTGGTTTGCTCAAAATCACATGGTTATCGGTGTACCATGGTTCTTACTTGAACTGAAACATTTGGCTACTCCAGAAGTAATGGCTTTTGGTAAAGAGATTCAAATCCATTAAGTTTTTCTCAAAAGATTGCTAGGGACTAGCAATATCTTAGTGTGGGGGATTGATGAGTGTCTAAATACTCATCATTTTTAGTCAAATCTAAACTGCAAAACGTTTAAAAATGCTCAGAAATGCATCAAAATACTGAAAATATTCCAAAATTGCATTTTATATGTTTCAGATGCAAAATGTTCAAAATCAGATGAAAAATGAGCTAAGTTTGCATAATTGGCAGTTTCAGTCCCCCAAGTTTCAAAAATTGTCAGAAATAGTCCCTGAGCACATAATTTCAAAAGTAAAATCACCAAAGGTCCTTTTAAAATCATAAGTTGTCAAATTTAGTCCTTTGGTGAAAAATATAAAAAGTTTTGAGAAATTACAAAATTTGGTCATTCAAGTTTGAAAATTGGCAAAAATGGCCCCTGGAAATTGGAAATTGGCAAGTTTGGTCCTAGTACTTTTTGAGATTGTCATTTTCAGCCCTTGGAAACAACTTTGCAGGTTTGGCAGAACAGGTCCTTCCATTTTCAGAAATTACAAATGAAGTCCTTGTACTACTAAACCTTTAAACACCCTTGAACCCTATCACAACCATTGTGACCCTGCCACTAACCCATATGACCCCTGCCAATTGCCATTTGAACCCCCTCCAATATTATAAGCCAAGTCAAACCTCCTTTGACTGCCTCTTTTCCCTCTCCCTCACGGGTTACCCACCATCATCACACGCCTGCCTGCAACCTTCCCCCTCCTCCATCATCATACCCCTAAACCTACCCTCCACCTCACACTCAAAGCCAAGGATGCATTTAATGCATTCTCCAACCTCTCACTCAACCCCAGCTGTTAAATTAGCTTTTGGCGCCAAAACCACTTAAACGGCTAAGATCCTCCTAAGCCATCCAATGGCCCATATTAGTGCTGGGATATGTACAGAGAGAGGAGAGAGGGAGTTTGGAGCATATATAAAGGAAGAGGAAGCAACAAGAAAGAGTAGTTAGTTTATTTTGTTTAAGTGTATGTCGTTTTTAAGCTTATAATGTCTTAAGTAGTTCTTCATTGTATTTTCCAGTTTATTTGTATCAAACAAAAGTATTTAAGTGTGTTCCAACTTATTTCAAGTTTTAGTTCACCTTTCACATTTTCTCTCCACTGTTGCAAAATTGAGTTTCAATTTCCTATGTTCAAATCTCTAGCAGTTTATTTATAAGCTCATATAAGCTTATATAAGCTTATAATAGCTTTTTGTAAGCCTATGTTAAAGTTTTAAGCTATTTTGAATACTGGTCAACAAAAGTCAACTTGGAGCAAAAAAATTGATGCAGGAATGATATGGGTTGGTTCAGAGCTTGAAATGGGTTGAATTAGAAGCTATGGGGTTGGTTTGAATAGGCTAGTGGTACTGTGTTCTTGTTTCACAGGATCCAAGCCATAGTGGCTTTGGACCATTTGTAAGTCATTTTAAAGTTCTTATGCATAATCTGTCTTTGTAGTATTAATAAGCTCAAACCTGTTCAAGTAGTTGTATTTAAGTTATTTTAGCTTAGTTTGATCATTAATTCTAGCTAGTGTAGTGTTTAGCTGAATCAAATTACAAAACAGTTGATATAAAGGGTGTTTGGATTTATTGCACAAACTGTCTTAAAGGTATATGCAGTGGTTAATTTCTATTGGTTCATGTTTATTAAGCTTATTTGAGCACATATCAGTCAATAACTTGGGTCTGCAAACACTGAAAGTCAACATTACACTAAATCTGTCTCACTGTCTCAACTGTTGGAATTTTGGATTTGCAAACTATTGATTTGTGTTTAGGAGTCTTAGACATTGCTTGCATTGTGCTTGTTCCATCATATTACATCAATATCAGTCATAAAATTGGAATCAAAGTTCACATTAGTCAAACTTTTCTCAACTGCTTCAAAAGTCAAAATTTGGAAAATCAATTTTGAGCTCAACTGGAAAGATTTTTCATGAGCTCATTTTTGAGCCACATAAAGTGAAACTTGGCATTTTGAAAACTTCAGCTGGTGTCCTTTCTTATCACCATTTTTGTAAAATTTTGCAATTTTTTTAAAAGCTCCAAACAAGCTTCTCTTTTAAGCTCTAGTTGCCGTGCTCCACAAACTCAGCTTAAACTGAGTTTTTCTCATATTTGTGCAAGCTTGCACAGGGCTCATAAGAGCTTCCCAAGGTCTGATTTTTGGTTTGTTAGGTCTCACCTAGGTCTAGTTTAAGTTTCTATATTTGGTTTTTGTTGTCTAGCTTATTTGAGTGCTTATTTTGTGGCTGCAAGTAGCCCCTCAGAAACTGTTATTAGCATTTAACTCAAATAATCCAAATCTGTGTAGATTGCTATCAAGAGGTTTAGGTCAGTTGAGATTAGTTGCATTTCAGTACTTATAGCATATTAGAGCCTCTGTGAACAGTTGGTGGCTTATTGTGGTGTTTGGCTTATTCAAAGTGCTTATCTATAAGCACTTATCATAGCAGTTGCATAATTCTCCACATAAGCACTTGTTTTTCCATTTTTCCTAGATTCAGTACATTATTTTAAGCTTATCTTGAATTTTTCAGATTTTTCTAAGTTTGTTTGCTATTTTTCTGCATTTAAATCTATTTTTAGCACTTTTTAATTAGCTTATAATACAAATAATTCAGAAAAGTCTCAAAAAATTAATTTTTCATTTTTCTTAAGTTTAGATAAATATAAAAAGACAAAAAAATATTTTTCTAGATTTTTCTTAGTTAAATTTATATTTTTAAGCCATTTAATTAGTTTTTAATAGTTTAAAATTCCTAGAAAATAGAAAAATATTCAGAAAAATACAAAAATAGTTTTGAAAATTCTATTTTGATATTTTAGATTTTTCTAAGTCTTAATTTTATTTTTTCTAGCTTAATTTCCTATTTTCTTGTATTTTAGGTTATTATTTAATAGTTAAAAATAGTTTTTAATTAATAGTAATTAGATAATTAGTTATAAAAATAATTTTCTCTTTCTAATAATTTTCTTTTATCATTAGGATTGTAAAAATATCATTTTCGTATTTTTAGGGTTAATATTGTATAAGTTTCACATTTTTATTTGTACGTCGCGGAATTGCCGAGATCGTACAATATCCCGTCCTCTTGGAATTGCCGAGGACGTATTTGTGAAAGTAGGAAAGTTCCATTTTCCAGCTGACTTTGTAGTTGTTGATTTCGATGCTGATCCACGGGTTCCTCTCATTGTTGGAAGAGGATTCCTGAGAACGGGCCGTGCTCTCATTGATGTATTTGAGCAAGAAATCACATTACGTGTTGGTAATGAAGCTGTCACCTTTAACCTTGATCAAACTTCGAGGTACTCCGCAAACTATGATTCTGAGTCGGTTAACCGAATAGATATCATTGATGTTGCTTCTGAAGAGTACTCTCAAGAAGTTCTTGGTTATTCTCATAATTCTGTGAGTGGGGATCCCACCACATCTTCTCAACCTATCATAGCCAATTCTACTCCTTCTCTCACTCCATTTGAGGGAAGCGACTTCATCTTGGAAGAGATTGAAGCATACTTGGCTAGTGATTCTGTTCCATGGGAAATTGATCACGCTCCAATTGACATCGAGGGGGACATACTTCTCATTGAGAAATTGCTTAAAGATGATCACTCATCAACCCCTCACTCTAGTGATGCAATTCCAGAAGAGATTAATCACCATGAGATTAATCCGGAGGGAGATATTCTTATTCTTGAGAAGTTGTTAAATCAGGACACTTCTCCTCCACTCCCTCCCGTCAAACTTCATAACAAGGAAGTCAAGTCAGTTGAGAAAACTGAAGAATTTCATGAAGTCGAACTTAAGGACTTACCACCTCATCTTGAGTATGCATTTCTTGAAGGTGATGATAAATTGCCTGTCATTATTGCTCGAGATTTGAGTAAAGATGAAAAGACTGCTCTCATAAAGGTCTTGAAGTCACACAAGCAAGCAATTGCTTGAAAACTCTCCGACATTAAGGGTATTAACCCTGAATTTTGTACTCACAAAATCTTGATGGAGGATGACTTCAAACCAGCAGTTCAACATCAGAGAAGGGTGAATCCAAAAATCCATGATGTTATCAAACAAGAGGTTATCAAACTTCTTGATGCAGGATTGATTTACCCAATCTCAGATAGTCCTTGGGTTAGCCCGATTCACTGTGTTCCTAAAAAGGGTGGCATAACTGTTGTCACGAATGAAGAAAACGAGTTAATTCCAACTCGGCTGGTTACGGGATGGCGTGTGTGTATTGACTATCGTAATTTGAATGACGCCACCCGTAAAGACCATTTTCCTCTACCCTTCATGGACCAGATGCTTGAGAGATTAGCAGGGAACGAATACTATTGTTTCCTTGATGGTTTCTCGGGTTACTTTCAGATCCCCATTGATCCACAGGATCAAGAGAAGACCACATTCACCTGCCCATACGGAACTTTTGCCTACAAACGTATGCCTTTTGGCTTATGTAACGCTCCTGGCACGTTCCAACGATGTATGATGGCCATATTCCACGACATGATCGGGGAAACAATGGAGGTGTTTATGGATGACTTCTCAGTCATAGGGGATTCATTTCAGACATGTCTCTCCCATTTAGATGAAATGTTAAAACGATGTGAAGACACCAATCTTTGTCTAAATTGGGAGAAGAGTCACTTTATGGTCAAAGAAGGCATAGTCCTTGGCCATAAGATTTCAAAAAACGGGATTGAGGTAGATAGAGCAAAAGTTGATGTAATTGCTAAACTGCCTCATCCTACTACCGTCAAAGGTATTAGGAGTTTTCTAGGTCATGCCGGGTTTTATCGTAGATTCATTCAAGATTTCTCTAAAATCGCTCGGCCTATGACCCATCTTCTTGAAAAAGATGCTCCTTTTATCTTTTCTCCTGAGTGCATCGAAGCTTTTGAAACATTGAAGAAAAAGCTTACGGAAGCACCCATTCTAGTTGCCCCCGACTGGGATTTACCCTTTGAGCTCATGTGCGATGCAAGTGATTTTGCTATCGGTGCAGTCTTGGGGCAACGCAAAACCAAGCATTTTCAGCCTATCCACTACGCAAGTAAGACTATGACTGAAGCTCAAACCCATTACACCACTACAGAAAAAGAATTATTAGCTGTGGTGTATGCGTTTGAGAAATTTCGGCCATACCTTATATTGACCAAATGCGTGGTGTATACGGATCACTCGGCTCTTAAATATCTCTTTGCAAAACAAGATGCAAAGCCGAGATTGCTCCGTTGGGTTCTCCTCCTGCAAGAATTTGATATCATTATACGTGATAAAAAAGGAGCTGAGAACCTGGCTGCTGATCATCTGTCCCGATTAGAGAACCCTCACCAAGATGTTTTCGAGAAAAAAGGAAATAAATGAAACATTTCCTCTCGAAACACTCAATGCGGTTTCTTTTCGTGGAGACTCTTCTACCCCATGGTTTGCTGACTTCGCAAATTACCATGCGGGTAACTTCATAGTGAAAGGGATGTCGTCCCAACAGAAAAACAAATTCTTTAAAGATGTTAAACATTACTTCTGGGACGACCCCTACTTGTTTAAAATTTGCGCGGATCAAGTCATCAGGCGATGTGTGTATGGTCAGGAAGCTATTGACATTCTCAAAGCTTGCCATTCTGGACCTACTGGGGGACATCATAGCCCCAACTACACCGCCAAGAAGGTGTTTGATTCCGGATTCTATTGGCCCACAATCTACAAGGATGCCCACGAATTTGTCAAAGCCTGTGACGCTTGTCAACGTCACGGGAATATCTCACAAAGAAATGAAATGCCGCAAAACGCCATTCAAGTGTGTGAGATCTTTGACATCTGGGGCATTGACTTTATGGGGCCATTTCCTTCTTCTCGCGGTAATAAGTACATACTCGTGGCCGTTGACTATTTGTCAAAATGGGTTGAAGCTAAGGCTTTACATACCAACGATGCCCGAGTTGTTGTGAAATTCTTGAAATCTCTCTTTGCTAGGTTTGGAACTCCACGAGCCATAATCAGTGATCGTGGTACTCATTTCTGCAATGACCAGTTTGAAAGAGTCATGCAGAAGTATGGTGTAACTCACCGTCTCTCTACTGCGTATCACCCCCAAACTAGTGGGCAAGTGGAAGTTTCCAACCGAGGGATAAAAAGAATTCTGGAGAGGACGGTTGGTGAAAACCGTGCCTCTTGGTCGGATAAGCTAGATGACGCACTCTGGGCCTTCCGGACAGCTTATAAAACACCCATCGGGTGTACTCCATACAAGCTTGTGTACGGAAAGGCGTGTCATCTGCCGGTTGAGCTTGAGCACAAGGCATACTGGGCCTTGAAGCATGCCAACTTCGATATTCAGACTGCTGGTGATCACCAGAAAGTTCAAATGAATGAATTAAACGAACTCCGTGATCAAGCATACGAGAACTCTTTGATCTATAAAGAAAAGACAAAGAAGATTCATGACTCTAAAATCAAGAACCGCGTTTTCAACGTTGGTGATCGAGTCCTTCTTTTCAATTCAAGATTGAAGATTTTCTCGGGAAAGCTTAAATCCCGTTGGTCTGGTCCATTTACTATCACTAAGGTTTATCCTTATGGCACCATTGAGTTATCTCAACCCGATGGTCCAAACTTTAAAGTGAATGGTCATCGGTTGAAGCATTACTTTGGAGAGGACATTCCCCCTATGGTTGTCCCAGATCTACAAACCTTCCCCATGAACCAATGAATGCGGGGATCGAGTCAAGCTAGCGACTCGGGAATCAAAAACAGTAGCATACCATATGGGTTTTTCACCCATATTTCTGAGCTGTCTGAAGTTTGTTACGGTTAGCCATTCACAAGTGGCTAGCTTGTGTGACAAAACTTGACAGTTTAGCTACTTCTTTCTACTTTCTACCACCCTAGTGTGGGGGAGTTGCCCCACATGTTGTGTATATATATAAGAGTTTCAAAAAAAAAAAAAAAAAAAAAAAAAAAAAAAAAAAAAAAATCATGCTAAATAATGGCCGTAGTATTTCCCTTTTACGTTCTATGTTTCGGCATAACCGCCGGTACTTTGAATATTGAGGGCAATATTCATTTCTAAGTGTGGGGGGAATTCTCACGAATTTTATCATGTAATTATACCGCCTAATTCCCCCATTTTTGGCCAAAATTTTTTTTGGAGTAAGTGTTTTACACTTACTCATCTTATGGTTATCAGTCCGCCTTGTCTAAAAAACAAAAGGATTGGCTAATCCAGGAGCAAACGGCTCTTGGTAAAGATATCTCAAATCCGTTGACGGCTTGCAATTTGCCCAAAATTGTATGGTATTCAGCTCACCATATCCTTAAAAGTGAAGAGTTGGCTAGCCCGCAAGTTTATGGCTTGTGGTAAAGGCAGTTGGAAAACCATAATTGGTAATCAGCTCACCAAAGATATATTATCTAAGAGTTGGCTAGTCCAGAAGCAAACGGCTTCTGGTAAAGACAAATCAAATCCGTTGGAAGCTGGTGATTTGCTCAAAATCATTTGGTTATCGGTGTACCAAGGTTCTTACTTGAACTGAAACATTTGGCTACTCCAGAAGTAATGGCTTTTGGTAAAGAGATGAAATCCATTAATTTTTCTTAAAACATTGCTAGGGACTAGCAATATCTTAGTGTGGGGGATTGATGAGTGTCTAAATACTCATCATTTTTGTACAAATTAAACTGCAAAAACATCTGAAAACACTCAGAAATGCATCAAAATGATAAAAATATCACAAATAAGTGTTTTATGTGTTTTAAATGCAAAAATATCAAAATCTGGTGAAAAACGTATCAAGTTTGCATAATTGGCAGTTTTAGTCCCCCAAGTTTCAAAAGTTGTCAAAAACAGTCCCTGGTAAATCTAAATAAAGAAAAATGTTATTCAAGGTCCCTGAAATATTCTAAGTTGTTAAAAATGGTCCTTGAATAAATCTTTTGTTAAATGGCAGAAAAGGTCCCTCAACTTTCAAAAATGTCAAGTTTGGTCTCTAGAAAATTGAAATTGTCAAATCTAGTCCTTGTACTATTGAAGGTTGTCAGTTTTAGTCCTTGTGTTAGCTTTAGAGTATTGGCAGATTGGTCCTTCAAGAATTCAGAAAGTGCAAGTTTAGTCCTTGTCATTTAAGCCTAACATAGCCTTGTCAAAACAATTTGAACCCCTGCCTTTAAACCATTGTGACCCCTGTCACTAGCCTTTTTGAACCCTGGTCAAACCAAGTCAAACAAACAGTCCCCTCTCCTAGCCCGCCCCCACTGTTTATCTTCTTCCACTTGCCTGTGCCCTCACCAATCACCTCCTTCCTCAGACCTTTTCTCTTTTCCACCACCCTCATCATCATCAACCCCCCACAATTAATGCCACCCCCCCTAGTGCTAGTTTCAGAGCCCTATAAGTCAAATTCAGGTTTCCCGCCAAAATGATAAAAACAGCCAACACACTCAAAACTCAACCATTGGCTCCAAGAAGAGGTGGGATACTCTCAGAAGGCCACGTGGAGCTCATTTGAAGCATAAAAGAGGAGGAAGACAGAGAAGCAAAGTAGTACTTAGCTTTTAAAAATTCATGTATGTCGTTTTTGTCTTAAAATGTTTTAATTAGCTTTTCAAATTGTAATTTCAAGCTTTATGATATTAGAACTAAGTTATTTAGTTATTGTAATTCAGTTTGAACCCTTAAATCAAAGTTTGATTTCAGTTTCAAATCTTATATACACTGTGTAAAATTTCAAAGTTAAACTCTTATATCCAAGAGTCCAAAAGCTTATTTTTAAGTACAAGCCAGTTTATTTAAGCTCAACATAGCTTATTGTAAGCTTGGAACTCAATTTCAATCAATATTGGTCATGGTCAACAAAAGTCAACAGGGAAGGAATTTTGGTTCAAACAAGTTGAAAATGGAATGGGTTGTTGCAGAGCAGTGTTTGGGTTGGATTTGATATAGAATAATTGATTTGGGTTCTGTTTAAGCTACCAAATAAGCTAAGGGTCTTGTAAGTTTTTATCTCATTTTCATTTTCATTTTGCATTTTGTGCTTGGATTGGAATCTGTGGTTACCAATAGGTTAAACCTGTTTAATCAGTTGTATTTAGGATAAGTAGATTCAGTTTAATCAATATTATATGCTAGATCAGTGTTTAACTCAGTTTTAATTACATAACAGTCATATAAAATGGTGTTTGGATTTGCCACTTAAACTGTCATAGAGGTTTGTTCAAGAGTTGAGGTCTGTTATTGTATGTTTGTTATGTTCATTTGAGCCCATATCAGTCATTATATTGCATCTGCAAGCTCTTAAAGTCAAAATCCACTTCAAATCTGTCTAAGTCTTTATCTGTTGTGATTTTGTGAATCCAAAAGCTTGTTTCATGTTTGGAAATCAGTAGCATAGCTTGTACTAGTTTCATTTAACCATATTACATCAATATCAGTTAACAAATTAGGATCAAAGCTCACCAAAGTCAACTTTGCACAACTGCTCAAAAAGTCAAAGTAGGTAAAAACCAGTTTTTCACCAACCTAAAGTGATTTTTCACAGATTCATCTCTGGGCCAAATCAATTCAAACTTTGGATTTTATAAGTTCTGTTGGTCTAGTTCCTTATTAGTATTTTTGTTGATTTTTATTAATTTTGTAAAAGCTTCAAACAAGCTCATCAAACAGGGCTTATTTGCCCTGCTCACCAAACTCAGTCACCACTGAGTTTTCTCAAGCTTTTGCAGAGCTTATCCAGAGCTCCACAGAGCTTCTCTAGGTCCAGTTTTTGGTTTACTTGTTCTTAGCCAGGTCTAGTATAGTTTCCAATATTTGGTTTTCATTTACAGCTTATTAATAAGCTTGTGCTTAAGCTAAAAAGTAGCACTCAGAAATCTGTTTTAGCACATTAATCAAATCATCAAGATCATAGCAGTGTGTAATCCAGAGGTTAAGGCTTATTGTTTCTTGCTTCATTTTAGTAGTTTTAGCATATTAATGCTTCTGTTTCAGTTTGGTAGCTTGTGGTGATCATTTGGCTTATTCAAGTGCTTATTTTTAAGCACTTACAACTGCAGTTTCAATTTCCACCAAACAAGTACATGTTTTTATATTTTTCTTAGATTCTATATATTAAATTAGACTTTTCCTGCAATTTTCATAATTTTCCAACACTGTTTGCTATTTTTCTTAATTAAAAACAGTTTTTAGGTAATTTTAAATAGCTTTTAATACAATTAAATCAGAAAAAGCTCAAAAAAATAATTTTTCATTTTTCTTAAGTTTAGATAAATATAAAAAGTAAAAAAAGTAATTTTCCAGATTTTTCATAGTTTATTTTGTAATTTTTAGTAATTTAATTAGTTTTTAATAGTTTAAAATCCATAAAAAATAGAAAAATAATCAGAAAAATACAAAAATAGTTTTGAAAATTCTCTTTTGTTATTTTAGATTTTTCCAAGTCTTAATTTTATTTTTCTAGGTTTATTTCCTATTTTCTTGTAATTTAGGTTATTATTTAATAGTTAAAAATAGTTTTTAATTAATAATAATTAATTAAATAGTTATAAAAATAATTTTCTTTTTCTTAAAATTTTCTTATATCATTAGGTTTGTAAAAATATCATTTTCATATTTTTAGGATTAATATTGTGTAAGTTTCACGTTTTTATTTGTACGTTACGTAGTTTTTTAAATTAAGTTTTATAAAAACATAAAATCAAAAACATCAGTTTAAAATTAGTGATAGCGTTTATTTAATATAGTTAATCTTTTTAATTTCCTTTAATTTGCATTTAAGCCCCTTTAGTTTTAAATAACTCAAAATCCTTACTGATCACTATCCTTAGTGGTTATTCGACATCTGATTGTGTTAAACACCAGTCATCCTCCGTGGGACTTAACGACCCGGAAATCCACTGTATTCTCCTGATCTAAATTGCATTTGTGCTTAAACTGTTTTAAGTTTGTTACGGTGGGCCATTCACAAGTGGCCGGCTTGAGTGATAAAACTTGACGGTTTTGCACGGATCAGTCGCTAATGAAGGCGTCAGTAGAAACCATGTTTCTGCTGAAGTTGATTCTGTCACACCTACCATCCACAAATCTGCTGAAGGCTATGCTGTTTCTTCTCATGTTCCTTCTCAAGTGTCTTCAGACTTTGGAGAACCTCATACACGCTTTCCAAAACCCTCCGATCTGGGAAATCATCAACCCAAAGCTGGCATCTTCACTTCACCCTCTTATGATGCTGAATTTGAACCAACTATCACTAATCTTGATTCATCCATTGAAGTCAGCCCCACTGCTACTCAGAGGATCAACATTTCTCATCCTCAATCCAACATCATAGGTGATCTTCTGGCACCTGTTAGAACTCGAAGGGCTATAACAAGTCCTCAATTTGGACAGATTGCTTTTCTCTCTTATGTCTCCAACCAGCAAAGAGACAATCACACAGACTTCAAGCATTGTCTGTTTGCTTGTTTTCTTTCTCAAGTGGAACCAACAAGTGTTTCTCAAGCTCTTAACGATTCAACCTGGCTAGAAGCAATGCAAGAAGAAATGCAACAATTTCACAATCAGCAGGTTTGGATCTTGGTTCCACTCCCTGATGGCAAATATGCCATTGGGACAAAGTGGATTCTGAAGAATAAGAGAGATGCTCGGGGTGTTGTGATCAAAAACAAAGCAAGATTAGTAGCTCAAGACTTCATACAAGAGGAGGGGATTGATTATGATGAAGTGTTTGCACCTGTTGCCAGAGTTGAAGCCATTCGCATTTTCTTGGCATATGCTTCTTACATGGGTTTCATGGTGTATCAGATGGATGTTAAAGGTGCTTTTCTGTATGGTGAGATTGAAGAGGAGGTTTATGTCACTCAACCCAAGGGATTTGAAGACCCAGATCACCCAAATCATGTTTACAAAGTTGTTAAAGCTCTCTATGGCTTACATCAGGCACCTAGAGCTTGGTATGCTAGGCTTTCATCCTTCCTGCTGAAGCATGGCTATAGGAGAGGTGCTATTGATAAAACTCTGTTCCTAAAGAAGAATTACTCAGACATCATTCTTGTGCAAGTTTATGTGGACGACATTATTTTTGGCTCCACAAACGAAGCTTGGTGCAGGGAATTTGAGGAACTAATGAAGGGTGAATTTCAAATGAGTGCTATAGGAGAGCTTACTTTCTTTTTGGGTCTCCAAGTTCAGCAGAAACAAGATGGTATTTTTATCTGTCAAGATAAATATGTGGGGGACATTTTGAAGAAGTTTGGTATGGAAGGTGTTAGGACTGCCACAACACCTTATGAAGCTCCAAAGACTAAAGCAAATAATGAACCAGATCTACCTGTGAATGTTCATCTGTACAGGTCCATGATTGGTTCATTGATGTATCTAACAGCTTCAAGACCTGATATTACGTTTGCTGTGAGTGTTTGTTCTCGACATCAAGTCACTCCACTTACTTCCCATCTCAATGCTGTCAATAAGATCTTTAAGTACCTCAAAGGCCAACCTCTTTTAGGCCTTTGGTACCCAAAAGAGTCTCCTTTCAAGTTGGAAGCATATAGTGACAGTGATTATGCTGGTGCAAATCTGGATAGAAGATCCACAACTAGAGGCTTCCAATTTCTTGGCAAGAGGTTGATTTCTTGGCAATGCAAGAAACAAACCATTGTGGCTGCCTCAACTACTGAAGCAGAGTATGTTGCTGCTGCCAATTGCTGTGGACAGGTCCTTTGGATTCAAAACCAATTGCTGGACTATGGGTACAACTTCATGAACACTACAATTCATATAGATAATCAAAGTACCATCTGCATAGTCAAAAATCCAGTTTTTCACAGTCGAACAAAACACATTGAAATCAGGCACCACTTTATAAGAGATGCATATGAAAAACATTTGATAAAAGTGGCTAAAATTCATACTGATGATAATGTGGCAGACTTGTTAACAAAAGCTGTGGAAACGTAGAGGGGGGTGAATACGTTACCGTTTAAAAACTTTAGATCTTTAGTATCAAATCGTTTATGAAGCTTGTTATAATATGAAAGTACCAATTATTGTTTGTGACTAATATAAAGCATGGTAAACCAAGTTGTCACACAATCATGAACATCAAACCACATCACAAACAATAGTATAGTGCAAGTATAAAAGTAAAGAGATAAAGAAAGGAAAGTGCAAACCGAACACGAGGATTTATAGTGGTTCGGTCACGGATCTCCTTTCCGCCCTACTCCACTCCCCGAGTACCCAACTCGAGAGTTACTTCACTAAATCAACAAGCTCCCTTCTCGGTGGAGAAAACCTTACAATCGTCGCTTACACTTTTTCCGGTACAAAGCTAAATACCGGGTTCTAGTTCGAGGTAGAACTAACCTAAAGTCGCCTATACAATATTTCCGACACTAAGCTAGATGTCGAGTTCTTTTACAAGGGTACAACCACTCCCAATATGTTTTATGGCCCAACATAATAAACCTTGTGTTTTATGGCACAAACACATAAACCATCTAATCTAGTTTGGTGAAAGTGTTGTTATGATGCAATGATGTTTACACTAATGATCCATGACACAAATGTCTAATGGATATGAATAACTACTTCTAAATGAACTTCCATTGATAGGAAGCCTTCATGATGAAGATCACAAGTTCCCTAAACTTCTTGTGATAGATCTTCAACTTGTGGTGAGTGGGGATGGCTAGATCTCCAAGATTTCCTTGGTTGATCAAAGAGTATGCTTACAACAAAGATGAATGTTAAAAGCATTATGATCATGATCATTAGGGTGTTTAATGTGTGTTACTACATTGTTAATGATTGATCTAAATGTATGCAAGAAGGTGGAGAAGATGTGCTTTTTAAGTGGTGAAGAAATGGGAAAACAATGGGCTTCTATTTATAGCCAAAAGTGGTCAGGAGCGTCCACGGACCACGGACCCCTTAAAAGGGTTCCGTCCTTTATACAATTTGGTGCCGTGGGTGCCTGACATAAAATCTAAAAAATCTTTCTTCAAATCTTTCCAAGATATTACCAAATCTTACTAAGATCACATTTGATATATTGAGTGTCAATCTAACCAAAATATTCAAGTGATCTTCCAAGGATTTCAAAGATGATGCATGACATGATGTAACATGTATTACATTTTTAGATTAAAAGGTTTATCAAAGTAAACTTGTAAAATGTATTATGTAACTAGTTAATAAAATGTCTAGTTACCTTTTGAAATACTTGTGAATGCAAAATGTAAAATGAGGTTCGAAATAGAATGGTTAACCTATTAAAATACTTAGTGACTCTAAACGTATTTTAAACATTCTAAATGATTTGTTAATGGGTTTGATCATAATGCCACATAACAAACATGTACGAACCTGTGTTGTAACATACGAGGACTTGAGACATCGAGAGGTGTTGAATGTATGTTGAGACAAATGTAATTACAAGTAACTTGTACATTTTACGTTATGTATTACAGGTTACATGTTTGTCATCAATCAAAACAAACGAAACTGTATAGATTAAATATCGTAATATTTGCACTAACAATCTCCCCCTTTTTGATGATGACAAATATATGTAAACGTAATAGAAAGTAAAATGTAAAAGGTTACTTGCATCCTTACTACCTTTACATTACCTTCTCCGTTTACACTCTTCTCCCCCTTTTGTCGAAACAAAAAGGGCGTGTCCTTGGAGTTTAACTTTATTTCTCCCCAAAAAGGCGAGCTTGCATCATCCCTAGCGAAGTTAAATCGTCTACTTCAATCCGTCCCTTGTTTGATAGCGGATCCATGGATCAAATAAAGAGGCTTAACCTACATCAAGGTTAGTTTTATCGAAGCACAAATGCTTGTTGAAAAGTGAGAATGATGCTAAATGCGTGCATGCTCCCCCTTGACGGTTGCTCCCCCTTGTTTGAGGCGTCAGGGTATGATTAAAAACCTACAAAACAAATATTAGTGCAAAACTATATTCGTCATTGGACGAGTAAGTGATATACAACAAAGTGTGTATAAGATGCATTCAGTAAATTCTTGACGGAAGCTCCCCTTGCTCTAGGGCGTCAAGATGAACCTTCAAAATAAATATTAGTATAATAGAAGCTTTGTCTTTAGACAAATATGTCATATACAACCAAGTGTATAGACGATGCAATATGAGTGCTTAAAAGATATTCCTCCTTGTTCGAGGGTGTCAAGAAGCACCTAAAATAAGAAAAATAATTGATGCAAACTTCATCCTTAGATGAGTAAGTTATATACAATCGAGTGTATATGATGATGAACCTACAATGAAAAACATTAGTGCAATATATTTCATCTTTTTCACAAAGAAAAATAAGATGTATATATGTGATAAATGATATAATCAAAGATCTCATGAAGTGTAGTCTCCTAATTTCAATCATAAGAAAAGTGAGAATATAATATGATAAAAGCCTACAAAATAGTTCCTAGAAAGAAGATATGGAGTCTCCCACCGGGTGTGCCACTAGTGGTGCTAGTGTTGGTGTCGGTTTACTAGTAGGATTCATGTGGTGATGGTAGATGACTCGAGATTTACAAAAGTAAGTTTTCGCTAATCTATGGTGGTGGTGATTAATGAAAGTGGTGATGGAAGGTGGTGGTGATTAGGTAGGAAGCTATTAAGGAGTTAGAAACTCGTATGTATAGCAAATATAAAAATATGGATTCATGCAATCCTTTCGTCATGTCAAGTGACCAAAGCTAAGAGGAAAAAAAATATGAATGGACATTGCATTTCAATGATGCATAAGGATTATGATTTGAATGATTTATTGATGCTAACAACCTATTGTTTTGAGCAAGTTCTCATATGCTTCAACCCAAGAGTAATCAATAATGCGTTTTATCTAAGAATATATAAAATTGATAACATGAAGATAAATTCGTTCATTGATTGACACGAATTATAAAAATGACTTATTCTAGGTGACAATGGGAAAGGTAGTATTAGTATGGTTTTGACCGACATGGATGATTATCACTTTGAAAAGAAGTGAAGACAATATGGAAAATACTAATAATAATAATGAGTACCTATATGAGGATGAGAATGACATCATATAAGTGAAAGTTGGATGGACCAACGTGTTGGAAATGGCTGTTTTGATTAATATATCGTTTGCACTGACAAGGACATGCATGATAAGCGAGAAAAGGATAAGATCCTATGATGGTGTTCTAGATAGTGAAGTTGTAAGGTGCTAGTTTAAGGAAAATCCTATATGTGGAGATGAAGATGTTTTGTAAAAACACATGATGCGTTTTTCACTTGATGAGGTATTGGTGCAAAAAAAATTGAACTAGTTGTGGTTTCATGAGCCGGTTTTAGCTAAGTGGTGTTTACCAATGTGTTGGTATTGTAGAGTCTAGGAGACATAAAATTTGACAAAAGACAATTATGTGAATGAATTTCTCTCTCCCTTAATTGGTGGACATCCAACATAATGTGTAATGTATCAAATAAGGAATGACATCAAATTGTTTAGGAGGTTATTCGGGCTAACGAAAGAGATGAGTTTAGTGATGTTTTTCTAGATGATGGTTAGCATACAATGAACTTGTAAGATATAGCTTTTCACATACACATCAAACCATAACACAAAGTAGCATATAGATGGAATTCTAGAGAGAGAAAGTTAGAGGTTTAGGGAACTTAGTGAGAGAAAGTGAAAGATATTATTATAAGCTCCAACTCTCTACCTTGGAAGGTAGAGAGTATTTATAGTCTTACATAAATCGCCACACATCGGGATGTGGATCAGGCATACAGTGGGTAAAGACCCGTCCGTCCTCCACGGTGTTACTTAACTAAATACTACTTAACTAAAAAGAACTACGACTACGAGCTTTCTAACGATTACATATACTTGAGGTGACCGACTCTTTAATACCGGGAATTTCTAATTCCTAACAATCTCCCCCTAAGGGAGGTCACCTCAATCACGTACCAAAAATACATTGAATACAACCAGATTATACATTAACAATTGATCTTGCATTCATGATGTAGTCCTTTGCTCCTAAGCTCGTAGTCATTGATCCTTCACAATGCATGTTTGGTTACTTCAAGTGGAGGTCTTTTACTGATCCACGTGATAATAATTTTGAGCCATCTTTTGAGATCATCAGCTATCAAAAATCTCTGAGACATCCTTTGTGGTGTTGGTATTATGTGATGTTGTGACTTTAGGACCGACATGCTCACATTCTGAATCATGATATCTTCACATCAGAGTAGCGGAAGCTTTAGTTGATTCATGATATTGGCAGCAGCGTAGCAGAAGCATGGAGTGAAAATATCAGAGTCATTGATGCACTAATCATGATTTCCTTTTAGATGAATGTGTTAAGTGAGCATGCGGCTATGGATTGACCGCTTCATTCTGATCAGCTGCAAACGTCGGGAGTACCTGCATACAACAGTTAGCAATAAATCGCACGAAAGTGTCTTTGATCACTTTCGTTGAATTGAGGTACACGGCCCACGGTTCCCCATTGATCAGTCCATGTACTGCCTGTGATCAGGTATAATTCCGAAGAATTTCCTTGACAGGGTTTCGCAGCTGCTCTAGCTGTTCTCAAACCGGAACATCTCAAAGAAGACAACACGGAGTGAGTGAATCAGCAAATTTTAAGTCCACTGATTGATGAAAAGAGATTTGAAAAACAATCGTGTATTGCTCAATAGAAATTGTTTTTGCAATACAACGAAGGTTTTATTGAAAATCAATTATCAATCATAAAAACACCTTTTGGTTTGAAGAATGAGTACACGGTCGATGTGCTAAAGAAAAGAGTTTTTAAGCACAAAGACCGGTTTTTCAAAGGTATCCGTCAATCCATAACCTGAACCAGGATTGATTCAAGAGATTGAATCGCCCCATTGTTTCTGTTCAGTTGTCACATGGTTAATCTATAAAATAGATATCACATGCCACCTACCAGGAGCTTGTTTGATGTTGGCTCCAGAAGGCTTTCCATCTTCATTGTGAATATGTATACACATCACTCAGATGTTCTGGCAATACCACAAGGATAATGCGTAGGACTCAAGATATAATATCTCTTTCCACCTTGTGTAAAACAGAGAGTCTTCATTGAAAGTGTCCTAATGAGATTTATTGATGATCTCGTGGCTCTAGACTCAATTTGTGCATATTTGGATCCTATGCCGGAGACTAGGGAGAGGGTCTCCTTCTTCAATATCAACAATCTCTAAGAGAAAGTCGATAGATAATGTCGGTTCCCCGTGAGAATGAAACAAGCCCTTTTAAGAGGAACTTGAGTGGTTTGGAAAGTTGAAGTGCAGTGCGTCACTGGGTCCATGACGTCTTGTCTTCAATACCAATGTTACCATCAGTAGCATATGAGTTAAACCCGGTATCTGCCCTAAGGTTGAATAAATGGAGGGCTATTTGTTTTCACCCTTTTCTCATTCAATTCTTTTTAATTCTTCAACCCCTTCAATGCTTACCGAAACTTCATAGCAAGAACCTTTTTGGGTTTGTTCCAGTACTTGCTCTATCTCAGTCCGCACTCTTCCCATATCTCACATTTCTCCTTTTATTATCATACCTAAGGACTTCTACACTAACTAGTGGATTGTCCCTAGGTAGATCCCTCCGGTTCTGGCGGATCATGGGAACATATACCTAACCTTATCATCCTTATATCACCGTACATAAAGTAAAGTTGGTCGGTCTCTTTGGTATTGTTCGTCTGCCATTGGATCCAATTGAAAACCATTTGAAAATCAATTCAGATACTTGTGATATATTATCAAAGCATTTTGTACCTGAATTGTTTTTGATATTTTTAGAACGAGAACTCCCCCTCAACATGAGCATCAAGTAATTGAAAATGTTTTGCACACGGAGGCAAGAGAAAGAATTAACTTCTTTGATTACCATTTTCTAAAAGATATCAACATCACTTCCCACATCAAATCAAGTAGATATAGCATTTCCGGGAAGGATGAGGTTTCCATAAATTTGCTCCCCCTCAATATGTGCCTCGAGGTTTGAAAAGAGTTTTGCACATACTAGAGGGAACCTGCACATTGGGATGAATGATCACGTTTCAAATCAAAGGTTTAAGATAGATGCTCCCCCTCAACATGTGCATGAAAATTTGAAATCGTTTGTCACATGTGGGAAGGACAGCATGTACATTCATGTGAAGCCATTTACCTTAATATCAGTTTAAATCCAATTTAAATCACACATTCTCCCCCGATCACATATATCAAATCATTTGAGATTTGTGATCTCTTATTGATTTAAATTGATT
This sequence comes from Chrysanthemum seticuspe, assembly GCA_019973895.1. Taxonomy (NCBI): domain Eukaryota; kingdom Viridiplantae; phylum Streptophyta; class Magnoliopsida; order Asterales; family Asteraceae; genus Chrysanthemum; species Chrysanthemum seticuspe. The sequence continues at coordinate 231,236,526 of BPTQ01000002.1, read as the reverse complement.
TTGAAAGCTTTTAAGGAGAATTGTGACTTGATTGTGAAAGCGTTTGAACTGATAAGGATCGGATTTTAAGACTTTACACTCCATTGATAAAACATGCATTTATATCTTTTGAAAACAATTTTAATGCCAAATAACTTTTTAATTTAATTGAAATCATTCTCCCCCTCAATCAATGACATAGGTTGTTGATTGAGAGATAGAGATTTTGACAAATAAGTCCTGATGATTATCAAAAATAGAAACCGAGTTATTTTTCAAAGCATTTGGTTTTCAGCAGATAAATGTTTATAGAATCAGAGCATGGAATTTGAAAACATGTTAAAACATGGCTCTGTTCTTTCTTTTAAAACCGGGTTATTGCCTGAAGATGACAATAAACCATTGTTTCTCTTTCTCCCAAAAATAATTTTTGATTTTTTTGAATTTTTTTGATTTTTTTTTTAATATAAAAATTCGAACAACATCTAAAGTCCCGTGTCATTATTTGAATGACAACATTAAGACCGTAGATATTATCGAATCGAGAGAAACATGACAAAAATGACAATATTTTTTGAAGATTTTTCGAATTTTTCAAATTTTTATGGATTTTGAAAGTTTTATATTTTTCTATTTGATTTTTGAAGGTTTTATAATTTTGTATTTTGTTTTTCGAATAGATATATACAAGAGATAGATGAAGATAGACCTTTACTCCTCGTCTTCCTCCTGAAGACATTTGAGAGTTTCTGGTTGAAGGCTTTTCAAACCAAGTCGTGGAAGAATAAACTCAAAACGCTCTCTTGGAAGAGCTTTGGTGAAGATGTCTGCTAACTGATATTCAGACCTCACAAAATATAGTTCCACCACACCTTTTTCCACTTGTTCCCTGATGAAATGATGTCGAATGTCGATATGCTTTGCTCTTGAGTGTTGAACGTTGTTGCATGAGAGAGCAATAGCACTTTTATTATCACAGTACAGAGGGATTTTGTTGAATTCAAAGCCATAGTCAGATAATTGAGATCTCATCCATAAGATTTGAGCACAACAAGATGACATGGCTATGTATTCAGCCTCTGTAGAGGAAATAGAAGTACTCATTTACTTCTTTGAAGACCAGCTCACAAGCTTATCACCCAAAAACTGAGCACCTCCTGACGTACTTCGACGTGTATCTTGACAACCTGCATGATCAGCATCTGCATAGGCCGTTAGTGACATACCGGTGTCCTTCGGGTACCAAAGACCCATATTGATGGTTCCTTGGAGATACCGAAAGACCCGTTTAACTGCTTTAAGGTGCTTTTTAGTAGGCTTAGCCTGGTATCTAGCACACATGCAAACAACGAACAAGATGTCTGGTCTACTAGCTGTGAGGTACATCAGGGATCCAATCATACTACGATATTTTGTTTGGTCAATCATGATCCCTGAGAGGTCCTCATCTAGTTTGGTTCGGTCAATCATGGGGGTGTCAACAAGGTCACATGAATCAAATCCAAATTTCTTTAAAATCTCTGTTGCATATTTAGATTGATTTATGAAAATGCCTCCGGGACTTTGTGAAATTTGTAATCCCAAGAAAAATGACATTTGTCCCATCATTGACATTTGAAACTTTGAACTCATTTCATTTGAAAACCGATCACATTCCATTGGGTCTGTCGAGGCAAAAATAATATCATCAACATAAATTTGAACATGAATTAAATGTTTGCCTGACTTCCTGGTGAACAATGTAGGATCAACTGCTCCTTTGATGAATCCGGTTGATAGGAGAAACTTTGACAGTGTATCATACCATGCCCTTGGAGCTTGCTTTAAACCGTAAATAGCCTTCTTCAAACGATAAACGTGAGTAGGATGCTCTTGATTCACAAATCCTTCAGGTTGGCTGACTTAGACGACTTCTTTAAGATCTCCGTTCAGAAATGCCGTCTTTACATCCATCTGATAAACTACCATGTTCTTACTAGCAGCATTAGCCAGAAAGATTCTGATTGCCTCGATTCGAGCAACTGGAGCAAAAGATTCTTCAAAGTCTATACCCTCCTCTTGACGATATCCTTTAGCAACTAATCGAGCCTTGTTCTTCAACACATCACCATGCTCATCAAGTTTTACTTTGAAGATCCATTTTAGAGCTATAATCATAGCACAGTCTGGAGCAGGTACTAACTCCCATACATCAAGTCGATCAAACTCATGAATTTCATCTTGCATGGCATTGAACCAGCTATCTTCATTCATGGCAGATTTAACATCTTTTGGTTCGATCTTAGATAGTACGGAGTTGAAGAAGCACCATAAGGCATCGGTTGCGAGTTGTTTCCGTGTTGATACAGGACGAGAGGGATTTCCAATGATGTTGTCTAAGGGGTGATCGTGAGTCCATTTTCTGAGGTGTTCATGTGGCAGTTGTTGAGGAACTGAGGTAGCAGAGTCGATGTCTCCTGAAGAAGATGGTTCTGATGATGATTCAGGAGTAGCAAATATGTTTTCAAATGGAGCATCTTCAGGAGTCGCAAAGGGATTAACTTCATCATTGATGCCAGAAACATTTCCATGATGTACATTTGAAGAATGATGATTTGTTGATGAGACTGAAGGATTAGCAGAGGGTGCTTCTTGACTTAAAGATATTGAGACTGAGGGATTGACTTCATTCACTAGAATATGAGCATCCTCTGTTGTGGGAATCATCACCTCATTAGTAATTGAATCATACAGTTCATCAAACATAGGATCAAACAATTTCTTTACATCATCTTCAGATGGAGGTACATATGGAGTTTCTTGAGAGGAGTTTGGAACAAGGGATGAACCAATGGGACTGTTTTGAAGTGCGGGTCCTGAGCTGGAGTGTCCAGGGGCCATTTGACCGGTCAGCTCATCAAACGTAACGTGAATTGTTTCCATGATATTTCGGGTTCTTTTGTTGTAGATTCGGTATCCCTTTTTGTTTGGTGCATATCCTACAAATACTCCAATGTCAGCTTTAGCCCTGAGTTTGCCCAAGTCTTGACCCTCATTAGTTGGATAGCACAAAGCACCAAACACACGAAGGAAAGATAGATTAGGTTTTCTGTTGTGGACGAGTTCATATGGAGTTTTTCCATGAATAGTGTGAATTAGGGAACGATTTTGTGTGTAGCATGCAGTGGCAATTGCTTCAGCCCAGAGAAACATTGGAACATTTGAGTAGATCAGCATTGTTCTAGCGGCTTCAACAAGAGTACGATTTCGCCTTTCAACTACACCGTTCTGTTGAGGGGTTCGTGGAACACTTCTTTGATGGCTGATTCCAACGCTTTCATAGAATTCACTAAGTTGTTTGTTGACAAACTCAGTTCCATTGTCTGTTCTGATAATTCTGACAGTTTTGTTTAGTCGAACCTGCAGCTGTTTGATGAGTTTGATGATGATATCAGGAGTTTCATCCTTTGTCCTTAAGAACTTGACCCAGGTGAATCTAGAGTAATCATCAACCACAACTAACACATATTTCTTCCCAAAGATATTCTGCACCCTCATTGGTCCACATAAATCCATATGAATCATATGAAGAACTTCTGTGACAGAGTTAGTAGGTTTGGGTTTATGGGCATACTTCTTGCTTTTTCCCAATTGACATGCTGAACAAAGATGATCCTTTTCATACTTTAGTCTAGGTAAACCTACAACTAAGTCCTTTCTGGAAAGATCGTTGATGGTGCCGAAGTTCAAGTGATTGAGACGACGATGCCATAACCATGACTTTGTTTTTGAAGCCTTTGATAACAAGCAGATTGGTGAAGCCCTCATCATGTCATCGATAGAGATGGTGTAAAGATTTGAGCTACGAGTTCCTTTTAACAGTTCCTTACCATTAAGATCTCTAACAAAGCAGGTATGTTTTCTGAAGGCTACTTCTAGATCAGAATCACAGAATTGACCAACCGAGAACAGATTATGACCTAAACCTTCCACATAATACACTCTAGAGATGACACTATCACCAACAACATAATCTCCATAACCCATAATAGCACCGAAATGATCATTACCAAATCTAACAGTCCCGATGAATTTGCTCACGAAGTTCATGAGCCGCGACCGGTCTCCAGTCATATGCTTGGAACAGCCTGAGTCCAGGTACCACAGAACGATTTGAACGATCTGCAGTTTAACACAGACAAGAATGGATAACTGGATAATTGGGATCCCCATGCAAGAATGGGTTCCATTTGGTTAGTTACAATGGTTGGACCACCCACATCAGAAATAAAAGTATTCATATCAGAAAGTGAGGCAATGGAATCATTGTGAATAGATGCAGTACTAGTGTCTGTATTAGCCCTGTTCACAGTGTGATCACTTCTTAATGGAATATTTCTACCAGTAGGCATCCATTTTCTAGTGGGCATTATCTGATTAGTCTTATGACCAACAGGTATCCAATAGAAGCCTATTTTACTGAATGTTCTTCCTGTGGGTTTCCACTGTTTTCTAACTTTCTTACGTTTTTGCCTTTTAGCCTTCTTAGCATGAATTTTAGCATTAACAAAATTAACTGGACAATTAACATCATTAGGCAGAACATTAACATCACATCCATGATTAGAAACAGAAATCAAGCAGTCATCAGTACAAGGTTTGCAAATAGTATCAGAATTCGAATTAATTACAGTACGCTTATGGCAAATACTAGAATCAACACGATTCGTTTTATTCGATTCAAACTTAAAGTTCCTAGATTGTTCTTCTACTCTTTTCCAGTGCACATTCTTAGCTTGCGAGGTCCTATCATTCCTTGTATTGTCTTGAGACTTTGACCTGCTCCCTTTAATGTCACTGATTACTCCTGTAGAGGGAATGGGAACATTAGTTTGTTTTACTACTCTTTGCACCACCTGTTTAGATGTGCTGGGATCTGAACTACATGCAGGTGCACTACGGTTCACATTCTTAAAACTAGAGGTACTGAGATTTGTACTCCTAGAAGGCACACTTGAGTTCTCTTTCTTAGCATTGACAGATCTAGAATCTGAACTGCTCAAGGGTACACTACGGCTCACATTCAAAACATTGGGAATCGAGTGCATATCATATTTGGCCTTAGGCATTGAGCATGGAATCAAAGGGTTAACTCTCTCACCTAATGTCTTTGGGCATATTGTGATCAAGCATTCTAAGATTTCTTGAGATCGTTTGGCATATAAGCATGCATGTCCAATTGCATTATCATGAGGTTTCTCTAGCTTATCCTCTTCAACAATCTCACGCAGGCATTCTAAGCAATCCTTAAGGGATGAGAAATATGTTTGAATGGCAAGTTTTTTGTTCCATAGATGAGGGGGGACGTATGTCACAGATAAAGCATATTTATTACCAGAGTGAACCTTTGATACAGCATTCTCCTCATTGATCATTGGCATTTTCCCTTTTACCTGACTCTTCAGATTCTCAATTTCCCTTTGCAATGAAGCTATTTGTTCGTTGTTTTTGTTACGAGTGACTTTAATTGATTCAAACAACTCATTGAAATGACGTTTAACCTTTTCATTTTCTTCTAGAAAACTTTCATTTTCCTTTTGTAAAGCATTTACTAGGTTTTGAAGATGAAACGTTTGAGAATTCTGAGAATCTAAAGAAGGAGGCATTTGGGAGCCTGTCATATTGTTTGTTTGACCCTTTAATTGAGAGATATGGGCTTTCAAATTTCTGATCGTGTTGCACTGAGCTTGAATCTGTTCATCACGTTTGTTAATTTGAAAAACTGCATCAAACTCTGGAGCATCTGAAGATGTCTTGACATTTGAAGTTTTGACATTTTCTTTAAGATGTTGATATTTTAGTTGTAAATTAAAATGCTCAACTTCTAGTTTAGAAAAATGTTTAACGAAATTGTCGTGATCATCCAATTCAATTTTCTCATTTAGTTTAGAATAGGTTTTTTCAAGCTCAATGACACGATCATGGGAGACTTTCAGGGCCACAGATAATTCATGAAATTTGGAAGCATTAATAGAGCAATTTGAAGCAGTGAAAAACACATCTTGAGCAACACATTCAGTAATAAGATTCTCATTTAATGTATGCAAGTTCTTTCTCTCAATCTCATTATATTTCAGTGCACGCTCATAGTCACTAACTTCAACAACCATTGCATCAAATTCCTTTTCCATTCCCTTAATATCAGTTTCTATTCCCTTTTTAAGACTCTCAAAGTGATCTTTTAGAAGTTTAAAGAAGGGCATGACCTCTGTCAAATAACATTCTTTCATTTGTTCAAAACCCCTTTCTCCTTCAGTTATACCAGTGGGTGTGATCCTTTTCTTGCAAGTTTTCTCAAAATCAACAAATAGTTGAAATATAGCGTATTGGCTAATTAATGTCTTGCTTTTAGTGGCAATTTTTCTAGGTACAAGATGCATTGGTGTATTAGGAGGATACACAGTCGCTCTAGGCATTTTCCAAAGGGGAGGGTTAGTTTCAACAATATTTTCCGCTTTCTACTTATCTAAATCCTTTTTCCAGAAGACTTGTTCGGGAGTCAACAATGTCTGAGGCTTAAACTTGTTTAAGGAAATCCAATTTTCCTTCTTGTAATCATGAGGAGTGATAATTATGTTTTTCTCTTTGCATTTGGGATCATTTTGTTTCTTATTCATCTTTTCCCTAGTGATTTCATTTGATTTCTTATCTTCCTCAGTGCACTCAACGCAACTAGGGTTCTGCCTAGGCTTAAGGAGTTCATTACCATCATAAAGCACCTTATGAGCATTTCTAGCCTTTTTAATTACCTCTGGATTTGGTAACTCAACAAGGGGAATGCTATGCTTATCGCTTAAGACTCGATGTTTAGTGACCATGTGAGCAGTCTGAATGGTGTTTCCTTGTATGTACAACTTGTTTTCAAGTTTGTTTTTCAAAGTTTTCGGATTAGAAAAATGTCTCAAGAGTTTTGATTCCTTTGCATTAAATTCTTGCTTAAGCATTTTCACATTTTCTTGAAGTTCTTGTTTTTGTTTAGCTGTTTTAGAAAGTTTTTCTTGCAAGGAATTTAATTCTTGTTTCAATACTTCTTCTCTAAACTTACTTTTTCTAATTACTGTACTCACTTGGACATCCATTTCCTGCTCACGAGTGGTCAACTAAAATTTTGCACGTTGTTCATAAATAGTAACACGTTCCTTATAGGCATTTAGTTCAGAAATTATGGAATCATCAGGAGCACATGCAGTGTATTCATCAAAGACATAGTCATTGTTGACTGCAGACGATGCATCACTCGGTACAACTTCACCTTCACTTTGTTTCACGTATTGATCGTATGGGACAATATTGTTATTACCCATATTTTCAACATTTGATTCAATAGTTTCAGTTGATTGTACTTTGTCATGCATCTGTTGCACATCAGCATCATCGTATAATTTTAATACCTCTGAGATGAGTTTGTCCTTGGATGGGCCAGCTTGTGGTGAAGAAGAGATCTTGGGAGAAACCATTGGAGAGATGCTAGCCATAAAGATTGTGTGTGCAGTAGGTCCATCATCTACATCAGAGTCGTATGCATCACAGTCAGTGACTTGAAAGGCATTTTGATGATTGTGACCTATCTCCTGAATAGGCTGCTCATCCACATCTGCATCATAAGTCTTGGCATTACCCTCAGCAAGAAACAGCAATTCCTCTTCATTCAAAGCAGCACCATTGTCCTGAGCTTGTGCCAGCAGCATTTTATCTCTGAAGTAATCAGCATTCTGTGGACGCTTTGGAGATGTGCAGTTCCTTGCAATGTGTCCCTCACCACCACAGTTATAACATTTGATGGGCTTAGCTTGACCTTGGTTACCATTCCTTCCTCGATTCTGGTTGCCAACATAACCTCTCCCAGCTCCACCTCGTCCCTGATCATACTGTGTAATACCTGAAATTTCTAAAGTTCACAAAAGACCAAAATAACCCTACAATTAAAAGTATGAAAGATTAATTCAAAAGAATACCAAGTAAGCCATGTAAATTCAGAGAATTTTAAGAAATATCTCACATGACCTAAATAAATATTAAACACTTTGTAAAGGTAGTTTTCATAGTTTATGATTTTATAAAAAAATTAGTTTTGTATTTTACATATTAGCCGAAAATATTAAAATAGTTTATAAAAGAAATAAAACTAATTTAAAGCCCAATATAAGTTATATTATTAAAAGACCATTTAATCCAAGTCCAATACATATTAAAGCCCATAATAAAAATACTAGATCAAGTATATATATAAAATTCGGTTCATCATAATCCCTAAACACCGATTATATGCAAACCGACTCCAAAACCCCTAATAAATCGAATTCCAGTTTCCAGAGGTTGGGACCATTTTTCTTGGACGAGATTGAAGGTATATAAGGTGGGAAAAATAGTGATCGAGTTCCAGAGTTGCTGTTTTAGTCGTGGTGTGTTTTTGAAGGAATTAGGGTTTCGGCGATAAAGGGTTTTTGTGTTCTTTTGTTACAACGATTCAAGCACATAAAGGGTATGTTTCTAATGTTGATTTCAGTCCTATAAGTCGTATATAACACATAAAAATTAGCCATGCATGATTTATAAGTTGTATGAAATTATTCGAAACCTAAAACCCTAAAAAGCGTATGAATATAACGAATGAGCTTATAATATCTTTAGAGATTATGAAACTATTTTTCCAGAAGTTAGTATATGATATACGACCTGAATAAAATACATGTCCAAGGATTTGAAGCTTGTGTAAATTGTTTTGGGTTTTCTTGATTCGAAAAAACATAAAAAGGAAAGGTTTTTAAAAAGGGCCGATTAGGGTTTTGTATAAATTAGGGTTTCCTTATAATCATGGAAGGTAATTAATGAAGTATTAATGATGAGCTAATGATTGGTGTAACCTAGGTTTAGGGCTTGCTTTTGAATTGTACACTATTCGGCTTTATATAAAAGTTTGGGTAGGTTTTGTAAATATTGAAACTTAAAGGTTATTTTTGTAAGACAATAAAAGACATGTACTAAACGTATAAAATAAGTGTGGGGGTTAAACGTGTGATTTTGGATAGTTAGAGGGCCATTCGAATTGTTATTAATTTAAAAGGGTGTGTTTTGTAAATTCTAAAACCTTTGGGCTAAAAGTGTAAAATATGAAAATAGAAGGTTAGATCGTATAATTAAATATGTCAAGGGTGTAATTTGTAATTCTGAGCAACTATGGGTAAACATGTGTAAATGAATTTCGTAAGGACATGCGTGAGTTTGAGTTAATTTCCGTTTGAGTTTTCGTACGTTCTAGGTCAATGTGGAAATCATTAAAGGAAGTAACATGTTAATTGAATGCGTAATAAATGATGTTAAAAGTATGGAAACCCTAGAACCTAAATAGGAAGTTGGTGAATTAATGAAGAATACCCTAAAACGTTGGAATTCCGTCTGTCACTAAAAATGGGAATAATCTGACAACCCTAAAAGTATTAATGAGATTAATCCGTTATACTAATAAGTATTAAATAATCATAATCCGTGTAGATTCGTTGAGGGAGACGCGACGTTACTTCTTCATATTCCTACATTCGTTTCTTTTCTCTCATTGCTTTAAGGTACGGATATTCTGACCTTTTCAGTAAAGGTCCCTCATGTTTCCCTTCTTTGTCATTCTCTTATACTTATCAGGATTTCCTATGCCATTGCTATGAACCCTGTTCTGAATGTTTGATTTGTTACTTATCTGAACTTATGATCTAGTGAACTATGCCATATCTGATGTAAACTTTATGTTAAGAAGACTTTGATATGTGTAATTGATGAACTTTGCTATGTTTGAATATGAACCTTATGATAAGATGTTATCTGATAAGTGATATGAAATCTTTATGATGAATTATGATCTGTGTCAATCATGACAATCTGTTTGACTTAAGTTAGTTTGACACCCGAGCCAAATATTTAACTAGTCATGGGGGTTCCATGTCCGTATCAGTGATGCACCTCTGATATGACTCTAGGGCAGTAGAGTGATGTTCTGCCACGTCCCTTTCTGTTATTTGTTATGAGCTCAGTTGGTATTATATTACCTATATTTGTCTGTGGGGCGTATGGATGCATCCTAGATCTGTTTTGTTATCCGATATGATTTGTCTGGTGAATGATGTCGTGTGCAATACGCGTCTTCACAACTTCTGGGAGCTAGCTACTCCAAATTATTTTCTGAGATTATTTCTGTATAAGTATGATGTATCGGATATGATATGTTCTGGGCTCGAGGTAGTTAACTAAATCTATATTTGTTATTTATATGATAAGTTCTGATTATGAATTGGTATGTTTAAATGCTTATGATTATGTGCTCGGTTTATATTATGCTATTATATGTGTTTATGCTTTTGTATATTTATGTGACTACCGTCTGCTATGCTAAGATATGATTAATATGTTTAAATATGATGTGCATGCTGTTATCTGATGTCATGATTGTTTATCGTTATGTGAATTCGTTGAACTATGGGATGAATGTATGAGTGTGATAGTTAGTATTTTATAAGTTTAATATGCCTAGTCTGATCAGTTAATTTTGGGAACTTTGCTTATACGTTGGTGTTTTGTTGTCTATGTGATCTGCCATGTTTGAAATCTGCTGATGTTAGGATTTGATCTGAGAACTGGTTTAGCTTATGATATCTGTTTGGATAATTGCTAATGGTTATGCTATGTTTTGTTTGGTCTTTCTAATTATAGTTGTCTGCTATGTTTCTATTTGTTTGTGTGACTGCCATGATTTGAACTAATTTCCGCTGCTGCAATATTGAATTAAGTACATTAATTGTTGATTAATTGATTTGTATGAATGCCATGTTTATTTTGCTAGAAACTGTTCCCGTTAGTTTTGAGACTTTCCGTTTGGCTTATATGAAATCTGTTATTTTGATATGCTATGTGTTTTGGTTGTTCTGATGTGTTTGTGTATGTGTCTTTAATGTGCTATGTGATGTCTATTGTTATGTTCTGTTTGGATTTCTGTATATTTGTGCTTCCGCAGAATCCTAAAAGATCCTTCGTCATTACTTCATTTTATTTTCGTTATTCGTATTTATGTTCTGTTTTAGTTTTTGTTTTGTTATATCCGTTCACTGGGCTTTGTAAGCTCAGCCGCACTTTTCTTTTCCTGCGGCAGGTATTAAGCATTTCAAGATGAGCTTATGGGATAGCTGATCTGGGTTTGAGAGTAGAGCTGAGAGCAAGACTTTACCATAGAGATCTTAGATTTATTTTGAAGTTTTATCTATTTATGTTTTCTTTTTGGATATTTTGTAAAGGCTTCCGCTATTGTATAGTATTTAAAGTTCTGATATGAAACCGTATTTGTGATATCTTTACCCTTGTCGGGTTGGGGTGTTAAAATTTATGGTATCAGAGCTCTAGGTTTTAGGACCCTTAGAGCTTAGGCTATGACCTGTGAGAAGTGGGTAGATTTAGGATTTTCCTTTCTGCGTACTCCTTTGCGTGCCCCATCGTATTTAAGTTTTGCTGATAGTTGGAATTTCTTTTAGATGGTTATTCCCCGTCGCGCTAGTTCATCTGATAGGAGTAATCGAGGACCGGCTAGGCAACATAAGGAGAAGACGAAGTGGGCCGTTATCATTGCTACGGGCTGCACGAGGTATGGTAAGGTGAAGAGGACTAACAAGAGGATAAAAGTTCCGGCCAATATGTGGCCATGTACCATCGAGGAGAAGCTGACCTTGAGGACCATTGACGGGGAGGTGGTGGAAGAATATGAAACTAAGGTGGTTGACAACGAAGGTTTCACTACTACATATCATGATAGGTGCCCCAAGTTAGTTGAGGATGAAGGAGAAGGACGAGCTGAGAGTCGCGATCTGTATGCCTTCGTGGATCGTGTGCCAGAGGAGGAAGAGAGGAAGCGTAAAGGTGGCTTTGCTAGTGGCTTCCTACCACAGCCTGAAGGAAACAAGAACGGATGGATAAGCGAAGAGGAGGAGGAGGAAGAGGAACCCAAGGAAGAGTACGAGGTGGAGTCGGAAACGGAGTCTACGGCTACTAGTAGGTTCAATCCGACACAAGAATAGGAGTTTCGTTTCTGACTTGTTACTCTCTTTAGGAGAATTTTCTGACGTTTGATTGTGAGCTAGACTCTTTTGTTTTCATTTGACGTTTGAATCTAGGATTTTAAGTTTTGTTTTGGAAGATCATCGTAAGACGATTCTGCGAATTTTGTTTGATTAATGGAAATAGAACAAAATTTTGGAGGTATAATTTCTGTCTGATGTTGTTTCTTTCTAATAGATTCGCTAAGTTTCCGTTAGTCCTCATAAGTTTCGTCTACTATTCATTTTCTTGGTGATGTTGTTTTATTCCCGTTTGAATGAAGCATGGCCTTCATGGTGGTATACTCACGTGGGTCTGGTTTGTTATAGTATGTTACTTGCTATCTGCGTGTTATCTGTATGTGGTATGTTTTGATTTGATATTCGCTATGTGTTTTGTCATGACCCGAGACCGAATATAATGACAATAAGAACTTGTTATGTGATGCAAGTATTATGACGCCTGATCAACGTAATAATACCGAGATCACATAATCTGAACTTATTGGAGGTATACGACGTCTGGGAAATGCCTGTGATTGATGTGTGTATAGGTTTGACTTATATCTGTTATTTGGCGCTCCTCATGTTCGTTTGAATTCCGTACCTATTTGTGAGATGTTCGTCGATATCTGTTTCGTATAAGTTTTGTGTGTTTGGGATCCGAAGTTGTTATGATCCGTACGAACCTCTAGATTGCTATGACTACTTTAACCTTATATGTCTCCCCATACTTCTGCGACTATAGAGGCCGATAGTATTTTTCCGTCTATGCATTTGATGTCCTCATCATTTGATATCTGAATAAGTTAGAAATTGTCGTTTGATTTTCTGCGTCTCATCTGTTCTCCGCCATTATTCTAATGAGTATATAATTATCTATTATAAGTATTTGACTATTTATTTGATTTCTGAATACGTATGAGATTGAATATTCTGATAAGAAATCCATTTATTCCAAAATAAGATTAACGTTCGATATATTCCTAGAAATTCTGGAATCCGATTCGTTCTCTGTTCTGTTCTGCCTTGTCCAATTTCGAGGACGAAATTTTCTTTTAGAGGGGAAGAATTGTAATACCTGAAATTTCTAAAGTTCACAAAAGACCAAAATAACCCTACAATTAAAAGTATGAAAGATTAATTCAAAAGAATACCAAGTAAGCCATGTAAATTCAGAGAATTTTAAGAAATATCTCACATGACCTAAATAAATATTAAACACTTTGTAAAGGTAGTTTTCATAGTTTATGATTTTATAAAAAAATTAGTTTTGTATTTTACATATTAGCCGAAAATATTAAAATAGTTTATAAAAGAAATAAAACTAATTTAAAGCCCAATATAAGTTATATTATTAAAAGACCATTTAATCCAAGTCCAATACATATTAAAGCCCATAATAAAAATACTAGATCAAGTATATATATAAAATTCGGTTCATCATAATCCCTAAACACCGATTATATGCAAACCGACTCCAAAACCCCTAATAAATCGAATTCCAGTTTCCAGAGGTTGGGACCATTTTTCTTGGACGAGATTGAAGGTATATAAGGTGGGAAAAATAGTGATCGAGTTCCAGAGTTGCTGTTTTAGTCGTGGTGTGTTTTTGAAGGAATTAGGGTTTCGGCGATAAAGGGTTTTTGTGTTCTTTTGTTACAACGATTCAAGCACATAAAGGGTATGTTTCTAATGTTGATTTCAGTCCTATAAGTCGTATATAACACATAAAAATTAGCCATGCATGATTTATAAGTTGTATGAAATTATTCGAAACCTAAAACCCTAAAAAGCGTATGAATATAACGAATGAGCTTATAATATCTTTAGAGATTATGAAACTATTTTTCCAGAAGTTAGTATATGATATACGACCTGAATAAAATACATGTCCAAGGATTTGAAGCTTGTGTAAATTGTTTTGGGTTTTCTTGATTCGAAAAAACATAAAAAGGAAAGGTTTTTAAAAAGGGCCGATTAGGGTTTTGTATAAATTAGGGTTTCCTTATAATCATGGAAGGTAATTAATGAAGTATTAATGATGAGCTAATGATTGGTGTAACCTAGGTTTAGGGCTTGCTTTTGAATTGTACACTATTCGGCTTTATATAAAAGTTTGGGTAGGTTTTGTAAATATTGAAACTTAAAGGTTATTTTTGTAAGACAATAAAAGACATGTACTAAACGTATAAAATAAGTGTGGGGGTTAAACGTGTGATTTTGGATAGTTAGAGGGCCATTCGAATTGTTATTAATTTAAAAGGGTGTGTTTTGTAAATTCTAAAACCTTTGGGCTAAAAGTGTAAAATATGAAAATAGAAGGTTAGATCGTATAATTAAATATGTCAAGGGTGTAATTTGTAATTCTGAGCAACTATGGGTAAACATGTGTAAATGAATTTCGTAAGGACATGCGTGAGTTTGAGTTAATTTCCGTTTGAGTTTTCGTACGTTCTAGGTCAATGTGGAAATCATTAAAGGAAGTAACATGTTAATTGAATGCGTAATAAATGATGTTAAAAGTATGGAAACCCTAGAACCTAAATAGGAAGTTGGTGAATTAATGAAGAATACCCTAAAACGTTGGAATTCCGTCTGTCACTAAAAATGGGAATAATCTGACAACCCTAAAAGTATTAATGAGATTAATCCGTTATACTAATAAGTATTAAATAATCATAATCCGTGTAGATTCGTTGAGGGAGACGCGACGTTACTTCTTCATATTCCTACATTCGTTTCTTTTCTCTCATTGCTTTAAGGTACGGATATTCTGACCTTTTCAGTAAAGGTCCCTCATGTTTCCCTTCTTTGTCATTCTCTTATACTTATCAGGATTTCCTATGCCATTGCTATGAACCCTGTTCTGAATGTTTGATTTGTTACTTATCTGAACTTATGATCTAGTGAACTATGCCATATCTGATGTGAACTTTATGTTAAGAAGACTTTGATATGTGTAATTGATGAACTTTGCTATGTTTGAATATGAACCTTATGATAAGATGTTATCTGATAAGTGATATGAAATCTTTATGATGAATTATGATCTGTGTCAATCATGACAATCTGTTTGACTTAAGTTAGTTTGACACCCGAGCCAAATATTTAACTAGTCATGGGGGTTCCATGTCCGTATCAGTGATGCACCTCTGATATGACTCTAGGGCAGTAGAGTGATGTTCTGCCACGTCCCTTTCTGTTATTTGTTATGAGCTCAGTTGGTATTATATTACCTATATTTGTCTGTGGGGCGTATGGATGCATCCTAGATCTGTTTTGTTATCCGATATGATTTGTCTGGTGAATGATGTCGTGTGCAATACGCGTCTTCACAACTTCTGGGAGCTAGCTACTCCAAATTATTTTCTGAGATTATTTCTGTATAAGTATGATGTATCGGATATGATATGTTCTGGGCTCGAGGTAGTTAACTAAATCTATATTTGTTATTTATATGATAAGTTCTGATTATGAATTGGTATGTTTAAATGCTTATGATTATGTGCTCGGTTTATATTATGCTATTATATGTGTTTATGCTTTTGTATATTTATGTGACTACCGTCTGCTATGCTAAGATATGATTAATATGTTTAAATATGATGTGCATGCTGTTATCTGATGTCATGATTGTTTATCGTTATGTGAATTCGTTGAACTATGGGATGAATGTATGAGTGTGATAGTTAGTATTTTATAAGTTTAATATGCCTAGTCTGATCAGTTAATTTTGGGAACTTTGCTTATACGTTGGTGTTTTGTTGTCTATGTGATCTGCCATGTTTGAAATCTGCTGATGTTAGGATTTGATCTGAGAACTGGTTTAGCTTATGATATCTGTTTGGATAATTGCTAATGGTTATGCTATGTTTTGTTTGGTCTTTCTAATTATAGTTGTCTGCTATGTTTCTATTTGTTTGTGTGACTGCCATGATTTGAACTAATTTCCGCTGCTGCAATATTGAATTAAGTACATTAATTGTTGATTAATTGATTTGTATGAATGCCATGTTTATTTTGCTAGAAACTGTTCCCGTTAGTTTTGAGACTTTCCGTTTGGCTTATATGAAATCTGTTATTTTGATATGCTATGTGTTTTGGTTGTTCTGATGTGTTTGTGTATGTGTCTTTAATGTGCTATGTGATGTCTATTATTATGTTCTGTTTGGATTTCTGTATATTTGTGCTTCCGCAGAATCCTAAAAGATCCTTCGTCATTACTTCATTTTATTTTCGTTATTCGTATTTATGTTCTGTTTTAGTTTTTGTTTTGTTATATCCGTTCACTGGGCTTTGTAAGCTCAGCCGCACTTTTCTTTTCCTGCGGCAGGTATTAAGCATTTCAAGATGAGCTTATGGGATAGCTGATCTGGGTTTGAGAGTAGAGCTGAGAGCAAGACTTTACCATAGAGATCTTAGATTTATTTTGAAGTTTTATCTATTTATGTTTTCTTTTTGGATATTTTGTAAAGGCTTCCGCTATTGTATAGTATTTAAAGTTCTGATATGAAACCGTATTTGTGATATCTTTACCCTTGTCGGGTTGGGGTGTTACATACTGTCTTTCCTGAACTGGTTGCACCACGATCCTTCCATCTTTAACAGTGGCTTGATTGTGTGGGTTAGATGCAGTTCTGAGGTTGTTGTTGGTTTGTGGGAGAGTATTCATGTTTTGACTAATGAGAAGAGCTAGTTGATTAATGAAGCTACCCACGTGAGCATCAGCATCAGCTTGTTTGTACATAGGATCAGGAATGAGTTTGTGATTACCATTACCCAAGGGTATGACTTGTGATGCTTTGGTTGTGATTCCGATGTTTGAGTAGAAAGCTGTAGAGTCATTAGACGAGCTTGTCTCTCCCTGGTTGGTTTTGAACTGATTGAGAATTAATTTTTCAAACATAGCATGTCTCTCATTCTGAAGGAGGAAGGCATAGAGTTGCTCATAGTTTGTATTCTTCAATCCTTTAGTGAGCTTCACAGCGGTAACAAACTTGTGCCATTCGGGATTCATGTTGTTCACAAATTTTGAGTTCAACTGAATGTTAGGCATAGTCATTCTGATGTTCCTCATGTCATTAACTAACTTATGAAATCTCACATAGTACTCATAGACATTCTCATCTGGTTTCATCTTGAAGTGCTCAAATTTGTCATAGAGTTGGGATTCTCTGTCTTCCATAGTCAATTCTGAACCTGAGAGAAGCATCTTAACATTATCCCAAACTGCCTTAGCATCAGTGTTATGATTGATCAGCTTGTAGATGTCTTTAGGAAGACCTTGAAGAACAATGTTTGAAGCCCTGATATCTGCATCAAATCTCTTTTTATCCTTATCATCAAGCTCATCATACATCTTAGGTCTGTCCATTCCGTAAACAGGAGTACCATCTTCATTAGTATCAAGTATGTCTCTAGTTGTCTCAACTCTATATGGTCCTTCATCAATGGATTTGAGAATGTTGACACCATTTTCCTTTCCAAGGCAATACAATCTGATTCGTTGAGCCCAAGAATCGTAGTCAGTTCTGTCAAGCATGGGGGGACGAGTATCTGAGCCAGCTGCTTGTACATCCTCGGCAACAGTGGAGATGACAGTAGGGACGTTGGTAAACATGTTAACAGATTATACGGGATTTTATAACTCTATGATTAAACCGGGAAATAGATTCTTTCACGGGATTTTACTAAATCAAGAGAAAACCGTAAACAATCACTCAAGTCGCTAGAAGATAAACCACTAAATCGCTAACCCTTAATTCGCTACACCCCTAAGTCGCTAGAGTCCCAAGTCGCTAGACAAAAAGCAAGTCGCTAAGTAGTAACTCGCTACAGACCAAGTCGCTAGCCAAATTTTGGCAGCAATTCGCTACACAAGTCGCTAGAGATACAAGTCGCTAAAGAGCAACTCGCTACAGACCAAGTCGCTACTCGTAGTGGAGAGTCCACTACTTGTACTTTAACTCGCTAGATCTAACTCGCTAGGTTTAAAACTGTAACTCACTACAATTTTGTGAAGCAAGTCGCTATGAAGAAAAGTAAACCGTGAGCTAAGTCGCTAGCAAGAAAAACCTTATAAACATCACTTTTCAATCCAAAAACAACCCAACCAAGATGATTCAAGCTAACCAAATGAAAACCTAAACACTTGTGATGATTCTAAACATGAAAGTACTAACAAAATTCAAACTTTAACACAAGAAATCAACCAAATGATGCAAAAACCACTAAACTTTTTCAAACTCAAAAACCACCTAAAAACCACTAGAAATCCAAAGATGTGCAAGATATGATCTAACCATGGCTCTTGATACCAATTGTAAGATATAGCTTTTCACATACACATCAAACCATAACACAAAGTAGCATATAGATGGAATTCTAGAGAGAGAAAGTTAGAGGTTTAGGGAACTTAGTGAGAGAAAGTGAAAGATATTATTATAAGCTCCAACTCTCTACCTTGGAAGGTAGAGAGTATTTATAGTCTTACATAAATCGCCACACATCGGGCTGTGGATCAGGCATACAGTGGGTAAAGACCCGTCCGTCCTCCACGGTGTTACTTAACTAAATACTACTTAACTAAAAAGAACTACGACTACGAGCTTTCAAACGATTACATATACTTGAGGTGACCGACTCTTTAATACCGGGAATTTCTAATTCCTAACAGAACTTCATCCTTAAAGTCACGTACCTCTTCTTGATTAATACGAGATGATCGTATGATGAGGCATGTGGTTTTCTAATAGGAAGTGAAGAGGATTAGAGTATTGTTATAACTAAATAATGATGGAGGTGATTTTTGGAAAGAGGAAGCAAAAATGAGATTTGGAAAGAGGTCGGTTGAAAGACAAAAATGCAAAGTCAACCCTCTAGAATTTAATTATATATGCTTTTAAACTATATGCAAGTATAGGGATCCCATAAAGCATAGTACTAATTTACGTAGCAATAAAAGGGATTATGAAAAATAAGCATATAAAAGTTAGAATCAATTGAGATAACAAATGATTTGTTATCAACCTACAAAACAAATTTGTTAGTGACAAAAGATGTTATCATGATAGAAATCAAATGATAACATATTATATAAGCAAAAACAACACATTGCACTTAAGTAGACAAGAAATCACCATACAAGATAGCATCAAAACAATCATAATATGCAAGAATACGACTTTATTCAAGACATTTCATTATGAGATTGTTTTTGTCGTTAGACTTAGCCACTTAAGCATACTTGGATATACAATAATCTATGTGATTAATTTGTAAGATAAAAAGCTTCTAAAAGTTTGTCATACCAAAAGCACTTTGACAGATTATATGTGCACACGTAGCAAACAAATAGTGTGACAAGAAGCAAAAGAAACAAAATGAAAGATTCATGCAAGCCATGTTTAAGACATAACAATTTGGAGCATGTATCATTTGGATCGTACTACACATAGATGTAATGAATGCCAACTAATAGCTTTCAAACACAAATATATCATATCAAAATTATCACGTATCAAAATGGCATATTATGAGTTCATAACTAACATGTGAATCATGCTAAAAATAATTCAAAAGTAAGTATCATGCAAATAAAGTTTAGGTTTAAACGTTTAGTAGCATGAAACAAGAATACAAGCATTATGAAGATAAAACCGTACTAAGGTTTACACATTTGACTAGTTATCAAACACTAAGATAATGTCAAGTCAACTTATCGTAATAAACAAGAACATGTAATCAACACATGTAAGTGCAATGCAAGTGGTTTTACTAAGGTTTACACATTTGACTAGTTATCAAACACTAAGATAATGTCAAATCAATTTATCGTATCAAACAAGAACATGTAATCAACACATGTAAGTGCAATGCAAGTGGTTTTAAAAGAAAAGTCATATATATTACTTGTTTGATTAGTATTCCTAAGGCGAGGCAAACTATCAATGTTTTAACACTTACTTTAGGCAAGTATAGGAATACAGATTTTTCAAGTTGGAGAATGAATATGAGACTATTACTAGCGGTGCTCAATTAAGGCTAAACACGACCATTTTTATGGGTGATTCCACATACCCAACTTCTCTCCAGGAAGCAATTCAACCGTTAGGTCAAATTGAGTTTCTAGTGCAATAGGTTCTCCAGTAGTCATTCTCATGTTAGAAAGATGGGAACTCCTACTTTTGCATATTAAAGTGCATAAAAGATGATAGTTTACCAATACTTGGCTTAATGTGACTTAACTAATATGCAATATAACTAAGGTGATGAAGACGTCATGTTATACACATGAATTTTAACAATGGTGTGTTTGATAAATAATGTGTTTTAATCTTGTGTTTAGAATCTAAAGTTGTTCAAATTACACAGCTAATTGTATGATCTAATGGATGACATCTTTTATGTTGAGTTGAAGTGTGTAATTTAAATGTGAATTGATCATCTAAGACTAGAGAATATGTTAAACTAAGAACGTTCTCAAGAAAGCTCTTTGGTATTTTATTTAACAATAATCTAAGTGAGGTTACCAACTTCAATAGATCTTGTGTATGCTCTAAAGATGTGTAGTTTTAACCTTGGATGTACACTCGGTTTGAGCAAGGTTAGGTTATGATGTACGCTTGAAAGGATATAGATACAAATAGTATCTTTCAACAAATGAGATTATCCCATGGGATAAAGTTATCATGCTTATGAAAACAAGTATGACAAGATGAATTGGATATGCTAGTTCATAGAACTTGTAGATGTTTATTTCAAGATCATTTAGCCAATGAGGTGTAATGAAATCTCTTATAACACAACTATTTATGTCGCAAGAATGATGCATAGGATATACAATATCCTTTTAACAAGATGAAATCTTAACGCATGAATCTTAGTCATAATGTTCTTCAAAACATCATGTTTTCCTAAATGAAGATATGAAGCCAAAGTGTTTGAATCGGATAGTCCCATCTAAATAAACTTGGTCTCAAGATTATATTCACTAGATGATGACAAGAGGGATTCACTCGAGTTTCTTATGTATACTCCTCAAAAGTCATTGTTGCTTGGGGTGTATGATGTTGGCTTTGAGATTGCATTTTAACATATGTTGTTAAAATGTTGATTTGAGGTTTAACGAAATTTATGCAGAAGTTTAACGACGAAGTATTACTAATACTTTGATAATTTGTGAAGGTAGTACTACTTATACCTAGTGGAAATTGACAACAATTACCAAGAGCACCATGCTTATTTGATAGTTGAGGTTCTAGCCATAATGAATTATCTAAGTCCTTATATGTTGGAAAGGATGTTTGAGTTTGTTCAAACGTGCATTTCATTCAGTATAAGTGTTGGACACAAGGGCTTTTTGAGCAATACACTCAACGAATTCAAATGATGGTAAGGATGGTGGATTGGTTGATCTAGGTGGTAGGTCTTCTAGTGTCTAAATAAGGATGTGGTGATGTAGGGGTTTGTTGTGCTATGGGAGTACTTAGGTTGAATATTTGTCCATAGATGTTGAACACAAAAAATACGGATACTAATTCTTATGGTTCATTGGTTGCTACAACTAGTGGGTGAAGTTTTGGTTATGTTTATGAAGCTTAGGGGCTGAGGTATAGGTTCACTTTGAAAGGGCACGTTTGATTTAAAGTATACTCTTGGAAGTTCATGAGCAATACGGTTAATGGTGCCAAAAGATGGAAGAGGGATAGTAGGTGTCAAAGAGGGATAAGTGGCACCGTGGGTTGTTTGTTTTGGATAAGTGTTTCAACATGTGTTGTTAAAATACTTGGGTGTTGATTTTTCTGATATGACTTTTAATGACTACAATCGTAAGTCGCATATACTTGAATATTTCGGATGAAATACTTAAGTTGTCAATCCTAATTTGTTGAGATTATAAAGCTTAGATTGAACTCAAGGATAACAAGACTTCATAATATGTATTTAACATATGTGTGAGTTATGACTCGATGTAAATACTTATCGTCTTGAAGGATGACACATTATTTTCATGTTAACCAGGTGAGGCAATACATGTAGATACAAAACAATATCTATAGTCATATGTTAGACTTGTGTATGATATCTTTGCAAATAATGAGTCCAGGTTTATTAGTCTCGGTAAGTCATCTAAGTCATCCGCAAATGGGTGAGGAGATGTTGGTGGTGTTGCACAAAGTTTGATAGGTACAAGCTTTGGAGACTTTGGTAGTGAAGTTGTTTTGGATGATGGTGGGTGATTTTGGTGGTGGAGTTGGAGTACTCAAGTTTAGAAAGTTCACATCTTGAATGGGTGATGAGATGTTGAGAGGTAATGAGTCTGAGGATGAAGAGCTCAAGTTAATGAAGCAACAAGATCGAATGCTAATCCTAGTGGTTTACTTAAGTGGCTTATTTGAGGTTAAGGATTTAGTCATTTTGATTTTGCTTTAAGAAATGCTAAGCTTGAGGAAAGGTAACAGTGAAGGTGTGAAAATGATCATCTTGAATGTGTTGATTTATGAAACTAAGGATTCATGGATTTGATGTTAATCCATACAAAGATGGTAGTTTCTAATGAGATGGAAGTGTCTAAAATCATGTCAAACATCCTAAGTTAATCCATTGAGGATGTGTTGAGTGAGGTATGAAAGATATGCATTAACAACTATCCTAGAAACGAAGTTTGGTAAATTAGATTGCGGGATTTAGTAAAATTCAATAACTTACCTGTAGGATTCACGGCACCATTTCTTTACACAGCCGGAACCCTTAAATTGGTGCCGCCTGGTCCGCCTGTACAGGTATGGCGGTACCAAAATACATAACAGACGGTACCAACATTTTGGTGCCGTCTGATCCGTGGACACCAGAAAAGTTCACAGACCCATTTTTTTAGGTGTCGGGGAGTTTTCCGAAACCTGAAATTTTGCTTAAAACATGTGACATTAATTACTTCTAGTTAGGAAAAGTCGATAACACATATACAAATATAGTGGAGCATAGACTTTGACCAAGGGCTAACAATTTTCACATAAAAGTGAAAATGGGTAAAATTTGATAAAACACTTGTGCTATCCACCTGCATAAACCGGTTAGCATACAACATTGTTTTAAGTCATATTATCATCCTACAAAGTAAAAAAAAATAAATTACATCATACAACATTGTTTTTGTCCTTGTACCAAACACTCTCTTAACACCTTCATTTTTCAAAGTACTTGACTAATTTACTTAGTACTCATTGCAAAGTGAGTTATGACATTTCATAAGTTATGCGAGATGTTAGTAACCTATGCAAACGAAGTGATCTAATTCTACAAGCGATGGTAAAATAATTTTCCAACTTAGTGCACAAAATCTAGCAAATAACCTATTGTGCATAAACAAGAAATCGTCAAACAAGCGAATAAATAACATGGCAAGATTGACACTTATATTATGCAAACAAACAAGTGTAAACAATAATTTGAAAAATAAGCAAGCAACATATATGCAAACAACATAAACAAGTGGTCATTTAGCATAGCATAACAAGAAAGACACTTTTCGTCATTTTGCGTTTAAATATGACGATGTATACCAAGCTTGATTAGTTTCCTTTAAACATATTACCAAATTATTTAGTTTCAAAGAAAGTTGTATCAAAGTTCTAAGAATACCAACTTAAATTGCTTGATTCAAAAATTTGAGTTTTTATGTTAAAGCGAAACTCAATATTTTAGACATACTGTAGTATTTGGTCTATTTCACTTATTTAAAATTAGACTCAGGCCATGAGAGTATTTTTAAATGAAAGTAGACTCAATTCCTTTTAAAATGATAGGTGGTTCGACTCGTACGGACTTACGGTTAATTAGTTATGATTTTTTGAAGTTGCCCAAAAAAACTGCATACTGTACAGATGGATTCCACGGAACCAAATAAAGGGATCCGCCCTTTATAAGATTTGGTGTCGTGGTCCTCTGAGACAGATTCACCAAAACTAGTATTTGACATAGAGAAAACGTGTGTGACTTACTAGATTTCATAGTAAACATATAATACACATATTTAACAACATATCTACTTATGTAACTTATCTTAAACATTTACGGAGGTGATTTTTCAACTAGATTTATAGTTATCCCAAACACTTCTTTAAAATATATTTTATCGTAAATTTTCTATGAGCACACAATACAATACTTACTAGTTCTTTCAACAAACTTTTTTATTTTACTTTTCAAGAAAACCTTCAAGCTTGTATACAAAGTTACATTTAACAACAAAATTTCTAAGTATAACAAGCAAAGCATTTTTCATATTATTTTTCGCTTCAATGGTAATTTGATACATGGATCGTACTCTATTTTTAAAAACCATTTGTTTTGAAAATACGAGCTACGTGGCTCTGGTACCAATTGTGGAAACGTAGAGGGGGGTGAATACGTTACCGTTTAAAAACTTTAGATCTTTAGTATCAAATCGTTTATGAAGCTTGTTATAATATGAAAGTACCAATTATTGTTTGTGACTAATATAAAGCATGGTAAACCAAGTTGTCACACAATCATGAACATCAAACCACATCACAAACAATAGTATAGTGCAAGTATAAAAGTAAAGAGATAAAGAAAGGAAAGTGCAAACCGAACACGAGGATTTATAGTGGTTCGGTCACGGATCTCTTTTCCGCCCTACTCCACTCCCCGAGTACCCAACTCGAGAGTTACTTCACTAAATCAACAAGCTCCCTTCTCGGTGGAGAAAACCTTACAATCGTCGCTTACACTTTTTCCAGTACAAAGCTAAATACCGGGTTCTAGTTCGAGGTAGAACCAACCTAACGTCGCCTATACAATATTTCCGACACTAAGCTAGATGTCGAGTTCTTTTACAAGGGTACAACCACTCCCAATATGTTTTATGGCCCAACATAATAAACCTTGTGTTTTATGGCACAAACACATAAACCATCTAATCTAGTTTGGTGAAAGTGTTGTTATGATGCAATGATGTTTACACTAATGATCCATGACACAAATGTCTAATGGATATGAATAACTACTTCTAAATGAACTTCCATTGATAGGAAGCCTTCATGATGAAGATCAAAAGTTCCCTAAACTTCTTGTGATAGATCTTCAACTTGTGGTGAGTGAGGATGGCTAGATCTCCAAGATTTCCTTGGTTGATCAAAGAGTATGCTTACAACAAAGATGAATGTTAAAAGCATTATGATCATGATCATTAGGGTGTTTAATGTGTGTTACTACATTGTTAATGATTGATCTAAATGTATGCAAGAAGGTGGAGAAGATGTGCTTTTTAAGTGGTGAAGAAATGGGAAAACAATGGGCTTCTATTTATAGCCAAAAGTGGTCAGGAGCGTCCACGGACCACGGACCCCTTAAAAGGGTTCCGTCCTTTATACAATTTGGTGCCGTGGGTGCCTGACATAAAATCTAAAAAATCTTTCTTCAAATCTTTCCAAGATATTACCAAATCTTACTAAGATCACATTTGATATATTGAGTGTCAATCTAACCAAAATATTCAAGTGATCTTCCAAGGATTTCAAAGATGATGCATGACATGATGTAACATGTATTACATTTTTAGATTAAAAGGTTTATCAAAGTAAACTTGTAAAATGTATTATGTAACTAGTTAATAAAATGTCTAGTTACCTTTTGAAATACTTGTGAATGCAAAATGTAAAATGAGGTTCGAAATAGAATGGTTAACCTATTAAAATACTTAGTGACTCTAAACGTATTTTAAACATTCTAAATGATTTGTTAATGGGTTTGATCATAATGCCACATAACAAACATGTACGAACCTGTGTTGTAACATACGAGGACTTGAGACATCGAGAGGTGTTGAATGTATGTTGAGACAAATGTAATTACAAGTAACTTGTACATTTTACGTTATGTATTACAGGTTACATGTTTGTCATCAATCAAAACAAACGAAACTGTATAGATTAAATATCGTAATATTTGCACTAACAAAAGCGTTTGATGGACCAAGGTTTCAACACCTCGTGGTCAATATTGGAATGTTAAACCCTTGACTGCATAGTTTAAGGGGAGGCATATGCCTCAGGGGAGGCATATGCCTCAGGGGAGGATTTGTGCAAACTCTGCATATTTTTGTGTCTTATTTTTCTAAATAGTTTTCCTTTTTCTATAAATTTTCTTCTATCATTAGGTTTGTAAAAACATCATTTTGCATATAGTGATAGCATTTATTTAATATATTTTATCTTTCTAATTTTCTCTAATTTGTATTTAAGCCTCTGTTATTCATAATTCTTTACTAACTGTCTAATAATTCTTTAGTTTGTTTGTCTTTGTGTTGTTCTTGTGTGTTTTTGTGTCTGTTTTGCAGTTGTCTGGATTGCAGTTTGTCCATTCAAATTCATCAAGTGTGACTCATTGGTATATGGTCAAGATAGCTAAAAGTTGTTGCTTGTTTCTTCTGAAATTAAAAGTACTGAAGCAAACAATTTGATTCCACTGAAGTTATAATACTGAAGAAAAGAAATTGAAGTCAAATTGTTCTTTCATTCATTCAAGAAACAGTTTACAGCTTACAGCTTACAAAAAGTCAACCTACTACTAATGCATCTTCAAGATACGAGCGGTACACTTACGCTAATCCTAATCTAGTGCATATCATCTATTCCAACATCTAAGTGAATGTTGGATATGCATTAGATGCTGGCTTTGCGTTTGTGGGTCTTACATAACCACCCATTCCGTCTAACTAGATGGCTGGATATGTATGACCAATACGACGAAGATGCTAAGGACCAAAATGGAGGGATGGATTGATGCAAACGTTGATGATGACGATGACCACACATGATGACGGAGAAAAATAACGTCTCCTGTGTGCTTCATCTATGCATTTCAACCAAAATGCAATCCATCCACCCTCCCTAAGCCCTTCTATTATACGATGTGTGTTGATGCACCAAAAGATGGCGCAGTGAGACCAAGAACCACCTCTCTATCTTTGGGGAGTGGCGGATTCCTGGCACGAGGCCTTTGTTGAGGCCGAGGTGCTGGAGGTTGGGAGTATGATGTTCCCTCCTTATAGGAGTCATCAGAATCATCAGCAGATTCACTTGGATTCACTACACTATCATCTTCTGAAGAAGGAAGAAAGGGTGATTTATTTGGTCGTGGATAGGGTTGAGGAAAGTAATGTAGCCATGGGTTTGATTCACCACTTGATGATGATGAAGATGAGGTTGTGAGATCTATGATCTCAGGTTTGGTATTCATGGTGCAATTTGGTTAATTGGGATTTATTTTTGCATCTAGGGTTTGTGGTAAATATTTGGGGATCTTGATGAAGAGATAAGTATGCATTGGGATCATTTTATAGACGGGTTCGAGGTTCAATGAGTATTAATGCGAGTGGGTGGCACAGTAATTCTAGAAACTTACCGAAGATATTCTTATCTTTGATGGTTTCTGCTGAAGTTATAACTTCAGCAGATTGACCATGTGTTTCTACTGAAGGGTTATTTTGGGTTGGGTCAAAGATGCAATACACGTCAGCGACGGTCAACCAAACGGTCCATTTTTCTTTGACTATAATTTGGGCAAAAAACTATCACTCCACCATCACTCTCTTCAGAACAAACCAATTCCCTCTCATCCTGCATCCACAAACACTCACTATTACGAGAAACATAACCCTAAAAACCCATATTCCTCATGGCTCTTGAATTTAAACATGATCACAACAAAGTTGCATTTCTGGGAAACGGTAAGGGATATGAATTGTACGAACCCATGGTGAAATTCTTGAAAAGGTCCAAGATTTGTTATGCTCTTACACATTCTCCGAATGAGATTTACGAATCACTGGTTACTCAGTTTTGGGAATCTGCTGAGCAGAGGAATGAGACAGAGATTAGGGCTGTGATTGATGGAACAGAGCACATTGTGACTGAGGACCTAATAAGGAGGAAGCTTCGCTTGGAAGATGCTGATGGAGAATTTCACTCTAATCAAGAAAACGTGCTTACTGGGCTAAGAGCAATTGGTTATCGAGGTACAAGGACTGATATGTGGCTAAAGAAGGAACTTTGCCCGAAGTGGAGGTTCTTGGTTCACACGTTGCTTCAATGCATAAGCAACAAGTCAGGAGGATGGGACCAGTTCTCTACCCAACTGGGATGTGGTATTGTGTGTCTTTCCCAAGGGATAACTTTCAATTTTTCTAAGTATATTTTTGAAAACATGGTTGAAAATATTCAAAAGAAAAAGGCTAAGTTTTTAATGTACCCAAGGTTTCTGCAAATGATTTTAGACACCTCTACCCAAGCCCAATCCTTTTATCCCATAGGTGCTTTAACTGCTAAATTATTTGCTACCATGAGAACTCACTTTCAGGGGGAACATCATCCCTTGCTTGTAGCCATGTTGCCCCAAGGCAATGAGGCTGCTGATGAGGAGAATGTGGCTAATGATCCTCCTTCTTCACCTATTGCTACTGATGGTAATCCATTAGTTAACATTGATGAGGGCCCCTCATCAACTGTTGAAGCAACTCATGTTGCTCCAGACCAGCCACCTTGTCCCAGTCCAACACCCACACTAGCTACACATGATGAGTCCGATCTTAATAGACTACCCACACCAAGTCCTGTTAGGGATCCTCTCAATGAAGATCTTCCTCACTTTGAGCATGACCATGATTCTACTGAAAGGTCCAATGAAGCTCCCCTTACCACAGAGCAATCTGCTGGAGGAGCTGAGGACCCTATTACACTCTCATCTGTTTATGCTCTTGTCAACAGGTATGCTACTGAGGTGACTAGTCTGAAAAAGGAACTTGCAGAGACCAAATCTTCCCTTGGTAGTAAGATTGAAGAACTGCAGAATCAAGTCAAGGAATTAGAGGACAAACTCAAAAGGGGCTCCAAAAGGAAGCTTGTGGTTTCTTCTGATGAAGAACAAGAAGTACCTCAGTTTAGGTCTCTTGATATGTTGGCTGATGTGTCTCTTAATGATCCTTCATCAGTAGTTGTTGCTTCCTTAAAAAAGAAGGAACCTGTTCTCTACAAAAGAAGAAAGAGATCTTATTTACATAAGGTTTCTTCTGAAGCTTCAAAGGAACCTGGTGTTGACAAGGCTGCATCTGCTGATGTGCAAATGGAGGATGTATCTTCAGATCATGGTCAATCTTCATCTGTTCAAGAACCGACAGGCCCTTCACCTTCAGCAGATCTTTCTGATGTTGTTGCCATGACCACTCCAGTTGATAATCTGCATCAACATGTTTCTCCTACAATTGACCTGGGTATTGCTTCTGAGGTTCCTGTCGTTGATATAACTGAAGATGAGTGTGCTAAGAAGCCTGATGATAAAGGGAAAGATGTAATAACTGAAGATGAGCTTGGTCCAGACCTGGTAAGTGAGGAGGAAAGACTAGGTCAAGCAAGTAGATTGGCAGAGTTTGAGAAGTCAAAGGAAAGTGAAGTATTGGCTCATCAACTTGAAACAGAGGACTTTTCATCTTTAACTCCTGAGAGAAGAAGAGAACTGGATGCAATGCGGGTTCAGATGCCTGCTGAACACTGGGATGTTCTAACTCAGCAAGTCATTTCAAGAGCTTCTCTTGCTCAAAGTATACTAGGTGGAGATTTCCTCAGTGACAATTATGTGGAGCAAATGATGGCTCAGGGAAGACAAAGGAAGCAAGAAGCTATTGCGCAAAGGAGAGCCATCAAAGCTAAGAAGAACAAAGAGAAACCTCCTACCAAAGCTGAAATGAGAATGGTGGTGAAAAATCAATGTTCGATGTACAACTCTGGCTTAACAATGAAACAAGTCAAGGCTTTTCCTGATCATGTCCTATTTCGCAAATATAAACAGATCATGAGGGACAAATCATCATCTTCAACACATTATACCAACTTGAAAAGGATTGCAGAGAATGAAGTTGCTCAAGAAGCCAAAAGACTCAAGTCTGATGATGCTCCAGCCAAGGAATCATCTCCAGTCATTCCTGCTGAAGCAACTACTGAAGTTGCTTCCCTTACTGACAAGGGTACATCTGTTGTACCATCTACCAATTCTCCTGAAGCACCTGATAGATCAGCCCCCACTTCATATGTGGCAACCGTTGACACACAAGAAACTTCTAAAGTTAAGAAAGCTGATCTCGCAGAAATAAAAACAGAAAGGGCGATAAAGTTGCTTCACAGGATGAATGCACTTCGTGTTCCAACTAAGTCTCCCTCTACCTCTTCAAGTCTTACCACAAATGTTCAAGATGAAAATGCTCCCTCTGGGGAAATCTACAAGCCTGGTAGGAGGACGAAGAGAATGGCCAAAAGATCTCCCTTAGATCTTGAAGCTGATGAATCAACTTTCATTATAGAGGGTTCTGCTGCTAATTTTCCTGAAGGAGATCAAAATGTGTTGGTCAAATGGAATCTGAAGGATGATGAGATGAATGTCATTCATCGACAGGACTCCACTTCAATGGAATTCACCTTTATGAAGGAAATTCTACACTTGGTAGACAGGGCAGATTTGCTTACTCTATA
The DNA here is from genome assembly GCA_019973895.1 of Chrysanthemum seticuspe. Lineage (NCBI taxonomy): Eukaryota > Viridiplantae > Streptophyta > Magnoliopsida > Asterales > Asteraceae > Chrysanthemum > Chrysanthemum seticuspe. The sequence goes on along the minus strand of BPTQ01000002.1, from coordinate 231,205,892 downwards.
CACTCTTGTTACCTCCCATTATTGCAACAAGGAACCACAAGGTTCTGGGATGTACTTACCAGGTGATCTTCAAGTCCTGATTAACTCTCATTCTCCCAACAGTAAAACACATTCCATTTGGGAGAACTCACATCGGTGGAAGGTTGCGTCATGGAGATTCTATCCTCTCCCTCGTGTACATGTACTTGAGACTAAGGATGGGATCACTGTCTGTATGCTTGCTGAAAGAAAGTATCCATTGCCCAAGAGACTTATGGAACGGATGCTTAGTCAGAAATTGGAGATTCCTCCAGATCCAGTGGGCAATGAAAGACTGTCTGCTTCAACATTGGTGGGATTGATCAAAACTCAACTTCTACAACAGCAATAGGCCTCATCCTCATCCTTATCATGGTACTTGGTACTCTCTGCTCTACCTTGTTTTGTTACATTTAGTTTGTGTTATTTGTGTTATTTGTCAATTTCTGTGTTATTTTTCAAGTTCTTACTTAGTTAAAAAAAAAAAAAAAAAAAAAAAAAAAAAAAAAAAACTAACATTTATGCAGGTTTGTTTGTTGTACCATTCTGATGGTTTTTAACTCACCAGATATACCTTGTGTATGTCAAAGAGTTGGCTAGTCCAAAGGGTACAGCTTTGGTAAAGACACAACAAATCTGTTGATAGCGGTAATGGTTTGCTCAAAATCATAGGGTCTACAACCACCCATGCTTAACTGCTGAGGGTTGTATGGTCATCAATTCACCATGGTCTATTCCTTTTGGAATCCAAGAATTGGCTAGCCCACATGTATATGGCATGTGGTAAAGGCAACTGGATCCATATTTGGTTCTCAATTCACCAATTCTAAGAATTGACTAGTCCTGAGCAAACGGCTACAGGTAAAGACAAGTCAAATCCGTTTATATGGTTGCTGGTTTGCCAATAAATCAGATGGTTATCAATGTACCATAGTTTTCGAACTCAAACATCTGGCTACTCCAGTAGTGATGGCTATTGGTAAAGAGACATCAAACCCATTATTTTCAATGATTCACCTCTCACAGGAGTTAACACACCTGGAAGTGATGAGAATAGTATAAAACTTATATGTTTTGATGTACATGATGTCATATGTTGCTGCAAAGATCTGGTGTTTCACAGTTCAGTCATCATAGAGATGTTCTTCTTCTGAATCTTTGTTGCTGATCCTCAAGAAACTGGACCTTCATAGCTCAGAAGTGTTTAAGATATGGGAGGATCTTGTTTGGAAATTTAATCATAAGATGGTACAATCCTCAACAGCAATAACGATCTATCAAGGAAACTGGAACTTAACCTAGTCAAATTCTAGTTTAGGGGAGGATTGTTGGGAATTAAGGTAAACTACTGATTCTGCCGAAGTATCTGCCGAAGAAGAATGGATTCTGCTGAAGTTATACTTCAGCAGAAGTGTTAAAGCAGAAATCGTGATTCTGCTGAAAGTGCAAATCCACGTAGGAGAGATAAGCGCAGTATGTAGGCCGTATGCAGGAAAAGTCAGCGCCGTATGAAAGATAGGTTGGCGCCGTATTGTATAGAGCTTACTCAGAATAAACAATATGATTAGTAAAACAATATGATTAGTTGCATGTTTGTCTAGATGCATGCGTTGTTTATGTTTGTATTAGGAGCGTACGTTGTAAACGCTCGTGAGTCATTAGGGTTTCTTGCCTATAAAAGGAACCATAATAGTTTGTAATAGATAAGCTTTTCTAAGTCTTTCAAGTCTTGTAAAATATCCGAAACATAGAGTTTCCATAATAAAAAGATTCATAGAGGATCTAAGAGTTCTTAGTTATTATAACTTGTATTTACATTCCGCTAAAGAATACGAGTTGTAGAGATCTTCTATTAGTTTGCTTGTGATTACATAGGCAACACTAACGATATCCGAGTGCTTAAGATCTATCAAGGTCTTTGTGTTTTCAACAGTTTACACTAATGATCCATGACACAAATGTCTAATGGATATGAATAACTACTTCTAAATGAACTTCCATTGATAGGAAGCCTTCATGATGAAGATCACAAGTTCCCTAAACTTCTTGTGATAGATCTTCAACTTGTGGTGAGTGGGGATGGCTAGATCTCCAAGATTTCCTTGGTTGATCAAAGAGTATGCTTACAACAAAGATGAATGTTAGAAGCATTATGATCATGATCATTAGGGTGTTTAATGTGTGTTACTACATTGTTAATGATTGATCTAAATGTATGCAAGAAGGTGGAGAAGATGTGCTTTGAAGTGATGAAGAAATGGGAAAACAATGGGCTTCTATTTATAGCCAAAAGTGGACAGGAGCGTCCACGGACCAAGGAGCCCTTTAAAGGGTTCCGTCCTTTATGCAATTTGGTGTCGTGGGTGCCTGACAGAAATTCTAAAAAATCTTTCTTCAAATCTTTCCAAGATATTACCAAATCTTACTAAGATCACATTTGATATATTGAGTGTCAATCTAACCAAAATATTCAAGTGATCTTTCAAGGATTTCAAAGATGATGCATGACATGATGTAACATGTATTTCCATTTCTAGATTAAAAATTTTATCAAGGTAAACTTGTAAAATGTATTATGTAACTAGTTAATAAAATGTCTAGTTACCTTTTGTAAAAGAGTGCTTGTCAAAATAAAATATATTTTGTCAAGTGTAAGTAAACTTTAGTATTTGTATGAAATACTTGTAAATGCAAAATGTAAAATGAGGTTCGAAATAGAATGGTTAACCTATTAAAATACTTAGTGACTCTAAACGTATTTTAAACATTCTAAATGATTTGTTAATGGGTTTGATCATAATGCCACATAACAAACATGTATGAACCTGTGTTGTAACATATGAGGACTTGAGTCATCGAGAGGTGTTGTATGTTGAGACAAAGTGTGATTACAAGTAATTTGTACATTTTACGTTATATATTACAAGTTACATGTTTGTCATCAATCAAAACAAACGAGACTGTATAGATTAAATATCGTAATATTTGCACTAACAGGTCGGGTTCGGGTCAATTCGGTCGGATAAAAGTCAAGTCAATGCCAAAATAACATACCCGACCTTATTTGAACTCGGGTTAGTCAAGTTCGGGTTAATCCGAGTTGGGTCCATTCAGGTTCGAGTCAACTCGAATATGAGTTAAATGGTAATAAAATTTCTTGTTTGTACTAGTTTAAATGGATATTTATAAAATTATATTTAAAGATAAAAATAAAGAGCTTATTCAGGTCAATCAGATCGACCGAACCCGAGTTAACCAAACATTATTAACCCGATACCCGACCTTATTTAGTATTGTTGAAGCAAAATCTTGAGCCAGAGTATCTGGAGCCCAACTTGACTGAAACAAATGTAACACACGTTAGCCTCGCCTCGGATTTTATCCCGAGACCAAACTCCGGTGTGAGAGTAAGTTAGATGTTCTGATTGATACGATAATAAATGTGTAGTAAATGAATGTGGGTGAAAATAAAAGAGATTAACCTTTTGCATTGAAAGAGGTCGGGTATTTATAATACCTTAACCTCTGTACCTGGCCGTCATGGGGAAGGTGAGTCGGTCTATGCTTAGACTAGCCCCTTAGATCGTTGTTCATGCATGGGGAACATGTCCCTTAAAAACCCGGGATGGCGGCGCACAAGTGGTTCTTACTTTTATCCGATGGTCCATGTCAGTTACCTGGATAATAAGGTGCGTTGATCTTTCCCTAGGTTTTATCATTATTTTATTATTATCCTTTGTTGGCTCGTGCCAGATGGCATCGGTTTGAGTGCCGTCCGAAATGATTCGTCCGGACGTATACACGAACAAGCATCGAGTTACTCAGATCGACCCGAATAAAATTATTATCCCGAATAACTAGATCGGGTCGATTTTTGTTTGACACCCCTAATTTGTAAAGGGACCATTGATGTACAAAGAATGTAAAAGATGAAGAAAGAAGTTTTGCCGCCAGTTGGGTCCACTCATTTTATTATCCTTAAAAACTCATATTCGATTGTGTTGTGTCGGATAGAAATGAAAGAAGGAACATCAATGGCGAATCCTAAGCTCAACGTATATATGTTCCTTAACCACCATTAATAATTATATTTTGGTCACATTACTAATAAACTTTTTTTTGTTGTTGTTTAAGGTGAAAGATGCAAAGATAATATTGGGTTCTTCTTCAATGGCTCGTAGGGAAATCTTAAAAGAGATGGGTTATGATTTTACAATCATGGTCAGTTTTTATATTTTTCTTAATAATTCTTAATCCTACATTTATGTATTTTTTTAGCTGTTTAACAGTAGACATTAGTTGGTTTTTACTTTCAGAAGACCTAAAGCAATGTTTTGAAAACCGGGTCTGTGATCGACCCGGCAGAGTCACTGGGTCGGCGGGTTAACCGGGTTTTATGAAAAAAATACCAAACAGCTTATACACATGTCCAAACACCCATTTTTCTGCTGCATAGAAACCATGTTTCTGCTGTTAAAAACCTGTGGTTTGAACTGGGTTACAAATACTCAAGAGACCGGTTGTTTTGACTGTTTGTTTGCCGGACCGGTTCGACCGCTTGACCCGGCCGGGTCGAACCGGGTTTCTCACCTTGAGTACATGTTTATTTATTTATTTGCTAACAACTGGTAGTTCAGGAAGAAATTTGATTATTTTCTATTCTTTGTGTTTTAGACTGCAGATATTGATGAGCAGAGTATTAGGAAGGAAAAGCCGGAGGATTTAGTATTGGCCCTGGCTGAGGCAAAGGTACATTCTTTTGTATTAGGTGTTCGAGGTTGCTTATAAATCTGCTTATTGCATTTTGATAAAATAGATAAGGACTTTTGATGGGTTTGGCTTGGTTCAACTAGTAATAAGAAGATACACGGTTTTAATATGTGAAAAATGATTGGAATGACTAAACATATGGCTAATGTTATGCCTAAAAGTATATGGTAATAATTTTTTGTTTTTAAAGAAGCTGGTCACCTTGCTGCAATCCCATATTTTTTTAGAAATGGCAATGATTTATATGAATTATTAAATGGAGAAAGCACCCACAGAAGTACACTTTTGATCCCACATCACCAAGGCCATACCAAAGCTATATACTAAAGGTCGAAGAACATACACAGCAGCTCCCATCGAGCAAATAAGAGCAGCTATATTAGAGGCCCATCAGGAATCCATACACATGCCAACAACCACACCTGGTATAGCCAATGTTGCTTTAATTATCTACACAACACATCCTTGGATCAGACCCATTGCAGCCACAAGATTGGATTTTTTGTTCTCGTAGCTTCTCAACTGAATATCTTGGAACAACTTGTCTACACCAACTGCTTTCGAACCAAACACCCTGCTATTTCTGTTTTTCCAGACGAGGTTCCCAGCCACCCAAACCACTGATTGCCATAACGATTTGCTTATTTTAGACATTAAAGTATCACCCACATTTTGAAACATATTGCTGTAAATGCAATCCCAAATCTGTTCTAAGCTGTAAGCTATCTGCAGACTGCAGTTATAATTTAATGATCTGCACTTCATGTAGAGAATCCTGTACTTTTTCTAGCATATGTTTTCCTTGTCTTTTGGATAAAGGGGTTATCCTCTCTTTAAAGTCTAAGCTTATATATAGTTCCCAAAAAAAAAAAAAAAATGTCTAAGCTTATATGATCTGTAACTATATGAGAACCATTCATGTTACTCTTAGATGATTATATACTCATAGAAAAAGTTTGATTATGAAAAGTAGTTTTCACTTTGCATTATGGGTTGTTGTTCAACATAGTTATGCACACCATTGATCTTTAGACTCGCTTGTATTTTAAATTGGGACCAAATGTCAAAGCAAGACTCATTTTGGATCAGATTAGTGTACTCATTCAGTCATTTTGGTTCTAGGATATTCTTTAGTTGTCTTTAATTCATCTCTTTGCAGCACATGCGTGTGGGCTGTTGCTCTAGTTTTCCGTTAAACTTGTAAGAAACTCACAAAAGACATTTTAATTATGTAAGTCAAGGCTAAAACCTTGTTAATGCAACTGTAAGATTAAAATGTACGCGGCCTAACTGAGGTATCCTCGTCACCGTTTTTGACCCTTTCCCTAGCCACCCCAAAAGAGGTTCCTAGTGAGGTTTGAACCCTAGAGTCCTAGACCCCTTGTGAGAGGTTAGATGCCTTACCACTAGGCCACTTGGTGGTGGTTTGTAATCTTACTTCTGTAATCTGTAAGATTATATGCTCATAATATGTATAGAGAGAGACTTTTGAAGGCTTGAGGCATTGTCAAACAATAATGATAATATTGCATTTGATCTTGCAAGAATAAATTTGGTTTGCTGAGATGATGTTCATATCTAACTTTAATCTGTTCTAAAAACATCAGGCGGATGCCATCATTGCAAGGCTTGGAATTACAGACCATAAGGAGGAAAATGCACACCCTACACTGCTAATAACAGCTGACACAGTATTACTAATTCCCATCTCTTAGTTTTGTTACTGCATATATATAGTCAGTTTATGCTTATAAAAGTCACACCAAGTTTCACAACAACTATAATGTCTGTTGAGATCTTAACGACATCTCAAGAACAATCTGAAGGCAATAAGTTATGATTTGAAACCAAGAATAAACACATTACACGTATTGACATTTGGTCAGTGTTCCTCACTTACATCTGATTTAATTTGAGGTGGTGGTGCATGAAGGGACGATTAGAGAAAAACCATCAAGCAAGGAAGAAGCACGTCATTTTGTCAAAGGTTTGATTGTGACCAACTACTTATACATCGGAAATGCTGATGCATTGTAAACTTGATAAGTAACCTATTGTCTTTAATATTTCAGGATATTCAGGTGGTTGTGCAATTGTTGTAGGATCTGTAGTAGTGACTAACCTTACCACAGGAATCAAGAAACGGGGCTGGGATAGATCAGAGGTAATCTTTTTTCTTCATCATCTCTAGTCTGCATTTGCATGGAGTTCAAAATACGCAAGGCCTGAAACTAGAGGTAGGAATATGGGTGGCTTGGGTAACGTGTTTAGGTTGAAACAGGTCACTTTTAATTTGCACGTAAATGGGCCGGGGTGGGTTGACCAACACAGATATTTTCACGCAAATAACTTTGGGCCACTTTCAAAATGTGTGACCCGTTCCCCTTCTAGCTGTATTTTGTGAAATGGCGCATTTGACCCGTTTGATATAATTACAACCCAAATTAACCTATTCTTAAGTTAATGTGTCGATATTGCCACCTATACATGAAACCAAGGTAACAACTTGTATCATATGATATTGCTGGTAGGTTAAGCTCACTCTGTCAACATTTATAGTGCTGTGACCATTAGGAACTATCTTGGGTTCATGAAAAGCCAATATAAAAGGGTTGCCATATAAGATCGTAGACTGTTAAGTTTTCTAAACCTCGTCAGAAGTGTTACTAAGTATTGGCTGATTTTTTTGTGGTGGCGCAGGTCTATTTCCATGACATACCAGATGAGATCATTGATAAACTGGTAATCTGAAAGAAAACTATACTTTTTTCCTTCATTTTGTTTAAGTTGCAATGTTTGACTAGACGAATAACTTGTAAGCTGTGTGTTGGCGTTAGCTAAATGTCTTAAGAACCTTAAATAACGACGAAAGAGAGGAATCTAGTAGATGCTAAATATAAGTGCTTTATATGACTTAAATAGATTAGCAAGTAATTCGAAAGTAAAAGTTTGCCCGTTTGCCCGAAAATGACGTATTGCAATTTTTTGATGTTTTAGAAAATAGTGTGTTATATTCTTATATACATCAATAGGAACATATTTTCTTGGTTATGATCGTGGTTAGTATGGCAGGTGGACGATGGGGGGGTAACACTTAATGTTGCTGGTGGACTGATGCTCGAGCATCCACTAACTGCACCCTTCGTTGACACTGTGGTCAGTCTCTCCCTATCAATCTCAACTTGATGTATACCAAATATACAAATTTATTATCCAAGTTCCTCGATTACAGATTGGAACTGCAGATGGTGTTATGGGACTGTCTAAATCTCTCACCGAGAAGCTACTTAAGGAATCCCTCGAGTCTTCATAGCTGCACATGTTCAAGTCATGCAGATATTATGAATTTGAATAGGCATGTGTATCTAAGCTCTATTAATTTAAAACAGTTATCATGTTTGCAATGAGCTAGCAAAATATCGCGGCATTTGGAGCCTAAAATGAATGTTTTCTAGATCAAGGACTGCGCCGATGGCGTCGGTGAGTTTGCATCACCATCATTTTCAATCTTTTGAGGTTACCTGCCAATGTAAAAATTTCTAAAATTGTGGATGGTTAGTGGTTTTGATGGTTCCATGGGCTTGCAGGGTATTTTATTGGTGGATCTGTGGGTTATGCCAACTGCCTATTCAACATCATTGACCTGACCCACATGAGATTCTCACATTACCACTAATTTATTTTCGATAAGAGAGTTGTTATGCATATCTCCTAGTCATACATACCTCACTGTTTACTTCTATTTCTGTTTCGAGTTTGTGTATCGTAGTTTTTGTTTTTTTATTAGTTTCTGTTTTGTATTTCTTGTCAAAATTTATATTTATGTTACGTACTTTCTGTTTCGTGGTTTTATAGTAAAAACACATTATAAGAATAATTAAATAAAATAAATTAATAAAGAGGTTATAAGAATATTTTTGGGTACCAATAACCTATCTTTTTTATAAGTTGTAGATTCTCGAATTTATAACACGCCTTCCATTTTTTTCACTAAGGAAGCAGTGTAGCAGTGTTAAACAGTCCATAAATGCTATTTTATGTAATTAGTAGTGAATATTAGTTTGATCTTACAGCAAAATTATGTATGCTTAATTCGGGCATCAAACTTAAAAGCAGTCTATTTATTTTCTTTGGTATTCAAGTGTTACAATAGCATGTTTAGGCGGAATTGTGCATTGTTATACTCCATCCTTACTTAAATAATCGTCTCCGACCAATTACTAGAAAATTATAATTATCATTGCTTCGTTTTTTCCATCTTTTACAGAATGACAATTTTATCTTTAACTAATTAATTAATATTTTGTAATAATAATTTCAAGTGCAACTCAAGTAAAACTTTACATATATATTTTTGATAGTATATTTTTAGCAGTGAACAATTAAAACAATCAAAATTCAGAATGAAAGGAGAGTTAATTGTTTTCTAGATATGAAAATTGCAAAATCGTATTCGTTTCCATTTGGTAATAAAATTTTAAAAAATTTACTAACTACCTTATTCACCAATCAAATATTATTTGTACCGATTAAAACTATTTTTCAATGTGAACACCCAAAAGTTAGAGCAAATGGCATATGAGGTGGACCTTTGGCATGATGCAACTTGTCATGTATGTTTGGAGGTCATGTGCATCATCAAGGGCAAGAAAATGAAACACTAGCTCCTACGCTATAGAATAATGAATGAGATGATTATTAATCTGTGGGCACAAGTACCCAGTTTCCCCAATGGGCTAATTTTCAAACCCAAAAGGCTAAAACAAATAAACAAAGCTATATATAAAGCCAGGTGAAAATTGATTTAAGCAAAGCAAAGGAAAAAAAATGACTAGAGGATTAATAAACGCAAATCCAGTTGTACATGAAAGAAAAGAAAGAATCATTCGAACAACAACAACACAACATCATGAACAACTTGTTGATCCTCTTGACATCTATGATATCCTTTTATATTTTCAGCTAGTTATTTTTTTTTTTAATATTATATTTACTAGTATTATATATGTTGTGAATTGTGATTCTTTGACTTAAGGGTGTGATCAAATCATGTGAGAGATATAAGGGACCCTGAGCATCCTTATTCCTTGGAGCAGCTACGTGTTCTTTCTGAAGACTCTATCACTGTTGATGACAATCTTGGTCGAATCTTGTGAGTCACTTTTTTATTTTATATTTAAGAAGAATGTAGACTTCACAACATGTCTTAGGTTCAAACCTTACTAGATACATATCTTGGTAGTGGCCTCAAAAGGTCATGGGTAGGCCGCGTATATCTGAGTCAAAAGACTTGCCGTACCCGAATATAGAAAACCTCATTCGTTTACCAGGGATTAAAAAGAATTTAGCAGAATGTATTGCTAGTGTAAATACATGTTATGGTTTGATAATGTCCAAATTATATGCAACTCTATTCAGTACTATTTTGGATTTGGCCTATTGTCAATATGGCCCTGTATTTTGTCCTAAATCTGCTACTATTGTTCTTTTGTTGTTTATCAATCAATAATTTTGTTTATGTGACACTCTTACTGAAAGGTGCAAATCTAAATTAATGTCGACTAAAGTCTACAAGAAACTCCTTGCCTGTTGCATTAAGATTTCATAAACACGATAAAAAAGCATAAATTTGATGGAAGTGTCATGGTAAAGAGATTTTTGTTTGAAGTGATGATAAACAAAGCCAAAAACTGTGTGTCTATACAAGAGGCTAAAATAAGAAAACTGCTGATCTGCTATTATAGGAAAACAATATGGACACACCATGGATTTAGTTTATAATTTTATGGATGTGATGGTAAAGATATATAATTTATCCACCCATGTATGTGGTGCGTTCTATTTTATTTATTTTGATGTTTCACTTGTTGTTAGGATCACTTTCACACCAACCATTCAGCACTGCAGTATGGCAACTGTAATTGGTCTATGCCTACGAGTTAAACTCAAGGATTTTGTTCCTTCACATTATAAGGTTAGTTACTACAAATTCAAAATTACTTGTTCTTCCATTAACGATCGCTACAAGTTCTGAATTCTGTCATGTTAAGGTGCATTTTAGGGGTTTGACTATTAGGCAGCAACCTACATTAGGCACTCATATGTCAAATCAACATACATGTTTTGTCTATGCTGATTGGCTCCTTGTGATTTTTAGGATATCAGATTATTTGTGATTGTCAATCATTGTTAGTCTTATTCATTTGATGCTGAATTGCTACAGGTAGATATTAAAGTAGCTCCTGGATCCCATGCCGATGAAGAAGCAGGTAAAACACTATGCTACCACTACAAATCACATGGACTAAAAATGGATCTATTTTACAAAACTGAAAACTGCGAGCTATAAGAGGTCGTTTGCAGGTTGATGAAACAAAATTTATTAAATTACTAAATGATTTAAAGATCTATTTATAAAGATTCCACTATCAAAGTTACTGGAATTATTCATAAACAACACCTAGCTACATCTGGTTCATTTTCTTTTTACGCTGCAGCCACTCAAGATTGTATTTGTAGCAATTTGTCTAAAGCAATTTATTTGGTTTATTTGCAGTTAACAAACAGTTGAATGATAAGGAAAGAGTTACGGCTGCAATGGAGAATCCTAACCTTCGACAACTTGTTGATGAGTGCCTTCACTCAAGCGAGTTCTAATCACTGCCTACTTTGTTTGTACAGTTAGCTTTTTATGGCCCATGTTTCCAGTAGTAATCCGTCTGCTTTTTGCATAACAAAAGGTTTCTTTTTGAAAAACCGAGTAATTCTGTATTTTGTGCTAATCGAAAATCTTAATGTTCTATCAAGCATCAATGGAAAATGGGTGCACAATGGTTGATGTTAAGATCTCAAGTTACTTGGAATGATTCTTATGCCATTTGTAGAGATTTCATTTCTATCCATTATTTGAACCGAGTCAATTTGTATTTCATATTTCGGGTCAAATTTAAGACCTTTTCTAAGAATAAACAGGTTCAAATTGGTTTAGTACTCGAGTAATTTTGATCAAAACATACCACATCAAAAAATTTGCTTACAACATGTAAAACATTAAAGTGTAATGATGCACAACAATTGAAATTAGATGGGCAAAAGAGTCAACTCTTTCTGCATGATGCAAAATGCCAACTAATTTGAAATTAGATGACTAAAAAAGTCAACTCTTGTCGGAATCTAAATTCATAAAAAGTGAATGAACAAGACATTCCACTTTTCAATAGCCACAGAAAAACAAATGGATGATTTGATGAACAGAAGCTTCAGGTTTGATGGAAAGAGATCATTGTCTTTCGACGCCAATAAGTTCACAAGATCCTACACATCTCGCCTCACATCAGAGATAGGTTCTTCCCAGTCTTGCAGATTCACCACCTACAAAAAGCTCTCTGATTCTATGCAATTTGATGAATATCCTAGCAGCATTAATCCTGGCCGTAGGATGAGCAGGAACAAACGTGCCTGGAAGTTTGTAACTAGAATATTTTCGTTGAAGAAAGCTAGCGGGTATTCAGCCACTGGACCGTGCTCATCAAGGATCCCAGACCCCAACCATCGATGGCCTGTTCAAGGATGGTAGTGGTTTTTCATAGAAGAATTATTGTTGCACAACTAATGATTCTGTAACTGTTAGTTTTGGGGATATAACTTATTCTCATGTTGTTTATTGTTTCATTATCATTGCTTAGAAGATTGATTTTGTGTAGATCATAAATTTTTTACTTTGTAAAGCTGCAGACGAGTAGCGCTTTTGTCAGCTTATTCAAGCTCAAATCCGACTGGAGCTTTGCTCAATGGAGCATTTAGGGGTTCTAGTGATTACCTATAAGCTATTCAAGCTCGAATATTTCTCGCATTATTAAGACTAGTCCACCTATTGCAATAAATCTGAGTCTAACCTAACATTTGAGTCAAGCTCAAGCTGAGGTCGTCTCGTTTGCAGCTTGCTAGTGTGAGTGGTTGTGCTTTACATAATTACATTAACACACTGTAAAAAGAACTGCATTGTATATTAAGAATGGTGGAAGAGAACAACAGATACCCTCTAAATGATGGGATCTCCCCATCAGCAAGGATGGCCGGATGTAAGTGCATGATCCCCATCAACAGGCTGTTACACAAATATCCGCTAATTTTGCATCATCACAGTCGCTGGAAGAGATCGGCTGTTTGACGATGTTATGCTTGGTCTATCACCATTAAATGTTTGGCCATCTTTCAGAAGTTCCCATAAAATCTGTTTAACAAAAATTGACAGGTGAACTGGCTATTATGAGACACCAACATGGCTTTTTTTCCTAGAGATTCATGACATGCTAAATCGTAACTCTTATCAAGCAAGTTTTAATTAGCAAATACTATGATTTTATTAACTTATGTAATAGTGTAAAAGTAATACCAACATGTTTTTTCTTGAACGATGCACAATCTTATGCATCAATATATAGTCCATCTAATATATAATCAACTTCCAAACTTCAAGCCACCACCATATCAAGTGTACCTAGATCTGGGTGGATTCGAACCACCAACCTCTTAGAAAGGCAAATGATATAAACCAGCTACCTTCCTAAGCGCTCTTGCCAATTTCTGAGCTCACGGATCTTTTCATAAGCAATCAGTTACCCCCTTTCATCAAACATGATAACTTTTAAGGTTATAGGATATGGGTGCTGGCGCAAACGAAGATACCAAATGAACAATGTCATAAGAAAGACCAGCTAACAAAAACCTAATTAACATTGAGTTGATATAGCTGATTAAAGATCTTTTCGTGTCCAAAAATTGAAATAAAAATGTAAAAAATGAACATTACTTTTATGTACGAACAATTATTTGATGATGAATACCTAAAATGTAAACATTACCCGCAAAAATAATTACACATATTTGAAATGTACTAACAATAAGAAAGTGTGAAAAATAATACTGAATCTGATAACGAATAACATAAGCACAAAGGAAAACTGTTGATGGGCCTAACATGCTTATGGACACCAAATCGCATGGCTATGTATGGTGTGTAAAGCCATGTCTGTGAGTAAAAACTTACAAGCCTGCAAAAAAATAGATCGTTTTGAAGAAATCAGGTTCATAACAAGGATTAAGAGCTTGGAAAAATTGCTTTCATTGTGGCACCGTAAAGCATAGAAACTCTCAATTTAAGAATCTGTCAAATATTTAAAGTCTACTGAAGTGGCATGTGTTTCAATAACAAGGATTAAGAGCTTGGAACAAACTCTAGCAAACTGTGTTTCAATAACAAGGATTAAGAACTGGGAACAACAGATAAAGATTAGTAGCTCAGTTGTTTTTGTAGGCGCGAACAGGCAAAGGCCAATTAAAAATTACAAATTTAAATATACAAGCAGATCCAGATAACGAAGAGACAAACCAGAGGGCAGGGCCCAACTCCAGATCATTGCATATGCGAAAAGAGCACCAAGGCATCTACCAGAAAAACTAAAGATTGACCAGAATCCCCAATATTGTTCAGACCATGGCTTTCGCATTTCCGTGATATATTCGTAGGTCTCGAAAAAATGCAATCCACTCCACAACAACGATCACCATGAATCTTGCGCTATGTAGGGATCACTTCAATATTCAAGTACACGATGCTATACATACATAAACCTCATTACAAACAGATATCCAATGATACAGTTCAACTCTAATCATGTCAAAAGCTACATAACAGAAAATTTTGGAAGTCTACAAGATACTATATATCTAACGATACAAAAAAGATTCCACATTTTTTTTACATTAATATCATAACAAAGATAGTTGCAAGCCACTTGTAACACATGATGCAGATGAGAATATATACATGTACATTGATAGATGGAAAATTCTAAATTATTCACAGATTTTGATTCCGAGGGAGCAAACTTTGAAATTTTTTAGAAACTATACTACAAACACGTGCCCACCCTGGCCCCCTCCTGTCTCCGCCACTGATTGTATCCACCCAGCTGAACTACACCAGCATTGTTAATCTTAAAAGATTTGCATCATTTGAAATTTTAACATTTAAAGGTAGTTTGTAATACTTAGATAATGTTGCTTTGCATTATTGCGTATGTTAAATCAGCTTTAGGCTAGGAAAGCAGGCTTGTGTGACTGTGTCACATAGCTTGTTAATGATAAAATAACGCCTAAACCTCAAGAATTATGCATGATGTAAGGATACGCAAAAACTATAACTTTGTGATTATTACCTAGTACACCTTTAGTCGTGAGTCTGCGTATTTGATAATTTGTTGGTGCAGTTCCACGTTAACAGCAACGAAATATAACCAACACACACATAAACAAACAGAGACACGCGCACAAAGTTGGGAGGAGAAGCCGGCAAAACACCGTGTGATCTCCTCCCAACAACCAAAAACTCATATTTGTTTTATTATTAGCATTTGGTTTGGCCTGCCATGTGAGCGCACCCTTCATGGCAAAGGCCAGTTCACAATTATATATATACATCATCCTTAAAATAAAGTGATATCTAATTACATCTACATACATACAAACCTCAACCAACTTCATTAACAACATCGATCAAACCATCCCTCCCTCTTTGACAGATACTGATAAACATAATGATACAACAACTATATTAAATTAAGTTAGTTAACCGATATATCGAAATAACCGCTAATAATAATGGTAGAAACAAAATTACCCCTCAATAAGATCGATTGAATAACTAAAATCGAATTCAATCGAATATTAGGTTGCAACGAAATGGATGGAAGGTATGAAAGGGATTCCTTATGGACGGTTGTCAAATTTGGGGATCAGGATCATTTATAAGCAGAAAAGGCATCTCCAGAAATGTTGTAACAACTTCTTTTAGGGTGTTTGTTTAAGCTTATACTAGTAGGGTAGGCGATGGCGGGTAACCTGGGACTATATTTTCAATGTTACGTTGTTATACTTTTATTAAACAATTAAATTATAAATAACAATAACTTTAGTTATGACCGTGGAAATAATTCATCTCTTGTTAACAGAAGTTACCACAAACAAAATCTTAGAATCTTTCCTTCAGCACAATCACCCTTCGTCAATTTTGAAGCCGACCCACCCAGTTCAACCCTCATGTTGCAATGGTGGCGACTTGGTCGGCGCAGCGGCGACCGAACCAGTCGACCGACCACTGCGGGCAGCCTAATGGCTTTATTTTTAAATGCTTGGCTTAGTAATTTGATTAGATTGTACATTGTGATTAAATGGTTGTATATTTTAGTGAAGGATAAATTAAATAGTGTATTAACTGTATGTGTTAAATAGTGTTTTTTAGTTGTATTTGCGCTTGAAATAGTTTGTACATTGTGTTTTATAAATTATAATTTTTATCAAATGGGTGTTTTAAATATGACATTAATTACAAATGTTGATCAGTCAATATGTGTAGGTGTTTATGCATAAATTAATTGTACATATAGCTTACGTAGTTGTATTTGCTTAAAATATATATATGAAAATCTTAAAAAATTAGAAGAGAGAGGGTCATCTCTCTATTATAAGTAGTATAGATACCGTGTTGGCTTATATAACATAAGCCACAATTTTGTGACTTGATTTAACAGTTTATATAACATTGTCAATGTTATATAAGCCCATAAATGTTAAAATAAGCCATAAAGTTATAGTTTCTGTTATATAAGCCGAACTCGTATAAGCTAATAAGCTCATATATAGACTGAAACAAACACCCCTTTAAACTGTGTGAGTCGAAAATATAAGAAAAGTTAAACTTCGTGAGTCGAAAATATAAGAAAAGGGTGTTTGCTTAAGCTTGTTTTTTGGCTTATGTATTTTCTATTATTCAGCTTATTTAGAGACGTATAATAAACTTATATAAATCAACAAGTCTCCAAATAAGCCGGAATATTAAAGCTTATAAAATATAAACCGAAATTAAATAATCTCATAAGCCCATATATAAGCTTAAACAAACACCCCCGAAATAAGAAAAGTATTACTCAAGGAGTTAATTAACGCTTAAACAAGAAATGAATACATGAACATGCTTGCGACAAATACTAAAAGGATAGATTTGCAAACGCGACTACTATTGAAGAGGTAAAACATGAAATTTGAGCCAAATATCGTCATTAAAACTAGTTTTGTTTTATTTTCTATTTTTATGTCTTTTTTTATTTTTATGTTTTTATTTTATATATTTCATGTGCTTTTATTTTTCCATCTTTTATTTGTTAATAAATTTTTAATTTTAGTTTAATTTGTGTATTATTTGAATAAATGAAAAAAAAAATCGTGGAGCTAAAATGACGTCCTATAACTTAACTGATGAGTGTTATAACTGATGGGCGATGGTAATCTAACAAGATCGAGAGGAAGGGAATCAAACATGCACACTCGTTCTTCTTGCTTACAACCATGACTTGCAAACAAATATGCCGCTCTATTAACTTTCCGATAACAATACTTAAGTTCCATTTTTGACAACTTTTCAGTGGATCACGACATTTTTGCACACTGTAGAATGCAAGGCTGTGAAGGACATTCTCACCCTCCATTAAACGAACCACCACCTAAGAGTCCGCCTTAATTACTAAATTTCTAATGCCCACGTCTCTAGCCATGACTATGCCTCGTAAAAGGGCTAGTATCTTAGACTTTGTACTGATGCACACAAATTTACAGTTTTTGGGTTTTTTGAAAGACTCTTTAAAGCAAATTGCAAAGCCTCTAAAACTAGTTTACTAAAGACATTTAGGGCCTGTTTGTTTAGTTTTATATTAAGTTCTGTTAAACTAAAGTGTCTGTCTGGATATATGTTGTCTGTATGTAAATGAATAAATAGTTGTTTGTTTTGTATGCTGAATGAAGTGTTTGAATTAATAAAATTATTGTTATACCCTTTAATATAAAGACTCTCATTCTCATGCCTTTTTCTAAAAGATCATCCATTTAAATTAAGCACCAAATAAACACTCAATTAAAGACTTAATTAAATTACCTATTTTACAATTAAGACTCTTTAAGTTATTATCAATCACCACTTTAATTAACTTATGCTAAAAAGTAGCTTGAAAACTGCTTGTCCATTACTTTGAAAACTGCTTGTCCATTACTTCTGTCTTCTAGCCAGAGAATGGGTCAAATAAATACTTCAAAAGTAAGCTAAACTGGTCCTTTTGAGCTGCTGATGATTTGACCCGGTTCTTCCTTCGTGAGTAGACCTTTAGTGGGAATGTATCAGTCAATCAATTTGACTTTGACTACTCCGGATGTCAAGGTTCACGTGCATAATTTTTAAACCATCTATCTGTATGTTATAGCTACAATCCTAGTCAATTCAAAAGCATAAAGCATAATAACATCCCTGTTCAACAATGCATTAGTTGGATCTCTAAACAATATCATGTGATCAGATTTGAAAATTATCCATACAATGTATTAGGTTCATTAGCCAACCTTCATTAAAGAAAAGGTGGTTAGGTACCTGAGTTAGGTTGTTTTTAGCAAGTGACTCTGCAACATGTATTAGGTTGTTTGATCAAGCAGTGTAGAAGTCAAAAAGACAAGTCACAAGACGATAGAAAACCAAAAGAATAAAAACCAATAACACTTTCTTCTGCCCATTCTCGAGTTCTGTTATCGGTCAGTTACATGGAACCTACTTACATAATACAGTACCATTTAGAAGGTTACATATTCTTTTGGGTACTATTTCTAGACCCAAAATTCAAATATCACCACAAAACAAGTCACCATTCAAACCAGCCCAAAAATTCCCAAAAGAAGTGGACCAGATCCCATGTAAGGAGAAACAAAAAGGCAAAACAGGAAAGTGTCGGTTTTTTTAGGTTTAGTTGTTGACAGTTGAGAGCATCCCGCCTGTGGCAGTGGGTATGACCACTTCCCAGCCAGGACCTTTAAGGGGAAGTGTACTCGCCAAGTAGTCTGGCTTCCCATCTGCCTTTGCAGGTCCAGCAGCAATCAGATCGCTTCGATCCAACACCCTTGCCAGATCCTCATCACTGATATCCGTTTGTATCATTTTGTCTTCGGCAGTTTCATCGCCTTGTAAAAGAGCCAGCATATCCTCTTCCTAAAAATACCAAATTTCAAAACAAATAAGCAAAACAGGCAAAAAAAAATCCTTTTAAAAGATTTATGTGGTGAACGTGATTAGAAAAAGATTATTGGAAAATTATGTAACCTTTACTAATAATTGAAATTAGAACGTTTTGATGCATTATTATACGCTTCAGATGCCTTTTAACACGTTTGATCAGTTTCTTTTGTTGTTAGAAATATCCACTTGTCACATTATAAATCAAACATAACCAAAATTCACCCATTTGAATGTAATTGGTCAAGATTGTAACCTCTACGTACTTGACAAATTGATGTTGATAGAAAATATATAAATACCTCCAAGACTTCCGTGTCTTTCTTTGGTCTTTCCTGTTGAAATTGACCTTTGCCAATCACCACATGCTCTAGCCTCAGCTTACTGAAAGCTCGTTTCAGAATTCGGCCCTGTAAATTTTTTTCAATACCAATTGCTAACCTTGCAAAAACAAATATAGAAGGCAGATCAAATATATGAAATACCTCAACAGATTGTGCAGTTGTAAGCCTGTACACGTGAACTGGTTTTGTCTGCCCGATTCTGTGACATCTATCCATTGCTTGTAAATCCATTTGAGGGTTCTGTAGTCCAAATGCATTTAAGTTGTTAAAACCAATAAGATTATCAAATGACAGCAATTAAGTTCAAATCAGAAAGATATTATTTACCCAGTCACTATCGTATAAAATGCAAGTATCAGCTGATGTGAGATTGATTCCGAGTCCACCAGCCCTTGTGCTCAGTAGGAATATTTTATACTCACTATTCGGATCATTGAAATCCTGAATCTGTTGTCATTGTAAGGTTAAAGAATGTTAGCATTCAGATCTTCATTTGTAAAAGCATGTTTTAGTTACAAAATAAACTCTACTAAAAGAATATACTTGTTGTCTTCTAGTTTCCAATTTCACACTCCCATCAATTCGGCATACTTCAAAGCCTGTCTCGTTGAAGTAGTAATGCATTATGTCCAGAATCTTAGTCCATTGGGAGAAAATTAGAACCTGTTTGCCAAAATCAAGCAAGAGTATAAAGATTAAAAGTTTAACACATAAAAAATGTCAGGGTATAATATATGAGTTTGATAATTGGCATACTTTGTGATTGCGAGCAACCAGCTTTTTCAGCAATCTTTCCAATAACTGAAATTTTCCACACTGTGCAACCAGCTCTTCTACTGGTGGATAAAAACCTGTCCAAAAAATGCAAGTAGATATATTGCTTTATAATTCCTCAAATATAAGTAGTATGAATAGAAAATGATACATACAAGAACCCTCAAAAGCTGCCTCTAACAGATCAGGATGGTTGCAATTTTTCCGCAGCTGAAGCACTAAGTTATTAAGCTGTACTGTCACACCACGCCCTGCATATTTCCACAGAAACAAATTAAGCACTAAATAACAGGAAGCGGAATTTTATCTTTGTTTATCAGATCCCACACAGAGACACAATCCAGATTGTTTTTGGATAAATTGAGGCAAATTTATTACAATATTTTACCAACAAAATCTAGTTTTATGAATATATTTGAATCAAAATATATTCTTACAGTTTCCATATATGTAATAGAGAATACAAGTTGATAAAGTAGAATGTCTCAAATTACAAAGTATGTAACTATGAATTACCAGTGTTTACTTTCTCTTTCAGATATGTTTCCAAAGACCTGTTGACTAAATGATCCTGAAAGTTTCTTTGATGCTCGGTAAGAGTAGCATACAAAATAATTTCTTTCTTGCGAGGCAGCATATGCTCAACATCTTCTTTCATTCTTCTGAGTAGAAAAGGACGCAATATAGCGTGCAATTTTGCAACAACCTGTAATCGTATCTCCCAATTGTTAGTTTAGCAGTAAAAAATAAAGGAAGAATTGAGGTGGAGGATGCAGAATTTAGGTATGTATGTACTTGTGCTTTTCGCCCCTCTTCTGCTTCCTGACTGTTGGACTTCCCAGAAAAGTCAAACCTAAATTTACAAATGAAAAAAGACTAAGAAACGCGTTTTTTAGCAATCAAAAGCACAAATATGTAAGAAGGTAGTCAGAAATACGAGTTAATATAATATAGATATTTATCAGGCAAAGTACTAATATGTAAAAACAATAAGAAAGTTTAACAGAACCAAACAATCAACCACAATTGCATATAATAATTGAACTGGAAAATGTATGTCATTATAAATACATAAAGAGGTGTGTATCTAAAATCTTGGTGATATGTATCAGATAATGGACAGAATGCATATAGTTCAGAGTTTTACATAAAGACTTAATCTAGTAGAATTACCCCAACAAAAAGATGCAGCTTAAAAAGCATGCCAAGACTTGTCACATAAACAAGAAAAATTAATACAAGAAGCTAAACCTACGCTAAAGAGTAATTACCATGACTCAAACTCCTCATGAGATGAGAATATATCAGGCAAGATGAAGTTCAGCAATGACCACAGTTCTGCTAGATTGTTTTGCAGAGGTGTACCCGTCAACAAAAGTTTGTTCTCAACACGCAGCCATTTTAATTCTCTCAATAATTTGCACTTAGAATTTTTCAATCTGTGACCCTGCAACCAATTAAACAATTAATGTATACCAGCTAGAGAGTGTGTGTTTTCCAATATGAACAAAAGAGGTTAAATATAAACACCTCGTCAACCACAAGATATTTCCAATTGTAATGCCTCAAGTGCTTTTTAGCATCATTCATCGCAACTTCGTACGAGGTAATTACAATGGGAAACTTTGGGCCTACTGACTTCGGCATATGTTTTCTCCTTATTTCATCCCTTTCGTTCCTATTCCCATGGTAGATAACTGCATCCACAGTCGGCACAAACCTTCACAAGCAGGAAAAGAAGTTAATAAGTTAGTTTCAAAATAATAACGACAATAATAGAAACTCGGTAAACCATGAGGGATGATACCTGGATATCTCATTTAGCCAGTTGGCCAGGGTAGACAACGGGGCAATAACCAAATATGGCCCATCCATACCTTTCCCTTTTAGGTGTGCAAGAAAACCAATAGTTTGGATTGTCTTGCCAAGCCCCATTTGGTCAGCCAGAATACCATTAAGACCGTTTTGCCAGAGTGAGATTAGCCATTTGACACCTTTAACTTGATAAGTTTTCAGCTGTCCACCAGTCAGCAAGGGACAAATCTCATCCTGCTCTTTTGCAGCCTTCTCTTCCTTACTGAGATTCATATCTATGGCAGGGCTTTCTTCAGTCCGTGTAAGCATAGCTGCCACAGCCGACTTGGCCCTCCTCTGCAAATTTGATGCAATAATGTCATGAGTTTGATAGAAAGATATGGTCATAATGAAAAAGGACTACTAAGGTCTATATGTAAATGTGGAGAAGGACCAAAAAAGTAGCCTAATCTATAACAGCTAAAAAACTTCATGCAAACAGATATTCTGTCTCAAACACTACACTAGCATAAGCAAAAGACGCCATCTTGCTTCAATGTCCTTTTTAACAGAATAAAAATCGAATGACCCATTAAAAATCATCTTACCCCAACAGCCAGTTTTACAGGTTAACATCTTACAAGCAGAAACATGTGCGCAAAAATATAATATAAAAGCACATGCTATCACACAAACAACTTATTCAATTCAGTACATCTGAGACAGCATCAAATTAAACACCTAAGCCCAATATACTACAAGCAAAAAAAGAAAAACATATGCTTAACCCCATTAAGAATCAACTTGAGAGACATCTTAAGATATAAGTTCACAAAATGAAGCGCTATTCCATTTATAATAAGCAAACACGAAGTTAACTTCGAACATTAAATGCAATTAGGTGAAACCCTTACTGTAACACTACTGGTGACAGCTTTTCGTTTTGAACCACGGCCTTTCTTTTTCACCTCCTTTACTTCATCAACATCTTCAGCCACCGCTTTCTACAATAACAAATGAAAAACCATCACCAACTGAAAAGTTAGGAACTGAAATTACAATATAAAAGCAAACACGGGAAGTTACATTAGTGATCTCATCCATCTTCTCGAGTAAAAACTCAGAGTAAAGCTGAGTTTGAGAAAGAAGCTCATCCAGTTTACTAAACTGAGTATCATTCAGAGTAGGTGCTTCTTCCACAATTTCTTCTTCCTTAAGCCTTTGTTGTTCGAGTTTAACTTCCTCCTCCGCCATTGCGGATGATATAAGAGAAGCATCCCCATTTTTTGCATCCATAATCGGGTCCTCCTCCACCTTCACACCAACTTTCTCGTTGCAAATGTCCTTCAAAACAAACCCAAATCAGTATCAAATAATAACAAATGCTAGTAACTTTTTATAATAGAATATCTAAACATAAACTTCTGCAACAAAAAACTATTTGTCAAATGTACAATACAATTAACAACAATTTTCAGAAATGTTAGTTCTAGCTTATGTTTGCTCTCTAAGGTACTTGTGTTCATCTTATGTTTCAACATTTCATGAACCCATTCTTTTGGCTAAATTTCCAGCTAACGAGCTTATTTCGCGGTTTTAAGTCATAACAAGCTCACAAGTCAGAACAAAAACCGCAAAAATTAGACTTTTGAAAAATAAGCTAAACACATAAGCTCAGAAGCCAGATAACAAGATAAATCAAACACTTCATCAATAGCAAATAGCACAGATTTTTATCATCTCAAAATACCATAATCCCCTTTTTATATAAACATTTAAAGTTATAACTATAATATACGGAGTACCTCAATAAAAGGTTAATATACGCCGAGATTCCATAAATAACTGACTGATTTTTTGTTCACATAGGTTACTCAAATTACAAAACACGACATTTGGGTAGTTGAGCTTATAAAATATGACATTTAAATTGCGTAGGTTTTAACGGTAAAGTTTTTTATAAGTGATGTAAATGTCATTTTTTTATTAACTCGATAAGCAAAAAAATACTACTAGTAGTTAAGTAGCTTAACTGAAGAAAAAAACAGAGCATAGTAACCCAAACCTTTCAAAAAACTACTAAAGTAACATAAAAACATGCTTAAAACATCATTCCAAAGACGATAATCTAAAAAAATGTATTCATTTAAAACTAGTTGACTACTACATTCTCATAATGTAGTTTAGGGGGTGTTTGTTTCGGCTTATTTGGTTTTGGGCTTATGATTCATAAGCTCACTTTTTGTAGCTTAATTTGAAACTTTTCGGCTTATATAAGTTTATTATGACATAACAAGGCTATATAAGCCAAAGGGTTTCAAAATAAGCCATAAAGTAAGCTTATTTAACATAAACCCATAACCAAATAAGCCAAACACCCCCTTACATCTGTTTTAAAACCCAAACCCAAAAACCCCTAAACTATACACACACAGAGAAGTAGTAATAAAAAAATAGTAAAATAAATAAATAAAAAAAAAACCTCTTCTTCAAGCACAGAAGTAGGTGAATCTACTAGTGGTTCCTCGATGACGTCATTTTTCGGCACCATCTTTCAAAACCCTAAAAACAAAAAATTAAACAGTTATTCAAAATGCATATAAAAATTAAACCTTTAAATAAGAAAAACATATAATCTGAACAGATTCATAACCTAAACCCTAGAAAAAACTCATTTTAACTGGTTCATTTCACAAAATATTTATATAAAGAAAACATAAATACAAAAAAGATCGAAGGTAGAGCAAAATTAGTGAGTGAAACATACTGTGAATTTGTGAGGAAAATGTGGTGGTCAGGGGGGATGAAGGGTTTGATAGAAATGAAGAATGTGTGAGGGAATAAAAAGGGTTTTTATTTTAGGGGGAATTAGTATCGAGGTGTGGGCGGGAAAGTGTTATTTACGTTTTTGCCCCTTGTCAGATGAGGTTATTTACGAGTGGAGCCATGATTCTCATGCCTAAGTCATATGCCTAAAAATATGACTAAACAACTCATTGTGTGACACATGGATTGCACTAAATCTTCTTTTTCATATATACCATTGATCTAGCCAAGTGTCTCAATCTCTTTGTTAGGCATAAAATTAGTCTTATGAGTTAGTCATGCCAATCAACACTCTTACAACAACTGTGGTAGAATAGTGGACGTGTTTTCAAATTTATTTGTGTTCCATAAATCGAGGAGATTTTTATTGGTGGGATTGGTAGATGGGGATTTTTATTGTTTAGTTAATACCTTCCTTTTGTTCAAAAAAAAAAGTTAAAGAGCTTTTGTAATCCATTTACCCATCATGTCATGTCATGTTTGCGTATTATTCTTTTCCTTACAAATAGTTCATGGCAACATTAGTTAGGCTTGTCGCAATGGACAATTTTAAATCGGTTGGGCAAGCCAAAAAGTGAATGTCAACCGATGTTCAAATCGAGCACGTCGATTGGGAAGGTGAGGTTGGCACATCGGTTGGAGAGACAAGATTTGCAATATCGAGTGAGTAAACGCTCGATGTTAAATGCATTCCCACCACATTTGGTCATTAAAAAAAAAAAAAAACTTGGGTCGTCGACTGGGGCATCCGGGTTGTCCCAGGTCGCTGGAGAGAGAAAGCTGACGTGGTGCAGGTTGTCCCAGGTCGTCCCAGGTCGCGACTGGGACTAGCCTTAGGCCGAACACAATGGGAGGTCAACCCACTCGGTTGAGTGTTCGGTTGAGCTAGGTTAACCCATTGTGGGGTGATCGGTTGAGCAAGGTTGAGAAGAAGGTTGGCATGAACTAGGTTGGTTTCTCAACCGACTATCAAAGCAAGAAAAATGCAAAAAATGTACCGTTTGTAAAAAATAATAATAATAATAAATAAATAAATAAATAATCTCAGGTCATAACTGTGTCAACTAGGTCGTGGAGAGAGAAAGCTGATGTGGCATGAGTGAACTAGATTACCATTGTGTTTAGCCTTAGACTGCTACTCACGAGTAATAGGGTGTTTTTTATACCTAGTAAAAAGTGTGGTAATTTTAAAATAGGTTAAAAACTAAAAACTAAAATAGCAACGAATTTTTCACGGGTAATGTACTTTTAAAAATATCATTAGCACCATTCAAATTTATTAGTATTGGTAAATATTATCAACATACCCATGTGATTTTTTATAAAGTCCAAAAGACATCAATATGGTTTGTCTATTGTCTTGCTTTACAACCCTGTGGTTTTATTTTTGCATCGTTAGTCCTCCGTTATCTCCTAACGCAAGTGCAAATATTTGCATCGTTAGTCTTCATAACCGATTCACGCTTTCATTCGTTTTTCTTATGTTTTTATCTGTTTTCATCCGTTTTTATACGTTTTGGTTCGTTTTTCATCTGTTTTTATACATTTTAATACGTTTTTGTCTGTTTTTCTTACGTTTTCATACATTTTTATCTGTTTCATCCGCTTTTCTATGTTTTTATACGTTTTGGCTGTTTTTGTACGTTTTTATCCTTTTTCTTTCGTTTTTATACGTTTTCGTTCGTTTTTCTTACATTTTTTTACGTTATCATCCGTTTTTATACGCTTTTTTATGTTTTCATCCGTTTTCATACGTTTTTATCTGTTTTTATGCGTTTTCATCTGTTTTTATGCGCTTTCTTATGTTTTTATACGTTTTTGTCTGTTTTTGTACGTTTTTATTCATTTTCTTCCATTTTTATACGTTTTCGTTCGTTTTTCTTACGTTTTTATTCATTTTCATTTGTTTCATCCGTTTTCTTACGTTTTCATCTGGTTTTTTTATACGTTTTCGTCTGTTTTTGTACGATTTCATACGTTTTTATCCCTTTTTATACGTTTTCATTCCTTTTCTTACGTTTCTATTCGGTTTCATATGTTTTATACGTTTTCATCCGTTTTGATATGTTTTTACGTTTTCATCTGTTTTTTATACGTTTCGTCTTTTTTTGTATGTTTCTATCCGTTTTCTTTTGTTTTTATACGTTTTTGTTCGTTTTTATTTGTTTTCATCTGCTTTATACGTTTTCATCTGTTTTTATACGTTTTCTTACGTTTTCATCAGTTTTTATATATTTTCATTTGTTTTTGTACGTTTTTATCCATTTTCGTCCGTGTTTAGATGTTTTCGACCATTTTTGTTAAGTTTTAATACATTTTTATCCATATATATATGTCTTCATCAATTTTTATACCTTTTATACGCTTTCTTATGTTTTCAACCATTTTTATACGTTTTCATCCGTTTTTATACATTTTCGTCCGTTTTTCTTATGAATTCATACATTTTTATCCGTTTTCTTCCGCTATTATAAAAACGTATCGTAAGAAAACGTGTAAAAATAGAAGAAAACGTATGTAAATGTGTAAAATAGACGAAAACATATAAAAACTAATGAAAACATATAAAAACGTAAGAAAACGGACAAAAAACGTATAAAAACAGATGAAAACGAATAAAAAAATGTGAAAACGTATAAAACGGATGAAAATGAATAAAAACTTAAGAAAACGTATAAAAACGGGAAAAAAAAAGTGAGAAAAACAGACGAAAACGTATGAAACGGATGAAAACGTATAAAAACATATGAAAACGAATAGAAACGGATTAAAACATATAAACAACGAATAAAAACGTAAGAAGTATGAATGAAACGTATGAAAACGAAAGAAAAGGATAAAAACGTAAGAAAAATGAACGAAAACGTATAAAAATAGATAAAACGTATAAACACGAATATAAACGTAAGAAAACTAACGAAAAGTATAAAAACGGAAGAAAACGAATAAAAATGGATGAAACTTGAGACCTCACACATTTTAGAGTGATAGTCACAATCCCTTTTGCCACTAGGCCACCTATAAGTGGTTATCCTTATTTGGTATTATTCGCTATCTTTGGGATTTGACGCATCTTTATTATCTTCGCGACTTTAGACGACGTCATCCTGACATTTCATGAGAGATGTGTATGGCTTGTCCCTTCGACTGTGCATGATGTATTTGTTGACGTCAACTGTACTCGCGTCTTTGTAGGGTGTTTGTTGCGCGCCTCATTAAATGTGTTTTCGACCCAATGGGCGTTTACCAAGTGTAACTCGCCGATTCGTTTTCTTTGCCTATAAATATGGCTAGAAGGTGGGGAGGTTACTACTTGAAGAGATGAAATTTTTTTTCTCTCTCATTTTTCCACATCTCTTCCCAAATCCTAAAAACTTCCTTCACGGAAGATTTTTTTCGTAGGTTTTTCACTATATTTTTACGAAGGCTAGTTGTCTTCCTTTATTAAGAAGAAACACTCCCTCAGTTTTTGTGGTGTAAGATGAAAGTGGTCGTGACGAAGACTTTATTGGTGGTCTCGGATCCTTTACCCGCATATGGGGGTTGGATATGGTCTCTATAATTCTTGTTTAACGTTGCTATCCTTTGGGTATATTTTGATCCCCGTGGATTGTCGCAAGTGATTGTTGTAATGAAAGGCGTGGAGGGTCTTGCATTGGACTTTCCATCATCTTCCTTTAAGTCCTACCACGGTGATTTGGCCGTCCTTATGAGAAACTTAAAAGTTTACTCAAAGTGGGTTTAACCACCTTGTGGTGAAACTTAAATGTTTTACCGTACATCCAAGGCGGGGTGCATCGACCGCCATGGGTGGACTCTCCATCAATAAGTACTTGTTGGATGTAGGCATACGTGTGGAGCTAGGGGTGACTAACGCTCGACCCAAGGTAGCTGCCAATGCTCACATAATAATGATGGAGAGGTTGAGGGTCGCTTCTGAAGTGGACTTCCAGGGACTATGGTGGACATCCATTCTTCTACTGCAGAAAGCGTGTTTGCCTCATTTTTGTGTTTGTATTTGCCGCTTGGGGCTGTTTTGTGACCCTGAAAGGGGTCATCTGCTGTAAGTGACCCTAAGCCATGTTAAGGCTTTTTCGTTTCGTTCAAGCCGTCACCAAGCCATGGATAACCTTCTGTGAAGGCCTGCTCTGGGCTAGTTGGCTAGCTGGTTCAAAGCGAAGGGTATGGAATGTCAACTTATTGAGGTCCAAGCTTGCTATCCGTTATTTTTAATTAGGTTGGAGCCTGATTCTGTCAGTTCGTTGTTTGGCTACCTTAAAAAATTTCATCGGATTCTTGTACTCTATGATGTATCACGATTGTTTTGTA
This sequence comes from Chrysanthemum seticuspe, assembly GCA_019973895.1. NCBI lineage: Eukaryota > Viridiplantae > Streptophyta > Magnoliopsida > Asterales > Asteraceae > Chrysanthemum > Chrysanthemum seticuspe. Next base: position 231,176,930 of record BPTQ01000002.1, on the reverse strand, counting down.
GAATGTATCAGGCATGTATTGTCTTGTGTTTTGTAATAGGGTGGTTTTACCCTTATTTTATAATGAAATCATCTGTTTGTCAATTTATTATTTTTCGTTTACCATGCCTATGCAGGCTTGGGTTTTTAGTCAAGATGTTGTCATCCTGAACTCTTAATGAAATCAACGTTCCGACCAATTTGTTGTATGTGTTGTATTCCTATGTTTAGTCATCAGTTAAACATGAAGAATGTGTAGCCTCACTATGTTTAGTATGATTCGTTCAACTGATTTAAGTCATGACATACTTAAATAGTGTTTGTAATAAAGTATTTGATTTGACCCTGATTTTGTGATAATAAGTACTTATGTTTTGCCATGCACATTATAACGAGTAACTATCGACTACCTATCTTCCAGCAACTCACTCATGGCAAGTTGTGTGGTACTTTAGGATGGGCTTGAACGATGAAACCTTATCTAAAGCGTCGTCGGGTGTATTCATTGCTTTATGACCCGTAGGCACCTTTTTTAATGAGCATGTTCATAAAGGCTAATTTACGTTCGAGTAAATATTGCTTATATGAATAGTCGTATGTGATACTTTGTATAAAAAAGTGTTGGATTTATCATTGCATGTTTATAGAAATAGTATTGTTAGGAATCGTTAAAGCATTCATTATTGGTCTTGTATTATTATTAATATTTTGTAGACATTATATATGTTTTAGCCTCTTAGAGGCCCAAGAAACAACCCAATGAGGTAGACTTGCTACCTTGTTGGATATCTAGTATAAATACCACTCACCGGCTGTGGTGAGGGTGTGGCTTGGTGTGTTTTCATTTCATTAATAAGAGTGTTTCATTTTTCTTTCACCTTGCTACCTCGCTGCCTATCTCTCTTACCTCGCTATTTTTTTTTAAATTCTAACTTGTCTTTGTGTGTGATGATCACTGTTCTAAAAAGCTCGCAAAGGCCTCGCAAAGGCTTCGCAAAGGCGTGATGCTTGGTCAGGCCGCAAAGCCATGACGCCACGCCGCCTTATGGCACATGTTTTTGTAAACTCGATATATATGAATTTTGATATAAATATATAAATATTCTCATACTTTGTGCCGCCTTATATCACGTCTTATAAACGCAAAAGCTTCGCCTTATCCGCAAAGGCGTGAGGCTTGGTCATGCCGCCACGCCACGCCTCACGCTATTTATAACCTTGGTGATGATAATAACATGTAGACACACCAAAACAATCACATAACACTAATACGATTCCCTCAACTTCTATAGGACTAGATGCCGCTACTAGTGTTAGCGGATCACAACTTAAGAGTACTGAATTGAAGAATAGGATCTTGCGAACAACTAAGTCTAGGAGAAGGAATAAAGTTGCCAAAGTAGAAGACCAAGTTAGGAAATCGAATAAAACTCATGTTGCATCTGATTTAAGTATTGCGTTAGTTAAATGTAATAATAATGTCAGTGTAACAAATGATAAACCTTTAAACGCTTCTAAAGCAAATGTTGATGTTTTATGTGCTTTCCGTGGTATATGTGTTGTGCATGGAAATCATGATAAGTGTGTTGCTAAATTATTGATATCTCGTACATCAAAACCAAAACATACTCCCGTAGATTCTAAGAATACTTTAGATTCTAAGAGTGTGGATGCAACTCCTGTAAATTCTAAGAATGTTTTAAGTTCTAAGAATGTGGATGCAACTACCGTAGATTCTATGAATGCTTTAGATTATACGAATACTGATGTAACTCCCATAGATGCGAATGCAAAATCTAGAAAATCACCAAAACCTAGCAAATTCACGAGGAAAAAGACACAAACAAGTAGGAAGTGGCAAATGTGGTTAGAACAACAACAAGAGTTTAGATGGACACCTAGGAATCAAAAAGAGTTTTCATCTAACAACTCGGAACCCATCAAATCATGGAGATCCAATTCTACCAATCTTCTATCTTCATCGTCTTCATGTGATGCAAATGATACAAATAGTCTTTTGGATTGTTGACAGTGGTTGTTCTAAGCACATGACAGGGCACCTTAAACTGCTTGTAAAGTTTGTAGAAAAGTTTATCGGTACTTTCAAATTTGAGAATGATCATTTTGCTGCAATTATGGGATAAGGTGATTATGTACATGGTGGTGTAGTAAGTGGTGGTGGTGTCACTTTAGGAGTAGTAAGGGGTTCAATTGGAGAGTTGGCGTGAGAAGCCAATGGTGTGTTTGGTAGTGAGTCTAGATGGGTAGATGGAGGAGCTACATCGTAGTCACTACCAGAATCGCTGAGGATAATTGCTGGCTAAGCCAAAACACCTGGCGTATTTTCTTCGCCTTCTGAAACCTATTTACTTTTTTGAAACGAGTGTATGGCTTCTTTTACAAAATCAATATATCCGTGATTCTTTCTGAAACTCGTAAACTCTTGTCTGTTTCAATCTAGAAAAGTGAAATAAATCCACATTTCATTATAGCCTTTTTACAAAATAAATTGAAGACATCCAGTATGCAGATTTTGTAAACGAAAGGAGAAAATATTGCTTCAACCTCAATAATAATACTTTGCGTTCATTTTGCGACCACCGTAATAGTTTTTATGCGTTATGCGTAGGGAAAAAAAACATAAACCATTTGACAGCCAGTATCTTAAAAACATAAAACAAGTTCACTGCATATTAGTACAACTAACAATCCACCCATCTAAAAAAACAAACACATTGTGCGGTACCAGATTTAGAAAACATACAGCAAAACTTAAAAGAGAGAACGGTTATATTATAATTTGAGAACACCCGTTCAGTACTCGTGATACTCGCGTGAGAGTGACCTATCAGAGCGCCTATACTCGTGATCCTTGTCGCGTGGGTCAATGTTTGCTGGATCATAATTATCTTCATCCATCTGGTCATAACGATCGTGATCACGGTCTTGATGGTCATAGCGGTCTTGATCACGGTCTGGTTCGTAGTAGTCGTAGCCTCCCAGATCACGACCAGGGTCAGCCCGCTTACTAATCCCATGTTCAGGTTGCTCATACCATTCTTCTGGGTCATAGCTCTTTTGCCTATCCCCATGTCTTTCAACTCGGTCATATTCATAGTCTTTATCACGAGACCGTCCACGAACACGGTCCATGGGTTCAACATCACCCACTTCGTAATCCCGATCTTTGTCCTTGTCCTTCTCGCGATGGCGGTCACGGCCACGGTCACTACGATCACGACGTTCTGACCGGTCACGGTGTCGGTCACGGTCACGGCGATCACGGTCACGATCGCCTCTATCTGACTTTCTGTCACGGTCACGATCGCGGTGCCTATCGTCTCTGTGTTCCCGATCCCTTGGCTTGTCATGAGACCGCTCACGAGACTTTTCCCGTTCTCTGTCCTTTACCCTTTCACGAGACTTCTCCCTGTCTCTGAATTAGTACAATAATCAATATCTGATATATAAACATTATAAAAAGAATTCAGATAGAAGATGATACTGAGTATTACCTGTCTCGTTCTTCCGTAGCTCTTGGCTCTACAGATCGAGCTGTTCCCCCTGATTGTGGTTGTTCTCTGACCATCATAGATTTTTTTTGCTGATTAGTACATTGGGTAACAATACAGCAAATTCGAAGTGCCAATTTCAGCTCATTTACTTAAAGGTGGACCAATTCGTGCTGCTTTGTTTATCTCTAGGGGGTTATAAGTAGATCATATAAAAAAGTAAATGAGCTAGCCAAATGGGTCGAACATAGCCAAAAGTGTCTTTTTGCATAAACTAGCTTATACATATCTTGAACTAGCCTATGCAAGATTTTGTTCGAATTTAGAGAATCAGAGCAGAAGAATAAAGTAATGTAGTATAAACATCTATATAGAAAAGTATAGACTATCAGCCAGGGCCAAGGCTATGAAATGTAAAAATTGATCCTCACGACAATAAAAAGTTATATCCAAAAAATTAAAGTAAAGTTTATCGGTTCAACAAGCAGTTTATAGAAAAGTATAAGGGGTCTAATGTGAATTCAGTGCATCATGTTTGTTTCATACAAACCCTGAGGTAGTGCAATGATTTACTTTAGCATGATTGATGGTAGATGTGGATAAGAACCCACTCCACATAAGTACCAAACTGGTAACCATTCCCTTCCAGTCGAATTTGAATTCCACTTGCATAGCAACATAAAAATTTAGACTTAAAATGCGTTATATGTTTTACCTATATCAGATAATACACAAAAGATCTTTCATGTCTGATTGAAAAAAATCTCACGTTAACTTCAATCGTTTTTCGTAAATTTTAAAAAGTTGGCTTTTTATTTACCATATAGCAGGACTTAGTCCATAATATGCAAGCATGAGCTGGCATTGAATTAATAGAAAAAAGAAAGTTTACCTCCCAGAGTTCCTCTGGTTAACTTCTTCACCTCCAACCCTGGTTGTTCCAAGGCCACCACCAAGTCTACGGGGTCGCCAATTAGGAACAGTTCTACCACGTTCAACATCCACAAGCACCCTTCTGTTATCAAGCTTCCTCCCATCAGCTTGTTTATATGCAGCTGTTCATTAAACAAATCAACCATCAGATATGCAAATAAGAGTGTCATAAGAAAATATAACAAAAGTAAAAGTTGAGAAAAAAAAAACCTTTCATATCACGTGTATGCATGTACTCTATGAAAGCATATCCTCTTGGTTTGTTTGTGTCTTTATCAGCGATCAAGCGAACCTGGAACGCTTAAGGGTTAGATAAATAACGGAAGGCGTAAAAGTTTAAAGAACCCATATTTCTAAAAAAAATTATTATTAGACAATGTTGCTCCAACCTAGCAAGTGCAGTGTCATTAAAAAGGTTAGCAATTTATATAATCCTAATGCACGGCAGACAGGCACTACGCCTAAATAGCCGTGCTCACCTTTGATTAATACGCTCCCAAGGCGAGATGCATCATCACCACCACTGCTAGAGTCGCACAATAACTTTGCCCAACTTACAAGTCTTGAACATACTACCCTCCCCTTACCAGGGACTAACATAATAATAAATTACTAAAAAGTATATGATATATGTATATATAAAATACCAGGAAATCTTCTCAACTTCTGAAACATTTTTTGATGGCCTTTATATGGAAAAGAAAGTTTCAGTAGCAAGAAACGCAAGTGCTCAACTTAAAAAAGAAGGGAAAAGAGATGCACCCCCAGTACATTTTACCAAAGTTGACAGTCTCCATTTGTTGCCGAATTATAAGGCCAAAAGGCAAATTGCATCATTCATCTGCTCAAGTTGGATACGGTAGAAAAAGAGGAACATAAAGTACCTTTTACCATGAACCTTACTAGCTGAATGATGGCTATAAGCTACTAACATAAAGTACCTTTTACCTTGAGCGTTACTAGCTGAATGATGGCTATAAGCTTACTAGATACCCAAAACCCGGATTCACGAATGTGTGACGCAATCAAAGAGAAAATAAAAAAGATCGGAACAAACTAAAAGTGTGGGTAGGTGGATAGGCAATAATACCTGAGGAACAATTACCGGTTTCAAAGTACCTCCATTATATACCGGTTTCCAGAGCAAGTGAAGACATACAACTTAACTCAAACTTACCATATTGACAGTTAGATCTTATACTAGCATCATAATTTACAATCTGTGCTAACCACTTAAATATAATCACATTTACAATGGAAAGTTGCACTTACAATAATCCACCTTCATTGTTTCACTGTTGCAACCAATATTTTAGAGGTGACACAGTAAGCAGACGAGACTTGTGTCAACATATATAGTCATTGGCCATTACTATTATATTTTATTATTATTATTAAGCTGTAACTGCTGAAAGTTACAAGTGACTAATAATTTCCCAAGATAAATCTTTGATTTAACAGTTCAAAGGTCTATATAAATATATCAAAATTTCCAGATAATCTAGTTTCAGCAATACGATAAAATTTGTCAAAACGATTGCTGTTAATATTTGTTTAAAAATAACGCTCATCAGCAATCTTTGCCATTGAGTTCTTTATCTTAAAGCTTAAAATTTTTCCTTTCAGAAACATTTTATGAGGACAACATGAAAAAGATGATGTTGTCCGCATACCACAAAACCAAACCTCTTACCGAACAAAAGGCTATAACCTTGAGCCCTTTTTCAAGGTACTCTACAAAACCTACCCGTTTGATGGGACCATATGCCTCAAACTCCCTTTTAATTCTGCTCTCCGTTGTCTCGTAGTTCTGAAAGTAAAAGAACATCATGTTATTAAATCTTTCAATAAAACATTTAGTCCATGAGTAAACAATGCAAAAGAATGTATTACTTACAAGTCTGGCAACAAACAGCGTCTTGTAAGGATCTCCAGATATGTTTGGGTCATTGTTCGGATCATCTGCATAAACAAACATGCATTAGTGATAAGCCATTAGCCACCAGTATACCAATAATCAATACCATTTAAAGATCTATGAACTCAACAGAAAAACAACCCTTCTTACATTTTTCAAGCTCCTCTGCAGCCTTTCTCACACCTTCTTCAAGCCGTAATTGGTGAATTCTAGCTCTCTTTTGGCCCTGAGTCGCAGAAAGAATCAACAAAAAATAATTAAACTATAAAATTTAATCCGCAAACCTACAACTGCCAAATCGAATTCTAAGACCATCTTTCCATATTTCCAAAAATGCTGAAAACTAAGGCCTTACAAAGTCTATATAGTCAACTTTATGGCTTTACAGGTGATAAAAAGTTTAGACGACTTATAAAAAGTATCAGTAGTTTTTTCCGTCTGTTTCAAATATTTACCACTTTGTAACGTCAAAAATCAAGTCTGCTGATTTTGTAACATTCACAAACAAAAGTATACTAAGCAAAAGATAAATCATGTATGATGGATAATCTGCTAACATGAGTAGTTCACTAACAAAAGAATCTTACAGGAGTTTCACCCTTTACAACAGGCGGAGCATACTCAGGATCAGCAGGTTCAGCAAACTTGCTAACGAACTGTGCCATCCCTTTTAAATGCAAACAGAAGCAACCCAATTAGATCTTCCGGTATAATATACTTCATCAAACATAAAAGAAAAAGACGATTGTAAAACATCAGAAGATATATAAAATACCTGTGTATGGTAGACATTTTGTCTTCTCAGGCGGTGGCTTATACTCCAACGGAGGCCGCGGCTCGAAAAGCTTTAATAGATTATTCGTTAACCCCGTTGGATGACTCTGCCCAATCTGTAACAAACAAAGTTTCACAAATCAATATGAGCCTAACTCTAAATTCTAAGGTCAGTCCACGAGATTGCGTGTACAAAGCTAATTAAAATAGTTTCAATCACCACATAATATTCTAACATAGCTAGTTAAGTAATTACAAATTCTCAAATGTTTCCTTAACTACTACATTCACCGGCTAAAAACCTATATTAACAATTTTAACCACTGTCAATATCAGTCACGATATAATAAATTAAAAACCAGTGTGAACAATTAACAGAAGCTGTAATAAGCAAAGTATCACAAATCATAATCAAGTATTCACATACATTAGCCCTAACAAGTTAACGAACGAACTCGGTAACTATCAATCTTCAAGCCCTGTCTACAATCACCAGCAAAACGCCTATATCTCAACTTTAATCAAACTAACAGCACAGTCATAATCGTACCATTCATTAACAGTAACAATAATCAAATTCAGCTATATCTCAATTTTAATCACATCAATCAATTAACCTAACCTAGGGCAACAAATTCAATTCGCAATCAGTAATTAAGCTCAAAATCTAAATCATACAATTGATTAAATATACAAAATCTCAACCAGAACCCTAACCCTAAGAGGTAGAATAACCAGCTAAAAACCTAAAAAATTAAATATATCAGAAATTAAAATTAACCGCTAACGGTAAAAAATAAAAGGATAGATATATATACCAGTTTCATTTGCATAAGATTAGCACGGTTCTGTTGCTTGGTACGAGCTTGAACAGCTGCGTTATTGTTACGCAGGAACGCATCGTTGTAATCGCCCATCGTTAGGCTATTCAGAGATCGGATCAATTGATTTTTATAAACGATTGTGATTGAATAGCGGCTAATAAACACAGGATTTGAGGGTTTGGGTTTTCATTACTGAGTTAACTCGGTTGTTGAGCGACCTGCTTTCGTACTTAATGCTTTGGGCTTTTTTTATAAGCCCGGCCCATGATTGACGTGCTTAAGTTCACAACTTTGATTATCTACTAAGGTGGTTCACACGTGAGGGATGGGCAAAAAAGGGGACGAATGATGAGCTGCTCACCATTCAGACATTGTGCAAAAAGTGGGCCCTCCAACTATATTTATTATTTATTTATTTGATTTATGAATGTGTGTCGAGTATTTTGTGTGAAATATTTATATAAAGTGATTATTTTATTGATAAGGTGAGTAAGCGGTGACCATTGTAGGTAGTCTAATGGATTTGTTTAATTAATAGCGGTACATAAGATATTTAATTTTTGGGCAAATGACATAAAAAGGTATCAAACTTATGTCAGATTTCAATTTAAGATACCTATCTTTTTTTCTCTCAATTTAAAGTATGGATCTTTTTTCTACTTGCAATCTTAGTCAATTAACAAGTTTCTAGTCATTAAGGTCTAATGAGTAAGTTACATTCCAAACAACACATTAATTCTAACTGTTTGGACTCACTAATATATTAAATTGCATTATCACTCATACACTCTTACCCTTTTTCCAATAAAAAAACAACTTTAAAATTAATCAAATGTAATCAGATTTATCAAAATATAGTAACGATTTGATTCAAAACTCTATTATGTTGTCAACTTACCATAAACTTTAATGATAGCAAACCATATTCAAAGTTATCCAGGTCATCAATTTTTCTTGTTTACTGTAAACTCATAAAAAACAAGTCACGTCTGTTTTATTATCAAAAATTATGAAAATACCTTTATGCCAATTGAGAAATATGATAATTGTGGGCTGGTCAAAGTTAGGTTGATATATACGGAGTATTTGGCTTCGTTTGTTTGTTATGAACTTGTGATATTGAATTTTGATAGTGGTAAGGTGATTGATAATGGTGGATGGATGTTGAAGAAAAGTTGTGTTTGGATTTAAGTTTAGCAACCGGTTACCTGGTTAACGGGTAAAAAAATCATTAGATTGCACAACATAATAAGTTCGGTACCTTAAATTGAGAGAAAAAAAGTCGGATACCTTAAATTGAAATTGAACGTAAGTTCGATACCTTTTTATGCAGTTTGCCATTAATTTTTTTAAACATGGGTGTAATAACATTTTTAATTAAAAATGTTAATTAATCTCTCATTTTTCTTCGTAAAAAATTGAGTGACTCATATTTATCCATTAGTATATGAATTTTTATTGGTACTTAAATCAACCCTTCTTATAACATGACTAGCAGGGTATCCGCGCGTTGCAGCGGCGGATGCTCTAAAATGAAATTTTTCGATAAATAATGTATTTAAGTTTATTATGTTTTTTTTACAATAAATTTACGGATATCAAAAATTTCGTATAGTCCGTACCCGTTCGTGCTCGAACCCATTGGCCCGTGTCTGCTCGGGCTCGAGCGCGTTTGGTCCGCGCTCGTTCGGGCTCAAGCCCATTTGGCCTGTTGCCCGTTCGGGCTTGAATATTTGTATAATGTGCTTTATTATTTGTAGTAATGAAATTTAATGCAGAAATTGTATTTAATTTGGTTGTACAATATGCTTGATAATTTGTATTTCTTATGTAATGGGTGTTTTAATAATTGTATTAATTGTATTTATTGACCAGTGAAATAATTGACTACATTAAATAGCATTAATGTGGTGTTTTGTTGTACACTATACTTCTTGTCTTGTATGTCTGAAAATTATGTGCATTAAAGTGTTGTACACTATGTTTCTTTTCTTGTAAGTAGTAGTCATTATAGTCATTAATAACATTGATCACTTTAATAGCATTAATGTTGTAAGTCTGAAAATAAGTCTGAAAATTACATCATGCTTATTTTGTTTTACATTATGCTTATTTTGTTGTAAATCTGAAAATTGGTTGCCGCTATTGTACATTGTGCTTAAATGGTTGTAATTTTTGGTGAAGGGTGTTTTTAATAGCATTAATGTTATTTGATAGAATTTTAGTCTTAAAATGAATTTACGCTTTATTTTGTTGTACAATATGTTACTTTGTTGTAATTCTAAAAATTGAGTGCATTAAAGTGTTGTAAACCATGCTTAATTTTTTGTACGTCTTAAAATTAAGAGTGAAATGTCTTCGTGCATTATAACTTTACAAGTAGTATAGATATCTATAATTTGACAGAAAAACACAGAGAATGATAACTTTGGTGTTATATATGTATAGTGGGAATGGGAGTGTGGGACCCATAGTTTTTTTTCACAGAAAAACGTTTGAAAAAATAAATTAAAAAAAGAAAAAGCACACGCAATGGGATAACATGAATACCTATAACATAAGTTGGAGTATGGTGGATTGAAAATATAAGCAAAAATTTGTCGTTTAAGCTAAGTGACAAGTAGGATACATGAATACCTATACGACGTACATTTAATTACACTACGTGACAACTATAATACATGTTTAGTCAATTAGCCCTTTAAGCTAATCGTTGCACATATTCAAAAGGTTGCTGTGGCCACATTGAAATGTTTATTTGCACCAAATATAGTTTGAACTTGACTTCTTGAGAGTTTCACATTTTAGTTTTGATAGTCACCGGTGTTAGCCAACTTTTCCATCATAACCTTGGTGATTACTGATTAAGATAGATTTTTCAATTGCTTTAAAGACAACATCACAGCTTATACGTCGTAACTGTATGCTACCTCCCTTAGCCCTTGGGATTGAGTACCTATCGTGACACATAGTTCTTGAACACAGTAAGACAATAGCAGTTGTGGCTACTGTAGTGCATAACACGAGCTTAGGTTAGACAATGTTACAACGGTTTGAACTTTAACCAGCAAAAAGACCCCTTTGGAGTGGGTGTATGGGTGGGTGGTAAGTCCCCGCTAAATTTCTTGGACCATTCTATCAAACCCGTAATTAATAAATTCATTTTCTCAAGGAATGGAGAGATAGACGAAAAAGTTGTTTCTAACCCATGGCAAGACATTACCAATGTTCAAGCACTTGAAACGACTGACCCAATAACGGCATTTGGAACATAAGCTTATATGTTCTTGACAACAGGTCATGAGCACTGCTTCACATCAACGTTAAGTTCATCAGAGCATGGTACGTAATCACAAGTCACCAAACAGGCTCTGATTGTTAGTATGAATGACTGAATGGATTTCACCATGAGTTCTGTATGTATCAGCAAAATTTTCACCAAGCTATAAATAAGAAGTAGGTCATTGACTCATTGTGTAAATGCATGTTGTCAATGTCAAGAAACCATATGTATGTGTGTGTTTATGCAAGCAAAGGATCCAACTTACTTGATTCCTTCGAGAGACAATTTCCCAACTGCAAATGGTACATTAACGTCAAGTTGAAAAATCAACCAAATAACTATTTTCTAAGCTCTTGAGTCCTTGACAACTGTAAAATATAAGCTAACTATAACTATCCGTATGGTCCTGAACTACCCATCTCACTACTTGATTCTTCACTCGACATCACCATTTTCTTGAACTTCATCATGTCATCATTGTAGGCCCTTGTGTCGTAGGCTCTTGTTTCGCTTATGTTTAATGTCGACCCTTCTCTTGCTGTCTTCTCGTCCAAACTTTCTAACGATGCATTCCCTTCCAACGCTCTTACAATCTAGTATTTCAAGTGAAATACATATTAGTTGATATGTACACTCAGGTGGACCTACAAGCTACAAAAAACTAACCTGGCTCATCTTTGGTCGCCTCTTAGCAGAATGACGTACAGCAGCCGAGGCACAAGAAGCCATTAGTGCCATCTCGTTGTGATCATAGTTATCTTTCAAACGTGGGTCCACAAGCTCACTGTAGTCTCCATCTTCCTTGGCTTTGGCAATGACCGGCCTTGCCTGTTTTTTGATTTCATAAAGTAACAAAACAAATCATTTACACTCTCATATAAAACCGTTATTAGATTTAAAGTTAAAAACATTTAGTTACGAACCCATTCTACCAAACTTTCATCCATGTACTCAGTTGTGGGATCAATCGGCTTCCTTCCAGTCACAATCTCCAACAACATGACCCCGAATGAGAAAACATCAGATTTATCTGATAGTTTCCCGCTTGAAGCATACTCTGGAGCCAAGTACCTATTATTAATTCGATAGACTGAAGAAAATTATTTGCAGAAACAAGAAGTTACATGTAAAACTGATCTTTCTGAAGAATCAAATAGTTACCCGAAAGTTCCCATCACACGAGTCGACACATGAGTGTCATTCTCAGATGTTAGTCTAGCTAGTCCAAAATCAGCAACCTGAGTTCATTACATTTCATAATATGCTCATAATAACTTAAAAGAGGGCCCCGGCGGGATTGGGTATGTTGATGTTGTAGGACTTAAAAGTTATAATCTTATGAATACTTACCTTTGCTTCAAAGTCATTATCAAGGAGAATGTTAGCAGATTTGATGTCCCGATGGATGATCCGAGGATGGCCTAAGAGTTTTCTAAATATGTTAAAATTTGTTTAGTGTATATATATAGAGGTGTCAACTTCAACCCATTTATGTATAAAATGGGTCGATTTGAGCTGTTTTATTTAAAATAGGTCAAATAGGTTAAAAATCATACAATCTTCATGGAGGTAAGCAAGTCCTTTCGCAGACCCAAGTGCAATACGCATTCTAGTTTGCCAATCCATAACCACTTGACTCTTTCCTACAAATAAAATTTCGATTCATGATGCATTCTGACCATGCACGAATAATTCCTACAAAAACATAAAATTATCTTTTGTGTAACTAGTACCATTTTGATTTAGTCAACACGTATCAATTTCGAGGTCAAGAGTAAAACTCACCATGAAGATGAAACTCCAATGTATTATTAGGAACATACTCGTACACAAGCATTCTCTGCATATCACTAATACAATATCCAGCCAATGAAACCAAATAACGATGGTGGACTCTACTAATAATCTCAACCTCCGCTTGAAACTCTCGTTCACCTTGACCACTTCCTGCTTTTAAGCTCTTTACAGCCACTTCTTCCCCGTTTGGCAACACCCCTTTATGCACATACCCGAACCCCCCTTGGCCCAATAGATTGTATTGTGTGAACCCTCCGGTAGCAGTTGCTAATTCATCATATGAAAATTGACTTTGACTAAATGCTAGCGGCATATTTGGGGATGCCGCTGACATTATTGGCCCTGAGGATTCATTACTGAATTTGACCACATGGTCTGGTTTACCATTGTAGTAGGGTCCACTAGCATTTATCCCCGGGGCTTCTTCATGTATATAGTAAGGCTTTTTCTTTTTTCTGTTGCAAAGAAGACAAACGATAAAGAGAGCAAGAAACACCACAATGCCAACTGCTATACCACCTATAATTATTGGGATATCGTTAGTACTAGAATTTGATACATCTGCGTCAGGTGATGGTCTAGGGGCTGATTTTCGGCTTGATGAGTTAGGCAACTTGTTGGTGGGACCTTTGTTAGAATCATTACCATGTTTTGGACGAATGTTGGGAGGTGGTTCTTGTGGAGGGGTTATGATGGGTGGCGGCGGTGAATATTCTTTATTAGGAGTTGATGGTGGTGGCGGTGAATATTCTTTATTAGGAGTTGATGGTGGTGGCGGTGGATATCGTTTTGGAGGTGGAGGTGGTGGTCTAGAAACAGGTGGCGGTGGAGGAGAGGCCGAAGGTGGTGGTGGTGATGAAGAATAATCATCAGATGGTGTTTCGGGGGTGGAGTCGGGGGATGGGGTTTTAGGGGCCGGAGCAGCATCTGGGGCCGGAGCCATATGTTTAAGATAAACTTTTTCCGGCCCTAAGAATTAATAACACTACGCCGGAAAAGAATCAAATCTTCATGTGTAACTGTTTGTCACCCCTGTAAACAACATATTAATAAACATACAGCCTAATAACTTTATGAACCATGCACCCTTTGGTTTGATATAACAGGAATTCAAGCACAACCCACCTTTTAAAATATGTATATCCTATGGTTAAGATTGAAACAGGGGAAACAGAGGAAACAGAGGAGTTTCATCTGAAATTAATGAACTGCATATTTTGAACATATGCATATCTTAAAAAAAACAAACATCATTCCTAGAATTCATGCATAGTTCCGAAATCAAGATTTGTCTACGAAGAATCCAAGACCTTTTCCAAATAGAATCTGTCTAATTCCTTACAATTCGGCATAATTTAAAGATATCGTTAAAAGAAAAACGCTGTACCTTAATGAAGAATATCAGAGGACTCGACAAAAGGGGAGAAAATAGAGCATTGCAAGTTTGGAATATAGAAATCGAACCGTATCTTTCCCCCCTGTTACACCCCTACAAATATGGAGACTTCTTTCACTGTAACTTATTAGTTGGAAAATCACCTCACAATTGTCAGTTTCAATCTTGTATTAATAACCAAATTAAAGTTCGGAAATGTTTTACTTTTAGTCATTTGTGATAAATTTTACAATAAACGAGAAACGACATCGCTACTTTTAATTTTATATATAACAAGCATTTTATTGATTAAACATCTTACAGGCATATACAACAATAGACACCTTAACAGAAACTCCTAAAGACTAACATCACCAGGTTCCCGACATTTGCAAGAAACCAACAGCAGCAACACAACGGGATCTTACACCCGTTATTTTCCGTACTGCGGTGTCTAAAGAAAATTGCAGACACACAAAAGCTCACAAAACCAATCCCTCCACTACGGTAGAGCACCCTTTTCTTGCCGTTATGCAAATCCAGACATTGCTATGCTATGAAATAAAAATGATGAAAACGGATCACCATAATGAAGTTCAAAAACTGCTCATGTAATACACGTAGATAGACATGTTTCTTTTTTATGACGATAGCACTTGTTAGTACCACATAGCAACTCTTGAGAAATTGCTTATGTTAGGAAACCCAATAAAATGCGCACGGGAATCAAAAGCTTAATGTTTAAAGCTAATGAAAGTTTCCACAAATTCTATATATAAAATGGGAACTCCAATTTAAGACAAGTAAAGACAGCTAAAGTGTTCAGGGGCCAGCTCAACCCAAACTAACCATACTGGCATTTATCTAAACAACACTTGACTGTCCATAAGTACAAAACTTTTCATGATCAATACTAACTCGAGACATATATTACGCACTATTTATGAAGCACATATGTGAGGACTACGTCAAGGGTGAAGCAGACATTTGTAACACATACAGATAGACAAACTATCAATGATGTGTGTTTGTGAAGCTCGTTTATATTCTCAAGTAAATAAATGATTATTACACAAGATACTTGTGAAATTCTTTGATCATTCCATCTACCTAAGCACATTTCATTTCATTTGACAAAAAAATCAAGTATAATTATATAAAGCAAATGAGATATGTTCTATGAAAATATGATTGAAGTCATATGTCGACTACAACCCAAATACTAGTCACGCATTAAAACGGTGTAAGAGCCCCGTCTCTAAAACAAAAATCAAGGTTTTAAAGTTATTAACCATATATATAACCAGTAGAAGGATAAGCGTGAAAGACAAAGATGGTTACAATTAGATTTAGCTTATAAATCATGTTAAGTACTGTGCGCTGCCGTTATTATAAGCAGCACTTGACCGTCCCTAAGCACCAAACTTTCACTACTAATTACACTACAGTTAATACACACTAAAAATAAGAGTCAAGATGATTATTCTTGTAAAATATTAACCAAATAGTGTCAACTCACCTATCCCACATCGACCAGAGGAAGAAGTTATTACTAGTTTATATACCTCCTCTAAACGGCTAATCATTGTCCCTTCGGGGACATCCGATAAAATTGGAACGATACAGAGAAGATTAGCATGGCCCCTGCGCAAGGATGACACGCACAAATCGAGAAATGGTCCAAATTTTTTTCCCGAAACGTTTTCATGCTCAGCCTGAACTCTAATTCGCTTTTTTTTATTTTTTTTTTGTCCCTTTTAAGCTTATTCCTTGTCATGGTTATACAATATCACTTTTCCGGTTTGGCTGATCTGGTCTAATGTCACATTCATGACGAGTGGTAGTATTAGTTCATGGATCTGTATATGAAAACATCAAAGCTGTGCTCTATTTATGGATTTTTAATAATGCTTTAATATAAGAAAATAGGTTTAATTAAAAAAAAACAAAACAAAAAGAACAATTTAAAAATAACGTCAACAGCAGGGTTCGAACCTGCGCGGGCGAAGCCCAACAGATTTCAAGTCTGTCTACTTAACCAGTCGGACATATCGACTCTTGTTTCATAAACCTTAAAAAATAAATTAAGTTACGTTTAGATTAAAACATCCCGAGTTAAGTTAATGTAAGCAGAGCAACATTGATATCCCAAGACTCTAATCCAATATGAAAGGATCATAATTTCTCTGAAGGAACAACATTACTTCCCGGAAATGACTTTTCTATCGGTAGCAAACCGTTTTGGAGTGACCATTTGGCTTATTCATGACGATAGTTCAATAAGTAGCATCTTCGCATGAGCTTTGAGAATCGGAGCCACTACCAAAATTATAGCTGAAATTCTATTTTCTTTTAAGTAGATATGTTTGACAATTACTGGATAAGTGGTTCCTGTGTAACATTATTTTTTACTTCTAAATTAATTGCGTCGGTCATTTTTGCTGCTTATTTTATAACACAGCTTACTTTTAAAAAATGATTTTTCTAACTTGTGCCTTAAGGGCACATGTTAAGCACATAAAAAAGACATCGGGTCCCACAGAAAAGGACACAGGGATCCACAGAAAGTACAATTTTTGTAGATCCCTATGTCCTTTTCTGTAGGACCCGGTGTCCTTTTAGTGTGCTTAAGGCACATGTTAGACAAACCTTTTAAAAAAAGGCTTATGCAGTTTTGCATTTAACCGTAAAAAAAATGATTAAATTTTGTTTGCATTGGTAGTCTATACTACTTATAATAGAAGGATGATACTCTCTCATATTTATGAGTTTAAGATTTTTTAAATTAGAATTTAAGCAAATACTACCTATAAAACATAATATACATCTATGTAAAGCACAAACGATTTTAATCAAATACTATTTCTTACATACATACAATTAGTACACCCATCACAAATATATACAACTACCTAAGCACAATGTACACATACAAATAAAACTAAAAACACACTATTCAATACATATAATTAATACACAATTTAATTCACCCCTTCACCAAAATATACAACTCTTTAACTACAATGTACAATCTAATTAAGCTTTCAAAACATAAATCTGAAATCAAGCAGCTCAAAATAGAATAACATTTGTTCGCTGAAAAATTTAATCACAAAGTACCCGCCGCCGCATCGCGCGGGTACCCTACTAGTGCTCTAAAGTGAGTACACCTTATTTTTTTTTAACTCTTGACATTGCAACATTTGAGCTTCTTATTCAACAATCGACTTAAAAAAACGTGTTTAATTTTTACAGGGTTTGGCAAGTTAATTCATATTTTAACGAGTATGCGATTAGTTGACCCTCATGGATACTGGTAATATGATTTCATCGATAGAACATATATAATTCAATAGAATCGAAAGTTGTGTTACAAGCAATTCTTTGAATTGTGTATCATATATTATAGTGACTTAGTGAAATATATTTAAAGTGCATGAAAGTATAATGTTTATAAGATAAACGGTAAATTCTACTACCACATTTTCATATTATCACAATAGTTCCCACAATTTGGAGCTTGGATGAAACACAACGGTAAATAAAGTAGTAATCTATGTGACGAAACATAATTTATGCTTCCCAAGTGCTTGTAGGCAGTGGCGGAACTTGACGATTTATTTTGTGGGGGGCCGAATCGGAGATTTGTTTGTAACCTCAACTAAATTACCCATAAAACCTATAATATTTACATTAGGTGTAACAAATTTTGGGGGGGCCGGGACCCTCCCCCCAAAGAGTTCCGCCCGTGCTTTTAGGTTGAACTTATTTTTGTATGTGGAATCCCACATGGAGTAGAGAAAGAAAATGATGCTTATTTATATACCTAGGTGTGAATGAACAACACAAGTTGAGATTAGTATTACATTGTTGGGCGTCTTATATCTTTGATGTTATGAAGCAAGCAAATAACATCAGATTTATAATTCCCTCAACAATTCTTACATGTTCTTACTTTTTTGCCATTTTACATAATTATATATCCTTGCATTTGACAAGTTGAGATTAGTATTATATTGTTGGGTGTCTTATATCTTTGATGTTATGAAGCAAGCAAATAACATCAGATTTATAATTCCCTCCACAATTCTTACATGTTCTTACTTTTTTGCCATTTTACATACTTATATATTCTTGCATCTGACAAGTTGAGATTAGTATTATATTGTTGGGTGTCTTATATCTTTGATGTTATGAAGCAAGCAAATAACATCAAAGTCGTAAGTCCCCCCACAATTCTTACAAGTTCTTACTGTTAGGTCACTAGTTTTACAACACAAGCATCAATGGAAAGAAATAGAGAAGAGATAGAGGTCGGTTGAACAACAAACAAACACACACACACGTATGAGAAGCACGGTTAGGCGTAGAGTATGTGAAAGAAAGTAAATTGAACAACCAACCCTCAAGTGAGGGTTATTACATAGTATTTATAGGAGGGAAGCTAATGCAACACTCCTAGTCCCTTCGTTTCTCCTATGGGCTTGGGCCTAAGCTCATGGGCCTTCTACATAAGCTTAAGGCTAATAACAAACATAAATGCCATAATTAAGCTAACTATCACATATGAATTACTAACACTTGATTTAGGTTTAGGAGTGATTCCAACAATCTCCCCCTAAGTGTTGGTGATGAATGAATATGAATGGTGAAGGCGTTGATGTAATAGTAGCTTTGACGTCTTCTGACATTCTTCTTTCTTATGAGAAGAATCGCCTTGATTTGAACAATCTCCCCAGTGTAGAGAAATTGTTTTCTTTAAACAGTTTTGCTTTGACGTCATCTTTTAACTTTGTTCTTTTTTCATTGTTCTTTGTGATGGTAGTGATAGTATGTTGTTGTTGTCTGCATCAAGTCTGCCTCAGGTCTGCTTCGCTGCTACAATGTCTCCACGTCATTCTTCAACATGCTCACACGCTCTTTAACGTTTGATAACAGTGCTGACGAAGTTCTTTAAGTCTTTAACTTTGTAGATTCTTTGAATTGACGAAGAATCATTATGACTTTTGTGTTGCTTTTGGATAGAACTTCCATTAGAGATGATGTTGGCATGAACATGTGAAGAATCTGCACGATCATTCCGCTCCAGAGCTTCCATAAGAAGAAAACATGAAAAACGGTTAGTAATAAGCGGATTCCGGCACTTACAAGTTTGAACTTCGAGAGTGTTAACAGCATAGTGTGAAAACACAACTCTAATTCTCACAAAAGCCGTTCCTGAACTGGAGTCCCACAAGTGAGATAACGCGATGTACCGAAGCACACCTATAGTTCAGATGAGTCGCTGAGGTACACCAAAGCATCACCTCACGACTGTAGACCGTTTGAGACACACTAAGCGTAATCCACGGGGAGTTACCGAAGTGACCTGCTGTCAGGGCTGTTTGATGATGACACTGGCAGGAGTTTCCATTCAATCACTGATGATCACAGTTGTGAGCCTCTCATAAATGTTCTCGACAGATTGCTAAGATCTGTGAAGGACTCGATAACGTACCACTGATGTTCTTATTGTTGAACATCAAGTGATGAAATGTCAAGTGTACCTAAGAGATCTTTTGATGAATCTCGTGGCTCTAGACTCAATAGTGCGTTTTGGTTTTCCTGAGCAGAGACTAGGGAGAGGGTCTCCTTCTTCAATATCATCAATCTCTAAGAGAAAGCCGATAGATTATGTAGGGTTCCCTGTGAGAATGAAACAAGCTTCTATTGAGAGAAACTTGAGTGGCTAAGAAGGTTTAGTGCATGCGTCACTGGGTTCATGACGACTTTTAATCTTCAATACCGGTGTCACTAAGTGACAACCAGTAGCATATGAATTGAACCCGGTGTCTGCCCTAAGTTGAATAATTTGGAGGGCTATTTCTTTTCACCCTTTTCTTTGCATTTCTTTTTAATTCTTCAACTCCTTCTTTCTCCGATTCTCATTTTCTCCTTTTTATAATCGTACCTAAGGACTTCTAAATACTAACTATTTGTGATGTCCTTGGGTAGATCCCTCCGGCTCTGGCGGATCATAGGACAGTTATTCCTAACCTTAGTCACCTTATAACTCCATGACTAACCTATGTTTCCATAAAACCAATTTTCAAGAAAATCTCTCACAACGGTTATGATTGTAAGACATTTTGTACCATTGTAAGAGTTTGATCTTTTGCAGAAATACTCCCCCTCCACATGTGCTTAAGAGTTTTTACGAAAATCTACACAGTGAGGAAAGAGCGCGCACTTTATGAATTGATCAACTCAAGATAGACAATCCCCCGCGAGACACGGTTACGTTGCATAGTTAAAGAGTTACATTGTCAGCTTTTAGGTGACAACTCGCTCTAATAACTACCTTGAAGGTGTAGACAAGCCTCGAAAGGTTGTCAAACCCGTCAGAGTTCATGTCTACCAAGAGTTTCTCGAATGGTACTTTCTACTCGGACAAGTCCTTTGCGAGACACGTTTACATTACTAACGAACTAGCTTGAAATTATTACCCGTCCTGGACAAGTCTTTTCGAGTTACTAACAGTTAAGTACCGTCAATTCGTTGGTTAAGTCTATAGCACAAAGATTCATTTGCATTTACACAACATATTTCTTATCACATAATTTTCTCCCCCTCAAAAATGGCATATGTAATGTTATTTTTGAAAAGTTGAGAATAAATATGACCATTTCGAGTGTTGCGGGAAGATGACCAATGTGAACAATTTGTGAACAAAGTTTTAATTCAAATACTCCCCCTCAACAAGTGATATAAACGGTTGAGGTTTTGAAAATCATACGGGGAAGTACTTGTTCTTTTGAGCAAAACCTTGAAAGATGCAAGGTTTGATAGGTTTTACTCAAAAGTAAGAAGCTTTCGCTCCTTGTATAAGGATTGTGGCACTGAAGCGTACCACATGGTCCTTTCTTGACAAGAACGGGTTGTACACTGAAATGTGTGCACAAGCCATTGTCATAATAAATCATACATCCAAAATATTATGAAATAGAAGCAGTTCAAGGGGTACCAGGAAGTCCATCAATGTTACCAGGAATGCGAACTGGGCGTTGATAGCCGGCTAGAGCAATCCTGGGACGACCGCCTACAAAGCTCTCCAGAGTTCTGAACTGGTCCCGTCGATACAACCTTTCATCAATCTTTCTGATGATCCTCCTCACATCCCGTCTTTCCTTGGAATTCCATCGCTTTTGTGACCCAATGCCTTCATGAATATCCTTCAACCTATAAGCCAATCCGTCCCTAACCTTCTTCAATGTGTGATCCCCAAACTTGTGAAGATCTTTACACGCCATCAAGCAGTTGCGATGTGTTTCACTAATGTAAACCACTCCGAATGGTTGGCTGATGAGTGTGTGTTGTGAAAGCTGGTTAATGTCGGGAAGATCTAGCTGAGGTGGAGTGAAGTTGACACGGGTCAGATATGATTCAACTGCAAGCTGGAGATCTTCTACACGTTCTTTGATGACTATGCTTCTGATGAAGATAAGCAAGGACTTGATGAATTCACGTTGTACTTCAGTTGAAAATTGTCTCATGCGACCCTGTACTTTGGCAAGGTACATGTCTTCAATGTCGTTGATAGACAAATTCTCAAAGTCCGCTTCAGAGAATGCATAATCCCTTTCGTCTTGCCTTTTGACCACAATATTCTTGAGGAAAGTGTAGTCCCATTTAGACGAAAGATCAACATGTTTGATGGCAACGATACTCTTAGTACTTGATTCGCGCAAAACAGTCAAGCTAAATCACTCAAGCCTGCCACTTGTGAATGGCAGACCGTAATCAGCTTAAAACAGCTCAAACACGAATGTAATGAAGATCAGGAGAGTATAGTGTTTCCCCAGGTCGTTAAGTCCCAACGAGCTGTGCGAGAATAGTCAGACGTGTAGTGATCGAGAGATTTGAACGGGAAAAGAGATTTGAAGATGATTATAACTAAGGAAAAAGCCCATAAACTACAGGGGCTTAAATGCAAATTAAAGAAAATTAAAAAGATAAAATCTATTAAATAAACGCTATCACTATATTTAAAATGATGTTTTTGTTTTTATGTTTTTATAAAACTAGAATTAAAAACTACGCGATGTCCAAATTAAAACGTGAAACTTACACAATATTAACCCTAAAAATATGAAAATGACATTTTTACAAACCTAATGATATAAGAAAATTATTATAAAAAGAAAATTATTTTTATAACTATTTATTTAATTATTATTAATTAAAAACTATTTTTAACTATTTAATAATTACCTAAAATACAAGAAATTAGGAAATAAAGCTAGAAAAATAAAATTAAGAATTAGAAAAATCTAAAATATCAAAATAGAATTTTCAAAACTATTTTTGTATTTTTCTGATTATTTTTCTATTTTCTATGAATTTTAAACTATTAAATACTACTTAAATTATTTAAAAATACAAATTTAACTAAGAAAAATATGGAAAAATACTTTTTTGGCTTTTTATATTTATCTAAACTTAATAAAATTGAAAAATTATTTTTTTGAAGCTTTTCTTAATTATTTGTATTTAAAACTAATTAAAAATACTTAAAAACTAATTTAAATTGAGAAAAATAGCAAAACAACTTAGAAAAATCTGAAAATTTCAGGAAAAGCTTAAAATAATATGAGGAAGCAAGGAAAAATGGAAAAACATGAGCTTGTATGGAGGAATTAGAAACTGATGAGCCAAGTGCTTATAAATAAGCACTTGGATAAGCCAAATGGAGTCCAACAGCTACCAAACTGAAAAAGAAGCTATAATAAGCTAAATGAACTAAAATGGAACAAGTTTCAACAAGCTAAACCCTCAGATTGCAAGCTCAAACAGATTTGGTGAAATGAGATTTAAGCTAAAAACAGAATCTGGGGGCCAACTTTGAGCTAGAATATAAGCACCTAAATAAGCTAGAAACATGAAAACAGGAATTGGAACTTGGAGAAGACCTAGGTGAGAGCATGCAAACCAATTATCAGACCTAGTGGAGCTATGATAAGCTCTTTACAGAAGCTACAAAATCTGAACAAGCCCTGTGCAGGCAACAGTGCCCTGCACAGGGCACTTAAGCTATCATTGATAAGCTCTTTTGAGCTTATAAAAAAAATTGCAAAAATACACTAAAATGAGCATGAGAAAATAGACCAGGGGAATGTTTTAAAACAACAAGAATAACTGAAATTGGCCCAAAGATGACCTCATTATAATTCCTGCTAGAATGGCCAAAACTGAGTTTTTTAACTTTTGACTTTTGAGCAAAAATGAAAAGTTGACTATATTGGATTTTGATCTGGATTTGTGGACTGGAAATGATATGAATACATGAAATGAGACTACTGCAATATATATCTATGTCTTTTGAACACAAAACAAGTGGTTTGCCTTTCAAAATTCCAACAGTGGACAAGCTTAAGACAGATTTGATGATTTTTGACTTTGGTGATGTTGCAGACCAAAATTAAGACAGATATTAACTCAAATACACTTAGTAAACATGATCCAACAGAACTTAACTATTAAATAGACCTCTGAGACAGAAAATGCAGCAAAACCAAACACCCTTTTAACTTGTGTTTTGCAAGTTTAACAAGGCTAAGTGGTGAACAGGCTAGTACCATTGATCAAACTAAGCTAATAAGACCTAAGTACAGCTAATGAGACAGGTTTTGACAATTGATGAATACAAAACACAAATACAACCACAGTATGCAACTTGAGTAAAAATTGAAATGGAAAATGCTACTCACAAGTATCCCAGTTGTTTGCAGGCCAGAACCAAACACACAACCACTCTATCCTACTCTATTTAAACCCATATCCATCCTCTGCATCACCAGTAACCATTTCCAAAACCATATGAAGCTCAGAGTTGACTTCTGTTGACCATGTAACAAAATGACTTAGAATTGAATTCCCAGCTTAACAAAAGCTTCAATGAGCTTAAGCAAGCTTGTATGAGCTTAACAATAAGCTACTAACACTTGTACTTAGGATTTTGAAACTGAAAACTGTAACAGTAGCATGAACTTTAGAAACTTATATGAAAATTTAGATTGGTAGTCAAAAGTAACTTACAATGGTTTATAAACTTAAAAATGATACATGGAAACTGAAATTACACCATTTTAACTAAAACTAAAACATTTAATTTAAAAACGACATTAAGGTAAATAAAAATAACTAACTACTCTTGTTTCCTCAATCTTCTTCCTCTTTTATACTTCAAAACTCTTCCACGTGTCCTTATGACTGTTTCCCACCACCCTTGTGAGCCAATTGGTGACTTTTGTGAGCTTTGGCCATTTTTGCAATTTTGGCGGGAAACCTGCTTTTTGACCTCTGTTGACTTCTGAGCTAGCAACTAGGGGGGGTGGATTTGTAGGGGTTATGATGAGTGGTGAGAGATGTTGGGATAAGGTGAGGGTGATGGGAGAGGTGGTTGCAGAGGTTTGGTCCAGTGGGGGAAGAAGGGGATAAAGGAGGGAAACCTCTGTGTTTGACTTGGGTGGTTTGACCAGGGGTTCAAAATGAGTGTGACAGGGGTCCAAAAAGGATAAGGCAGGGGTCTAAATGTGGGAAAGGGTCAAGTTTTAGTTTAATATAACAAGGACCAAAATGTAATTATCCAATTCTTGAAGGACCAATCCTGTAATTTTCCAAAGTTGATACAAGGACTAAAACTGACAAACTTCAATAGTACAAGGACCAGTTTTGACAATTTCAAATTTCCAGGGACCAAACTTGACATTTTTGAAAGTTCAGGGACCTTTTCTGCCATTTTACAAAAGATTTATTCAAGGACCATTTTTGACAAGTTAGAATAATTCAGGGACCTTGAATAACATTTTTCTTTATTTTGTTTTACCAGGGACTGTTTTTGACAACTTTTGAAACTTGGGGGACTAAAACTGCCAATTATGCAAAATTGATACGTTTTTCACCAGATTTTGATATTTTTGCATTTAAAACACATAAAACACTTATTTGTGATATTTTTATCATTTTGATGCATTTCTGAGTGTTTTCAGATGTTTTTGCAGTTTAATTGGTACAAAAATGATGAGTATTTAGACACTCATCAGTACTGAACACTTCATGTTGAGACTTCTGAACCTGGCAGCTTCTGTAGTAGATTCTCCGGCGTTCTGGCCAATGGTGAATCCCATACAGTGCATCACGGTCATATTCTGCCACATTGTTGGAGAACATGTGGTTAGCTCTTTCCTCGATGGCTATACAGTTAGAGTATATGGCTGCCGGGAATGGAAGTGTCAGTGATGTAGCGTATTTCCTTGAACCATCGCCACCGTGAAGAAGAAATTCCAAGTCTTTGTTGAAGAAATATCTGAATGGAATCCTAGGCTGATATGGTTGGCCAATAGTAGGTAGAGGTTTAGACCAGTCGGTGTAATATGGAGGATTGTCCCGTTTGGTGAAGTCGATGTTTGCTTCTGGGTTGAGCCAATCCATATTGTTAGACATGGCTCGTGCTATATTATCAAGGTGATACTCAACCTCAATAGCACTTTCCGAGCTGTCCTTGAGCAGTTGAAATGCTTCATTCTTGATTCGCTTCAACTCGGATTTCGTCATCTTTTTCACACGGAATTTCTCTTGCAAGAACTTAGCATGCTCCAATGTACTACCGTCTTCCAGATCTTGACCTTCAGGTGGGTAGGGAGTAGAATTAACAAGTGTAGAAAACCAGTCGAATTCCTCTGTGTCATCTTCGTCTAGCCATGATATGACGTCAGGTGTAGGCGCCTTCTTCTTCTTTTTCTTAGGCCTAGATGAAGATTCTGGTTTCTTAACATTGTCGAGAGAGGTGGGTTGTTGTTGGGGCTCATGGAATTCCTCTTCGTCACCACCCGTATACTCAAAGTGATCACCGGTTTTCTGAGTCTGGGGTGGTAACTCAGAAGAATCCTGAGGTTTTTCAGTAGAAGAACGAGGAGGAGACCTTTGTTGTGCTGGAGTCCGTTAGGGTGGAGGTTGCATAGAAGATGATTCATCAGACTTCTTCGGGCGTTTAGGCTCGTTATCCTTATCCTGATCTTTGTCTTCGTCGTCTCTTGAACGTTTAGGCCTTACAGCTTCTTCTCTGTATGCTGACCTGAGTTGGTATTCCAGCAATGCTTCAAACAATTTATCTTCGTGGGAGGCAAACATTGCAGAGCGTTTCGACATTTGAGCTACTAGCCGGTTCACCAATTCATCATCTGAGAAGATTGTGGGTTCAACTGGATTGATGTTCACATTCATTGGAGATGATTTCATGGTTTTCTTGGCCAGATGTAAGAGATTCGGATAAAGTTGTCTGGTATACATCTCCTTTGTCAGTTTAGGAACGACGTCAAGAAGGAACTTGTGAGTGTATCCTTTGATCATCTCGTCCATTTTCCCTTGAAGATCATCTTTCATGAGCTTCTGGACATACTCCCTTTCAACTTTCATCTCGTCATTCTCGTCATGAAGGTACTGTATTTGATCAGCGAAGAAATTCATTTTCTTGTAGAGCACGTCTTTCTTTCTGACCTGTTTGACAGCTTTAACGATTCGTGTCTTAGCTTGAGAAATCCAAGATGCAGTTGGCTTCTTCACTGATTTGGATGTTGATTTGGTTGATCTTTTTGATGGTGGTGTTGAAGAGTGAGAAGATGAATCTGATGATGATGAGATGTGAGGAGACTCTGGGTCCTTTGATGGTTCAGAAGTTTTCTCCTTAGACCGTATGGGACTGTCAAGAAGAAACTTTTCATAAACAATATCTTCATCATTTCCAGACTTAGCTTCTTCATCAGCATTATCTTTCTCAGACTTCTCAGTATCTGGTTCCTCAATGTCAAACTTAATAGACTCATCCTGTTGCTTTTGTTGTTGCTCAAGAGTGGTGGCACCAGTTCCCTTATCGGGTCGATTAACCGCATCAGGAATTGGTGTGGATTGAACATCACCACTCCCTCCGGGGCCACCCATTTGATCTTTAGCAAATTCCTCCGCAACGTGTTGGAGTCTAACAAATTTGAACTTCCTTCTGTAATCAGTTTCCAGTGGCTCTTCTTCTGAGCTTTCCTCTTCATAAGGTACAAGTACTGGAGTCTTCCCTTTTCCTTGGATAGCCGGTGGACTGGGAGGTTTTGCTACTGAAGGAGGTGCTTCGGTTGCAGATTCAGAGTAGAATACCTATTCGTCTGATTGTGTATCTTCAGAGCTTTCGTCCACAAGCTCTCTTTGCGGTTCAGATTTGGGAATGGGGATAGGTACAGCTTCCTTAGAGGGAACAATCCTTTTACTTGGAGGATTCCTCTTGGGGTACTTCCTCTGACTCTCAGTGCTTGTTGCACTCCCTGCACTTCCTCTTCTGGTTCTCCGTGTAGGTGTTCCAGAAGACTTCTCATCGAGATGACCAATTTTGCCTACTTTAACTGCTTCCAGATACCTTTTGTATGTGTAGAGCTTTTTGATTTCGTAACACAGCACCCTGTTTCTTTGTTGTCGATTCCTTGATTCTGACTGTTAGAATAGGCTCAGACAACATGTCGTGATTGTTGGGGTCATTGAGCCTCTTGGGAATATCAGGATGAAGCCCAAGTGCTCTCTGGATCAACAGTTTAGTGTATCTGACATAGGGAATCTTTGAGCCAAGCTTTTTGAGAAATGACATCATGTCATCCCATATCAGAGCTTCCAGTTTGATGTGCTTCATGTTGATTAATGACCAAAAGATTTGCAGTTCCATGAGCTTGGGATGCTCATAGCCACTATCACGACCAGAGATAGATTTGGTGATGATGATGTAGAGAGTTCTCCACGGTTGAGGAATGTTCTTAAGCTTCACATGAGAATGCTTAGAGATAGTTCCTGAAGCTTCATCATAGCCAATATCAATCAAGAATTGCAAAATTGTCTCTTCAGCAGGTGTGGCATAGAAGTCGGTTGGCTCGATGTCAGGGATGAGAAGAACAGCCCGTAAGTCTGCATGTGTGATGGTGACCTGTTTGTGATTGAGCGTCACTGTCACCGCACTTTGACCTTTGATCCTTTGCCTTGAATTCCAAAACTGATGAATGTAGATCTCCGGTACTGTAGCAGAGTGTGAGAGCATGTTCTGGTAAGGATGATTCTTAAGAATATCCATAGCAATCAAGCAGGAAGATTCTGAGCAGGTGAGGGTTTCAAAGTCAACTCTGAGATTGTTCTTTCCAATCTTCCTCGGATAGCCATTAGGGAAGATTTCGGCCATTGTGAGAACATCTGGTGCATCCACATACATTTGAGCAGCCATGTCATGATCTGAAATAACATTAGCCAAAAGAACCAACATATCGAAAGACATAATGTTAGTCAACAGAAGGTTTTATTGTCTAATTATTAAATGTGCAATGTCAATGATAGTTACGAGTCCAAAGTCACTTGTTTGTTCAACAGTCCAATGACGTCATGATAAGTTTCGTGAGTTAGTTAACTTTAAGTTTTAAAGTTTATGTTATCACTTATTTAACACAACATATTAAACGTTTAAGCTTATTAGTGACATTATTGGTTTCGTGACGTTATGATTTATTCATTTACAAGTTTGCACGCGTAACAATTCATAATGAAGGTTTGATCAAGGCTTATGCGTAGAAATGGTAGCTTATGCGTAAACAGGAGAAGTATACGCGTAGACGTAAGCTTATGCGTAGGATCCTTACTTACGCGTAAGAAATGTTACGCGTAGGAAAAGGGGACCTTATGCGTAAAGCTTACGCGTAGGCGTATATAAATCCTTACGCGTAAGGCTTACTCGTAAGAATAGACCTTATGCGTAGAGGTCACTGTTTACGCATATCCTTCACAGGATACGCGTAGTCCCTTTGTAGAACCTTACGCGTTAGATTTCTCCTACGCATAACTTTCTACGCGTAAGGTGATCCTTATGCATAGATTTTCAATAACCTTGATTCTGAGTTTTACGAGCAGCAAGCCTAAAATAACATCATCATAACATCAATATTAACATAAACATTCATTATAAAACAGATCATGGCATGAAACTCATTAAACAGTTTACGCGTAAAAAGTCTTACGCGTAGACCAAAACCCTAATAGTTCATAGATTACGCTTAAGAATTTTAGCCATAGGAATTACACCAAAGTGTTTCTGGTAAGTCTAAGATGTCATATGAGTGTAATGACCAAGTTTTAACATTCAATTTTCAGTGAATCAAAAATACCCAAATGTGAAGAACATTAAACCCTAAAATTCAATTCTTAAACAATTAGTGTTTCTGGGTAATTTATGGGTTAAAATATGATCAATTTATGTTGAAAACAACCCATTATAACAATCTTTATCACCAAACACATTCACAAATGAAAACACCCAAACCCACGCATAAACCCTAATTTCCAAAATCCATCAATTCGTGTATCTAGGTGCATTTTGAGGATAAAAATGATATCAATGATGTTGTAAAAGCGTTTTGACACTATCTTTTTAACCACAAACACACAATCTTAATCATGTGTCATACGCATAAGCGTAGAACACAAAATCAAGCATATACAACATTTTGACCGTTGGATTTATGTAAAAATCAAAACCATTGTTTGAAATCATGTAAGAAACATTAAACCACTTACGAAATTATGATCCAAAACACGGATTTCTTGAACGATTCTTAGGCGTAGGATGAGTTTGGTTTGTGTAATAAATGTGAAGTGATATGTTAGGTGGAGGAGTTTTAATTAAAGTAACTTTAAGCTTTTGGCAGTTTTAGTCCCTCCACCTTTTCCATTTTCATCTAAAGCCTTTTAACTTCCATTTTGGTTACCAAACGAAGAATATTTGGAAATAACTTTGACGACACTCCCCCTCGACTTAAGAAATAATGAAAGGTTATAAATTTTAGTCCGAGGAGTGTCAGTAAACCAGAAATGTGACCACCATTATTAAAGAAACAACCGGGATTAGGTAACATGCAAGTACAGTGATTATATGAAACAGTTAAGTATATATTTTCTTCCCCTCAACACTTGATCGGAAAAATACTGAATTTTGAGAGATTTGAGTGTTGAAGGAAGAGATGTACTTGCCATGTTGATAGAAAAATAGATAGAAGAATATTTTTGTTGTTTTATCAGGTTTTATATTTTTGTATTTTGTTTTTGAAAAATATTTACAAAAGAGATTTTGGTGTTTGATAGGTTTTTAAGACTGTTTTAAGAGATCATCTAGTTCCTCTTGAGTCAAACACCTCATACCAATCCGGTGGACCAACTCATTAAACCTAGCGGGAGGCAAGGCTTTGGTGAGTAGATCTGCCAATTGGTATTCTGTACCCACGAAGTATAATTCAATTGTACCCTGTTCCACGTGGTCCTTGATGAAATGATAGCGAAGATCGATGTGCTTTGATTTCGAGTGCTGAACTGAGTTGCACGAGATCGCAATGGCACTCCGATTGTCGCAGTACATCGGGATTCTGTCAAATACGTAACCATAGTCTTTGAGTTGTGTTCTCATCCAGATGACTTGAGCACAACACGCGGACATGGCTACATATTCTGCTTCGGTTGATGAGAGCGATGTACAATCCTGCTTCTTCGATTGCCAAGACACCAGTTTATCACCAAGAAATTGTAGTGCTCCTGAAGTACTTTTTCGTGAATCTAAACATCCTGCGTGATCAGCATCTGAAAAAGCGATTAGTTCAAAACCAGAATCCTTCGGATACCAGATCCCCAAGTTAATGGTTCCCTTGATGTATCGGAGGATTCTTTTAGCCTCAGAGAGGTGGGTTTCAGTTGGTTGCGACTGATAATGGGAGCATAGATAAACGGCAAAGACAATATCAGGTCTGCTAGCTGTTAGATACATGAGAGACCCAATAATACTTCGGTATTTGGTAGGGTCTACTAATTTCCCATGTAAATCAGCGTCTAGCTTCTTGGTATGAGTCATTGGTGTGGCATAAGTGTCACAGGTTTTCATTCCAAATTTGTTTAACAATTCAAGGGCATATTTGGACTGACTCAAAAAAATACCACGGGGTGATTGATGAACTTGCAGTCCTAGAAAGAACGTAAGTTCACCCATCATGGACATTTCAAAATTTTTCTTCATTAGTTTTGCAAAAGTGATTGAGTACTTTTTATGTGTAGACCCAAAAATGATGTCATCCACGTAAATTTGAACAATTAAGATATGTGCCCCGTGATATTGTATAAAAAGAGTAAGGTCGACCGAACCTTTGGTGAAATTATTAGCAATGAGGAAAGATGATAGCTTATCGTACCATGCCCGAGGAGCTTGTTTGAGACCATAAAGAGCTTTGTTCAGTTTGTAGACATGGTTCGGGAACTCGGGATCAACGAATCCTTCTGGTTGGCTGACATAAACCGTTTCTTTCAGTTGTCCGTTGAGAAACGCAGTTTTGACATCCATCTGAAAGACCGTCATATTCATATGAGCCGCGAACGCGAGAAATATCCGAATAGCCTCAAGACGAGCAACCGGAGCAAAAGATTCTTCAAAGTCTATTCCCTCTTCCTGACGATAACCCTTAGCAACTAGACGTGACTTGTTTCGGATTACGTTCCCTTCAGCATCCAATTTGTTTTTCCAAATCCATTTGAGACCAATGATGTAGACCCATGTTGGTCTTTCAACCAGTTCCTATACTTCAAGACGTTTGAATTGGTTGAGTTCTTCTTGCATGGATTCAATCCAGTTGTCTTTTGTCATTGCGTCTTTAATATTTTTAGGCTCAGATTGGCAGACAGTGAGTGCATAAATGCAATGTTCACCATCTATGTGAAGACGTTGTCTCGTAACGACTGGTTGATTCGGGTTGCCAATAATATTTGCCAGAGGATGGTCTTTTGTCCATCGATGTTTAGAGGGTTGATGTTGGTATACATTGTGCATATTCTGAGGATTCAAATGGTTTGTTGATGATTTCGCGACATCAGATGCAGCAGTGTCATTAGCAAACGGGTTAAAGAACGCATTTGGATCAAAATATGCAGGTGGGGGTACTTCATTAAGAACATCGTCAGCTGGTTCATCATTGTTGGAAGAGGTTTGTTCAACTGTTGTGGTGGAGTCAACTGGTGGTGCTTCGTCAACAGTAGTTGTTGTATCAGGTGTATCAGGTATAAGAGTAGTATCAGGTTGAGCAGCGGAAACAGCGGATACACCTGGAGCACGTTCATCAATATCGTCACTGAATAGCGGAGCAAATAACCTTTCCATTTGTTGACGAGTGAGCTGAGGGCTTTGTGCAGTTGATGATGGGGTTTGAGGGAAGTTTAAGCGGTTGTGACCGGGTTCCAAGCTGTTATACTCAGAAGCCATTTCCATAAGTTCATCAAAATGAGCATGAATCGTTTCCATAACCTGTTTTGTACGACGATTCCAGATCCGGTAACCTTTAGAATTCTCACAATATCCAATAAAGACTCCAATGTCAGCTTTGGCTTTGAGCTTTCTAAAATCATCACGATCATTATTCGGATAGCAAAGGGATCCAAATACATGAAAGTGTTTGAGATTCGGTTTATGGTTGTGGACAAGCTCGAAAGGTGTTTTGTTGTGGCGTTTTGTAATAATAGAACGGTTTTGAGTATAACATGCAGTAGATACAGCTTCTGCCCACAAGTAATCTGGAAGTTTAGCATTGATTAACATTGTTCTTGCAGCTTCCACTAACGTTCGGTTTCGTCTTTCAACAACTCTGTTTTGTTCTGGTGTACGTGCAATAGATGTCTGATGCTCAATTCCCACTTTCTCATAAAATTCTCGAAGAGTTTGGTTAACAAATTCAGTTCCTTTGTCTGTTCTGATTTGGCGGACGGTGTTCCGGAGCTGAACTTGAATTTTCGTGAGAAAGGTGATGATCATTTGTGGAGCTTGGTCTTTGCTTCGAAGAAAGTAGACCCAAGTCCATCGTGAATAGTCATCAACAATTATTAAGATGTAGCGTTTGCCATTGATCGTTTGCACGTGCATCGGGCCACATAAATCCATGTGAAGAAGATGAAGCACATGCTGAGAGCTGTGTTCCACCTTTGAAGGAAAATGAGCATGAGTGCTTTTCCCTTGTTCACAGGCTGAGCAAAGGTGATCTTTAGAATACCGGAATCGTGGGAGACCTTCAACTAGTTTGTGTCGAGCAAGATTGGTTATAGTTTGAAAGTTTAAATGGTGCCATAGCCAGGATTTTGTTGATGTTGCCTTTGAAAGTAAGCAGATGGGAGATGAAGCAACCATGTCTTGCATAGAGATAGTGTAAAGACTTGAGTTACGCGAGCCAGACATAAGGTCGTTTCCTTGTAGATCACGAATAAAACAAGATTTCTCCCTAAAAGCAACCTCCAAATATCCATCACAGAACTGACCAACTGAAAACAGATTGTGACCGAGGCCTTCCACATAATAAACCCTGCTAATTTCGATGTTCCCATTGATATAGTCTCTGTAGCCCATGATAGCTGCGAAGTGATCATTCCCGAATCTGACAGTGCCAATGAACTTTGCAATAAAGTTTGATAACAGTTTAAGGTTGCCTGTCATGTGTCGGGAACATCCGCTATCAACAATCCAGAGAATGATCTGTATCACCTGCATTACACACAGACGACACAGATGGAATAGAAGTAGATGTGGAACCCGAAATGTTAGAGGGTTCCGGAGCAGTTATAGTAGACATACACACATCAATAACTTTAGGCATCCATTTAAATCCTAGTGTGTTATATATCCATTTCTGCCATCTCCAACTAGTATTTGCTTTAGTCTTAGTGAATGCACTAGGTGGTACGACATTCTTAGGAGGTGAAACTGGAGCTACAGGGACAGCAATGCGTTTCCTAGAATCTAAAGAGGGTGGTTTACCAAGCACAGACTTAGAAAGATTAGTGGGCCTAGAGGTATTCCGATTCTTAGGATTCCATAAACGAGAGATGATAGCTTTAGCAACACATTTGTCATGACAATCAGAATTCATACTTTTACGACAAATAACACAAGGTGCATCAGACTGAATATCAAAAGTACTTAAAGGTTTAGCATTCGTTACATCACTATTTCTATTACATTTGCCAGACGCAATATCTATAGTGGAAGCAACATGAG
This sequence comes from Chrysanthemum seticuspe, assembly GCA_019973895.1. Taxonomy (NCBI): domain Eukaryota; kingdom Viridiplantae; phylum Streptophyta; class Magnoliopsida; order Asterales; family Asteraceae; genus Chrysanthemum; species Chrysanthemum seticuspe. The sequence continues at coordinate 231,142,417 of BPTQ01000002.1, read as the reverse complement.
TCTTATTCATAGTCCTAGGGTGTTCTTCTACGTTAGCATTCCTTATTGATCTTTTCTTAGGTCGCAACTTCCTATTCTTCGATGTAGTGCTCCTAGGCTGTGAAGTGTGGACGTTTGGAAAAGAGGCAACTATTCCTGTTTCAGTAGAAGGAAGCACGTTAGCAACTTGTGTTTTGGCAGAAGGCTTTCTAGGTTCATGATTACTAAGTGTTACTGGTGCTATTCTCTTAATCACGGTAGGCGGAAGTTGTTCATACTTTCCTAACATTTCTCTTAACTTAAAGATAGTGTGAATCAAATCTTGATTTTCAGAACGAATGTTACCAGCAAAATGCATTACTTCTCTAGTGTGTGCAAGATAGTGATCAAGTTCGTTTGATGCTTCATGACGAGTCTAAGGGTGAGCAAACGGACCGGCCGGACCGGACCGACCGAAGGACCGACCGGACCGACACGGACCGAGACCGGACCGACCACATTCGGTCCGGTCCGCGGTCTCGGCTTTTGGGCAAATCGGTCCTCGGTCCGGTCCGGTCCGGACCAAAACCGACGAAAAACCGACGAATTGGGCCGTTTTGGACCGGACCGACCGAAGACCGGACCGGACCGACCGGACCGAGACCGGACCGACCAAATTCGGTCCGGTCTCGGTCTTGGCTTTTGGCCGAACTCGGTTTTCGGTCCGGTCCGGTCCTGGCCGGTCCGGTCCGGTTTTCAGCCTATGCACATCCCTAGACGAGTCTTATTGAGTAAATCAAATAAGACACCATATTCCTGTTTAACTTTTACAAGTTCTTGTTCATATTTTGATATTTGACTTTTCAAAGACACGTTTTGATCATCCAGTTGCTCAGATTTTGGATTAAAATTGTTTGATTGCAACTGGTGTATTTTGTTTTGCAAAGCAAGTTCACGATTTTGACAATCTTTTTGACACCATTGAAGACGACGTTTTGCATTTGAAAGCTCTTTTAAGAGACGTTCGTTTTCAACTTTTAAAGACTCGATCTGAAGCACATTATCAGTGTTCTCAACAGTTATAACATTATCAACAGTATCAGCAGATATATAATCAGATGCATATGACAAAGAATTCAATAACACAACATTATGGACATCAGCACAGATGACATCTTCCAAGAGTCGATCAACATCTTTTCTCAACATTTTCTTTTTACGTTTAGTATTAGAAATAGATGTTTCTGTTTTCTCGAAAACGAACTTCATCAATCCAAGTTCCTTATGAAAGTCCCGTTCCCAAGACAATGCACAATTTTTCAAATTTTTAACATTTGGTAAAAGATTTTTCTGAAAAATGTCTTTTTGTTCTCGCGCCAGAGGCAATTGAAAATGTTGAACTTTGATTTCAGAATGATATTCTATCTCATGTTGTAAAGTTTTGAGGTCAGCCATGAAAATGTCAAAATATCTAAGAATTTTGCGATTTTCAGGTTTTGGGTTTACTTCACTGATGGAAGGTAAATGACCATAAATTTGTGCATAATCTGGTTGGGGATTAACATTAGAAGACTCAGACGTTTTTATGATAACCCTTGGTGTGTTAGAAGAATCCGTTGGTGTGACGAAAGTGACCGGTTTTGAATAATTAAAAGGTTTGTTGTAAACAACAGTTTCTAATTTTGATCGACTCTCGTCTTCTGCATCTAATTACTCTTGACGATGATATTCAACAACACTCATAACAGAATCATCAATTTTATATTCTGCATTGGAAACTTCAGGATTTGGTTTGAATGCTTTGGTTGAAAGCTTAGGTTTGTAATCAGCAAGATTCAGTCCATATCTATTTGGATTGGGTTTTAAAGTAAACTTTTCAATAGCAGTTACTGACTCACCATGTTTGTAAACAACAGTTTTAAACTCTTTAAGTTTGTTTTGCAAGCCGATAATTTCTTCAAGATGATCATCTATTCGTTTCGTTGAATGCTTTTTGTATGCAGAGAACTATTTTTGACAAGTTAACAACTCAGCCTTAGCTTTTTGATTTACCAAGGTGAGAGCGTTAATTTGCTTTTTATGTTCATGTTTCAGTTGTTCTATTTCAGACAACAAAGCATTCTTCGAAGCGGCTAGATCACGCATCTGTCTCTCTAAATATTTTTCGTTTTGATGAGATTTAGCAAAGGCAGCTTCAAAACCTTTTTCACGGTTTTCTTGAGTTTTGAAAAAGTTGAGTTGCTTTTGTAAACATTCAAAATCCTTGGTTAACAGTGCATTTTTACTTTTTAAGTCCTGATTTACTGCACGACATTCTTCCACTATGGTTTGTTGGTCTTGAATTAAATGAGCAAAGTCTGGATGAGGCAAAAGTTCGGCGTGTTCAACGTGAGTCACAACATGATCATTACTTAGATCCTCAAGTATAACCACGGAGTCAATTTGATTATCAATGGAAACCATAAGGTCATCTTGATCGTCAAATGTAAATACGGGGTCTAATTGAAAATCGTCGAAATGAGATGTGGATGACTCATTTTGAACATTCTGAGCCTTGCCGGATTCAGATGTTGGCGGAGATATTAGATCAGAGATAAATATGGTTTGTTCGGGTACCTAAGACAAGCCATCAGTGTCATACACTGGGCCTGTGTCACTCATGTGTAACTCATGCATATTAGCCATCAACATAACAGCTGCATTGGCCTGCAAGTCCTCCATATCATCATCTGAGTATGCATCTGCCATAAAACTCTGTTCTTTGTCTGTGAGAGTTCCACCAGCTTCATCCTTAAGAGCCAAAAGAAGAGCCTCTTTGTGATAAGCACTACCCCTAGTCCTCGGCTTTGGGCATGCATTAGCCAGGTGTCCCTTTTCATTGCAGTTGTAGCATCGAAGACCATTCAACCCATTCTGAGCATTTCCCTGTTCCACCACTTGAGCTCTGTTGTTATTCCTACCCATAGCATTAAACCCTTGACCACCGCCCATCTGACGACCATAACCACGATTCTGAACTTCAACTCGTCCATTGTTCACAACAGCCTGATTTCGTGTGTTAGATGAGGAACGAATACGATTGTTGGATTTGTTGGTATAACGGCTAAAAGCATTAGCAATCATAACAAATCCTTGTTGCAATGCTTCGAACGGATCGGATTCCTCATTAGCTTCACTGAAAAATGCTTGAGCATTGTTGTTGTTGTATGGAACCAATTGATTTTGTTGAGATTGTTGTGATTGATCATTTGGTGTGATAGTGGCAGTTGGTTGAGTTGCTGGTTGAGGAGGATAACTGTTTTGAGCATACAAGGCAAGTTGTTGATTTTCCGGATGTGAAGGTGAAGCAATTTGAGCACGGAGAATCCTTTCCCTATCAACTTCCTTTTCATGAGGCTTCAAATAATCGTACAACAATCCATATGTAGAATGATGCATGTTCTTCGCTTGACGGAGAAAAATGACATACTTCTCCCATTCAGGACCAAGACTACTCAGGAACTTAGTATTAACTGCAATTCTTGGCATGATGATGTTGTGTTTATCCAAATCATTGATGATGTCTGAGAATCGATGATGATAAGACTCTAGTGTCTCTCCAGGTTCAATCAAGAAGTGTTCATAAGCCAAGTAAAATTTGGATTCCATATCCTCCTGATTGAGTGCAGATCCTTCCATAAGTAGATGAATGTGTTCCCACATTGCCTTTGCAGTCTTTTGAGCATCAACACTTCGAAGAATTGGGTTTGGTAATCCTAAAAGGATATATTGCATTGCAAGCTCGTCAGCTTCATAGTGTAGAAGTTCTTCTGGATTCAGGTCTGCAACAGTAGCAATATTTGATTGTTCATCCCTTGGTAGATTAGCATTTGGATCTCCGGGTACAATGACAGTAGGCATCTGAAATGGACCTTCCAAGATAACCTTCTTTAAGAACTTTCCATGTGGCTTCTTCAGATCACAAAACCTAAAGAACCTAATTACCCATTGATCGTAGTTTCCTGGAGTAAGCATTGGAGGTCTATCAAGTGATCCAGCCTCATGAATTGAATGTTGGCTGCTTAAAGCTTCACACATCTTTGCAAACCAAGTGGGTTCCTTCATAGTGTTCCTTGATGGATGTTGATTGAAATCATTTGTGTAGGGTTGAACTTGAAGACTTGGTGGTGTTTGAACCATTTGTGGTGGAGGAATTGCTCCAAGTTGTGGAGTATGTTGTTGATTAAATTGTTGTTGATAAATTGCTTGTTGTTGATTCCATTGTTGATGTTGTGGACTTAGTTGTTGTTGTCGTTGAGAATAAGTGTAAGGGAAATAGTTAGAGTATGGTGGTTGTGACATGTTGAAAACTTGTGTTGGTAAAAATGGATCTTTGTAGTCGAATGAACCTTTTTTGATGAAGTATCCTTAGGCGTAGAAATCACAATAAACCAAGTATCACTTATGCGTAAAAACAACAAAGTTACGCGTAACAGCAAGAGTTACGTGTAGGTTTAGCTTACGCGTAAGTAAGGAAAAAACACTAAAGTTATGCGTAAAACAAGAAGTTAGGCGTAGAAAACTTAGGCGTAGGATTACCTTAGGCGTAAGACTAAGCTTAGGCGTAAGATAAATCTTATGGTAGGATCCATAAGATTTATTACGCGTAAGCTTTATGCTTATGCGTAATTTTAGGGTTTTATCCCAAGTGATCTTTTACACTATCACAGTGCAAAAGATATCCAAAGTCGACGTATTTTCAGGCTTATCCAAGCAAGAAAACACGGAGTAAACCATGAAACTGAAGATCAAACCAAGGATAAAGTTACGCGTAAAACTAGGGTTTTGATACGCGTAGTTTTACTCGTAAAAATGATTTTGCCCAAAGATGTTTCTAAACCAGATTTTTGTGATGAGATAGCTTTAATATCACCAAAATAACACAAAAGTGTGAAACTTGATGAACCAAAACGTCTAAACAGGTTACGCGTAGAACGAAACCCTCGAACAAAAACTAGCTTAAAAACGTAGATCCACGCGTAAAGTTTGAAACTTTTTGCCAAAAACAGTTATTTTAACACCTTAAAACGTTGAAAGGACAAGAATCTTGGATTAAAAAGTGTAAAAAACGAGTTTTTAAGCGAACCAAAGTATCAATACCGAAGCGTATGTTCTACGCGTAGGACCAAAACGTTCACCCAACTATTAGGCGATTGATACCACTGTTAGGTCACTAGTTTTACAACACAAGCATCAATGGAAAGAAATAGAGAAGAGATAGAGGTCGGTTGAACAACAAACAAACACACACACGTATGAGAAGCACGGTTAGGCGTAGAGCATGTGAAAGAAAGTAAATTGAACAACCAACCCTCAAGTGAGGGTTATTACATAGTATTTATAGGAGGGAAGCTAGGGCGACACTCCTAGTCCCTTCCTTTCTCCTATGGGCTTGGGCCTAAGCTCATGGGCCTTCTACATAAGCTTAAGGCTAATAACAAACATAAAGGCCATAATTAAGCTAACTATTACATATGAATTACTAACACTTGATTTAGGTTTATGAGTGATTCCAACATTTACTTTTTTGCCATTTTACATACCGAAAAAGTATGCATCAGTATATATCCTTGCATTTGACAATGTAGCGATGTTAACCGTCCTAAATCTATTAATCTCATAACATTATTTAACTTATACATTCAAGGATTCATCAATTTTACAAGAATTCACGTGTCAACATGTATGATTTAGTCTATTTGACGTAGTGATTGTATGTGTTGTACGAGGAGCATAGTAACTATGAGCAGGAGCTGTCTTAAGATCTCGAGAGGACTAAAGCGAGATCTCAAATAGAGGTTTGATTTTCCCATAGAGAGCTTTGATTTTCCCAAAGTGCTTGTTCTTTTAAGGTTGACATTATTCAATAATTAGCTAACTATAAATGCTCATAAATCTATAAAGCAACTAAAATAAAGTAAATGTAAAACATTAGAAACAATAAAATCTGTCTTCAAGCAAATTAAGATCGGAAGAGCTTAGAAAAATGTTTGTAATTTGCAAGAATGAATTACGTTATGGTTGTTGGATTTAATACTCATAACAATTATATAAAATCAAATAACATCATCAAAGCATGTAGCAGAAGTAAATAGAAATAATACATGTAAGTAATTAACCGAATAAGAAAACGCGTACCTTTTAGCAATTCAAGAATCAAACGGTAATTAGAACAAGAACCAAAACCCAAAACCCTAACTTTAGGGTTTATACAATTCGACCCAACCAAGAAGTCGACCACCAAGATTCACAAGCACAAACGTACTTGTTCTTCGTTCTTGTACACACGTACTATTAGCGATTTGATGTGAAAAGCTAGTTTCTTGAATCACAAATAAAACCAAACACTTGTTTCTTTAGCTTGGAAAAATCGATCCCTTGAGGAGGGGGGTTGTACCGATCGGCCAAGCAAAAGAGGGAGGAGAGGAGAAGAGAAATTAGGTTATTGGTGATCCAAGATTAAGTTATGAATGAATACAAAGGTTTGTATTTATAGGTAACTTAACTTGGTGACCAAGTTTGAGTGGGTTAGGGTTTGGGAACCCATAACCGATCGGTCAAAGCACCCACAAGGAGTTCTAGAACTTTCCCGACTTGTAATTTCATCTCTAGTCCCTTTAGTTTATATTTAACGACCGTTAACCAAACCTCGTTAATTATTTAACTATCATTATGTTTTATTTCGTGACTAATAATTAATAATAACATTTTATATATTAATTATTAACATCAACTCTCATACGTAATGTGTGCAATCCCGAAGTCTCGAGTTCGAATCCGGACATACGTATATTTAAATATCCATAAAACCTTTCAGCTCCCACTTGGATATTACTAAATATAGTAATGACATTGGTTAGTCTAGCTTTAACACGCCAATGCCCCCAGATTGAATCGAGTATGGTCTCCTGGAAAAAACCATTTAATGATTCATCATTTTTACTTATCCTTTTGTTACTAATACTACATTAACTATGAATATGGATCAAGTCATTTCATAAGTTAATATTCTGTTTCTCGTTGTATTTGATTGAACAAGATTACCAAATCATCTGAACGTATTCCAGATAGATCTTGGGTATGGCCATACAAACATCTTGTCAATCCTACGAGGGGCCCAAATATAGTATTATGCTTTGAAACAAATTCAAAGGAACAAGGGATGTCTTTTGATCCAACTTGGGAGGCTCTCCCTACGCATCGTTTGACGAGAGAGGTGTTGCAGAAGCGGGCCAAACATCTCTTGACTACAAACATAACTCATGAACTTTGTAACACTTCTGAAAATAGCCCTTATAACTACCAGTTACGGATAGCGTTAGACTATCTTACACAAATGCACTACATTCATATCAGTTATCTGGTATCTCAAGTCTGAGGATAAACACTTCATGATATACTTAATGACAAAGATCCATAAAGTATCATCATGTAAAGTTGGGATGAGTCCTATATTCAATTAATTGAATATCATGTGAATCTGGTATGTCCCACGCATCAATATACTTTTAAAGTATATTCTACCAAAACTCAGATTTGTCTTAATTCAATGACATTCCAACATCATTGATCGACAACAGACTATTTAGAATAACATAAGTTATTCACGGATTAAACATGCAAATATAGGATATAATATCAAGAAAATGAAAAATAAACATAAACAACTATTTTATTTTATTAAAATAATATTTGTTCATAACATCCTTTATCCAAATACTAATCACAGATCTGCATGAAACTATTAGCTAAACGAAGTCCTATCCCATCAGCATGGTCAATAAGTTTTTCTTTTGGCAAAGGCTTCGTAAAGGGATCAGCTAGATTATCATCGGTATGAACTTTGAGTAGATTGATTTCACCTATTTCGACTTGTTCTCGAACATAGTGATATCGATGAGGAAAACGTCTGGCGCCCTTCATGACTCCAGGCTCATTGGCAAATGTTATTGCAGCAGAGTTGTCACAATACACATTTAAAGGTAATTCGATTGAGGGCATTACTCCGAGTCCCGAAATGAATTTCCTAATCCAAACAGCTTCCATCGCAGCTTCTGAAGCAGCTATGTACTCAGCTTCTATAATAGATATCGCAACCGTTGTTTGCTTCTTGCTCTTCCAGTCAACTGCTCCTCCATTAATGACAAAGACATAACCCGTCTGAGACTTCGTATCATCTTTATCAGTTTGAAATGACGCATCGCAAAAACCTGTAACATCAAGTTCTGCATCTGGATTTCCTCCATACACTAGAAACATTTCTTTAGTAGCCCTTAGATACTTAAGAATGTTCTTAACAGCTTGCCAGTGTTTCACACCTGGGTTCTGTTGATACCGACTGGTGATATTCTGTGCAAACGCCACATCAGGCCTTGTACATCTCACAGCATACATGATAGATCCTACAACCGAAGCATAAGGAACTTTCTTCATGTGTGCCACCTCTTCAGGTGTTGACGCGCATAGTTTATTACTTAAGCCATGTTCAACTTGCATCGGCAAATATCCCTTCTTGGAATTTTGCATACTGAATCTCTTCAATATTTTATCAATGTAAACACTTTGGCTTAGTCCAATTAACCGCCTTGATCTATCTCGGTAGATCTTGATTCCCAGAATAAATGCTGCTTCCCCTAAGTCCTTCATAGAAAAGCACTTTCCAAGATAAGACTTTACATCTTGCAAACTTGGAATGTCTTTTCCCATGATTAATATGTCATCGACATATAAGATAAGGAAAATAACATTACACCCACTAGCTTTGTGATACACACATGGCTCATCAAGATTTTGAGTGAAACCAAATTTCTTGATTTCTTCATCAAACTTCTTGTTCCATTGCCTTGATGTTTGCTTCAATCCATAAATGGATCTTTGAAGTTTGCATACACGCTTCGGAAACTTTGGATTCACAAACCCTTCAGGCTGCGCCATATAGATGTCCTCATCTAGGCGACCGTTTAAGAAGGCAGTTTTGACATCCATTTGCCATATCTCATAGTCATAGTACGCAGCTATGGCTATAAGAATCCTAATAGCTCTAATGTCTGCTACAGGAGAAAATGTCTCCTCGTAGTATATTCCAAAGGTTTGAGTATACCCTTGAGCTACAAGACGAGCTTTATAGGTGTGTGCATTGCCATCCATGTCAGTTTTTATCTTATAGAGCCACTTACTTCCAACTACCTTAGCATTTGGAGGTAAGTCAACCTCTATCCAAACTTCTTTATCTTTCATGGATTGCATTTCCCCATTCATTGCAACTCGCCATTTTTCCTTTTCAGGACTCATCATGGCAGCTTTATAGTTAGCAGGTTCACCAAGATCCCCTAACATATTTTCCTCAGCTTCTACGTTGAGACATAGACGCTCAGGTGCACGCGTAGTCCTTGCAGATCTACGAATGGGAACCACTTCAACTTCAGGTGGAACGCCCAGACTTTCAGGTTCTACTTGAGGTTGGCTAGTGTTTTCAGAAGGTGTTGTATCTTCTTGATCATATTCCAGATCATAAACTCTCCCACTGAATTCATGAGATATGAGATCCCTTTCAAGGAATTCTCCATACCTAGCAACAATTACTTTGTTTTCAGGTGGAAAGTAAAAGTAGTAACCCTTAGTTTCCTTTGGGTATCCTACGAAGATACACTTAACAGATCTTTGTTGTAGCTTATCAGCAGAGTCACGTTTAACAAACGCCTCACAACCCCAGACCTTTAAGTAAGACAAGTTGGGAGCTTTCCCATACCACACTTCATAAGGAGTCTTATCAACCTTCTTAGTTGGAACCATATTCAATATGCGAACAACAGTTTCTAAAGCATAATCCCAAAAGGATAAGGGAAGAGTTGTAAGATTAAACATTGATCGCACCATGTCTAACAATGTACGATTCCTTCTCTCAGATACACCATTTTGTTGTGGAGTATATGGAGATGTGAGTTGCTGGACGATACCACACTCAGCTAGATAATCTTTAAACTCTTGGCTTAAATATTCACCACCTCTATCGGATCGAAGAGCTTTAATCTTCTTTCCTAGTTGCAGTTTTACTTCATTCTTAAAAACCTTAAATGTTTCAAAGACTTCATGTTTATGTTTAAGTAAATAAGCATAACCATAACGACTGAAATCATCAGTAAAGGTTAAGAAGTAGCTAGCACCCTTTCTTGACACATGTCTTAGTGGTCCACATACGTCAGTATGTATCACACCAAGAAGATCAGAAGCCCTTTCTAAACTATTTGTAAAAGGTTTCTTGGTCATCTTCCCAAATATGCAAGATTCGCATTTATCAAATGATTCATCATTGATGTCTTGCAAAAGCCCATCGTGTTGCAGCTGTTGCATGCGTTTCTTGCCTATATGAGCAAGTCTACAATGCCAAAGAAATGAAGAATCCAAATCACCTTTGATTCTTTTATTATTGATGCTAAAGACATAATTATTTTTATCAATCATATTATCATGCAAATCAATTTCAAACACACCATTTACTGGAATAACATTAAAGTAAAAAACACCATTTAAAGAAACCGAAATTCCACAATCAGTAAATGTATGAATAAAACCAATATCTTTTAACAAAGAAACAGAAACGACACCCCTAACAATGGAAGGTGCGTAATGACAATCGTTTAATGACAGTACTAAACCCGAAGGTAAAACTAAATCAAACGTGCCTATAGCTTCAACGACTGCATGTGCTCCATTACCCACATGCAGGTATTGTTGTCCATAGGCAAGCTTCCTTGCTCCTCTAAGTCCCTGCAGTGTATTACAAATGTGAATACCACATCCAGTATCATATACCAGGAATTTATTTTATGAGGAAAAGCAAATAATTCTATCATCAAAAGAGCACCTAAAGTACTGGCCACAGTGCCAGTATTTTTATACCTCTTATTGCGCAACTCATCAAGGTAGATTGGACAATTCCTCTTCCAGTGTCCTACCTCGGTGCAGTGATGACAAGCCATATCCTTCTTTGGATTCTCACGCTTTTTGGGAGGGTACTTCTTGGGTTCTTGTTGATAAGTCATAACTTGTTTTCCCTTATCAACTTTACCCTTGCCTTTCCCTTTCTTGTTCGCTAGCGGCTTATTAGGCTTAGAAATCCTACCCTTCTGGATGGTCAGAACCGCAGGTGTATGGGCCTTCTTGGGTCAACCTTTTTCGTAATCAATGAGCATTGCATGTACCTCACTGACTGTCTTCCCCGTGCAATGCATATTGTAATTGCGCACGAAACCATCAAACTCCTTATTAAGGGATCTGTTGATAAGGCCAATTTGTATGTCATTGGGGTAGACATAGTTAAGTCGCCCCAGCTGGTCCATGTAACTCATCATTTCCAGACAGTGGGCGCTCACAGGTTTCCCTTCTCCTTGCTTGCAACTATGAAGAGCATCTATCAGATCATACAGCTCTACAATCACAGGCTTTTCAAACAACCTTTGCAATTCTTCAAGCATGAGATTAGGGAAGTAATTCTCAAACTGCTTTTGCAAGTTTGAATTCATACTCCCGAGCATAATGCAGGCGACCTCATTATACTTGTCATACTCAGATTGCCATGCAGCACGTGTTTCAGCAGTAGCACCAACTGCAGGTTCAGGAGGACAAGGCGTAGTCAAATAATCTAGTCTTTTGGCAACCCTCAAGACAATTATGAGTTGCCGATAGTCAATTTCTCTTGATCAAACATAGATTTGAACGACGAGGCTAGTGCAGTAGATTCAGCTTGAGCCATTTCTACATAAAATAAAAGTTCAAAAGTTAGTACTTTCGATAAGTAAACATTCAAGAAAATAAAATACCCTTTGGTCAATATTCATATTAACCATAGTATTTTCCTTGAATTTTGGATCCTCATTATCATAGTTTCACCACATCAATTGATCTGCTAGTGGTGAAAGTATAGAATAGGTAATTGTTGAAAAACAATAATTGACAAACAAGTTTTCAATTCCAAAAGTTATGGGATTTACAATTTTGCCAAAACAATTAATGCAAAACGTAAACATGTTTCATCCCATCTTATACCTTAAGTCATAGATCTCACTAACTAACTTAATTAAGTTGTCTAATTTAGAAACTGCAAATAATTAAGCTGAGGTCTCACACAACAAAATAATTCACCTTGTAATTGTAATCTAGATCAAGGTCTCACATAACTAAATTACAACTTCAAGTGGTTCATATCATTAGATGGCATAAACTTAAATTTAAAGGGTACAATTTTTGACGTGTAATCAAAACTCATGTATAAAGAAGCATGCATACAACTTTATAGCATAAAATTTTCGAAAAACTTACATAAGATTTTAATTGCTAAGATTGAATTCTACAAAGTTTTAATCGATGCGTTGAGAAACTTACAACTTTGCACTAAGATGCTTCGTACATAGAATGGTTATACAAGGTAACTCCAATCGAACTTACAGAGGGCAGAGGACCAGGTAAGCGCAAAAGCATAACCTTAGACATCCTTTCAGTGTGACTGTGCGCACTTCTTAATTAACCCCTTTATAGTTTGTTCTAGTAGATGAGCCGTTCTAACCATTTAGTACAGTCGCATCAATCGATTAAAAGTTCAAGAATAATACTTAGATAACAAATCAGTTTCGCCATTATTTAGTCCATTCAATTTTCTATTCATAAAAACCCTTTTTGCTTACTAACATGTCAAACAATATATAAACAAAAAAGCATTTTAATAAAAATTAAACACACTCAAATAATATAAACATATAACTAAACAATTTAACATATGTAAAAAACAATTAGCCACATGCATAATTATTTCGATAAACTCTAATAAACAATTCTAGGCGTAAATAAATGCATACATTAACTAGGGCTTTCACCTACAAGGTAGATGAGCCACATACATCGACAAGTCGATTGCGTAAGCCAAAGTTAATTGTATACCAAATAGCACATAACGAATTTTTATTAGTTATAATTGAGGTCTTCCCCAATTCAATAATTATCAAATAAATAGAACATGTGTGTATCACTAAACAATTTATTACAAAACAATACTCCATGGCAAAACATGCATGTTCCACCATGGATTCCACATAACAATTATCACCCAAGATACGCATATTACATGGCACATAACAATTATTCATTAATTAACCACATAAAATTAGCATGCAATCCTAGGGTTTCTACAAGTTTTACAAAATTAAAACCTAATTAAATAAAATAAGGGTAATCGACCCTATAATAAAAAAACTAGGGTTTCGAATTCAAAACCCTAGAAACCATAAAAAGCATGCATATAATCATAAAGATTCAATTTTTAAGTGTTCGGGCATGTCAGGAGAAGGCCACAAACAGCACCAGTTAGAAGAGTCGAAGCGCTCCATGTAGATGGCGTGAGGAGAAGGGGTAGACCCAAACTCAGGTGGGAAGATAGAATTAAGCTCGACTTGAAGGAGCTTCTCTTGTCCGAGGACATGATCTCAGATAGGAAGGCGTGGAGAGATAGAATTAGGTTCTGCGGGTAGTCCAAGCTTGTTGGTTAGGCTAGGAGCTCTGTGGTTTTTGTCTTCTTTAGGAGTTAGGCTGTTGGCGTCTCTTTGTTGCCCTGCCCATGATTTTTGATTTGGTTGCCTCGTCTTTGCTCTGCCGTAGATTTAGGCCCGGTGCGTTGTTTTCTTTGTTTATGTGTTGCCCCTTTACTTGCCTGTTTCCCTTGCCTCATGCGTTTTTTTGTTTTGGTGCCCCTTTTTCGCTCTGCCCTAGTTTTTGCCCCGGTGCGTTGCTTTGCTTTGCTCTGTGTTTGTCCTTAGGTTTGTCTGCTTTTTGTGCCTTAGTTCCTTTTGTTTGTCCTTTGCTTTTATGCCTTTTGCTTGGTACTTTCTTCGGGTTTCTTGTTTTTGTATCTGCTTTGTTGGGCTTGTTTGCGCGCTTTGTTTGTTTTGCCTGCTATCTTTTACCTTTTCATGCATGTTGTTTTCTGCCTTTTGCTCTCACCTCTCTTTTCTTTTTTCTCACCCGCACACCTGCACTTGCCGGAGGTCTCGTTGGAAGCAGTCTCTCTACTCCCGGGTCTATCCTGGGATTAGGGGTACGATCTGTCTACATTCTACCTCCCCCATACCCTGCCCCGGCGGGATTGGGTTTGTTGTTGTTGTTGTTGTTGGTAATTAATTACATCATATTAACGGCTCGTGATGCCACTGTTGGATTTAATACTCATAACAATTAGACTAAAATACACCGTTGGTCCCTAAACTTGGCGGGGTGCATCGCGATGGGACGAAACTGGCCATATTCATCGCCATAGGTCCAAAACATGGCCATTAAATGCCAGATTAGTCCTTTGACCAAGTCAACATCTGATTTTTGTTTTGTAGTCGAGGGTATTTTAGTCCATACACATTTATACTTTTATAACACATTTATATTTTACCCCTTCATCTTTCATCCTCTTCATCATCTACCCAAATCATTCATCTCCCCAACAATCATCCTGGAAAAAATCTGTTGATGAACATCTGCACACCTTACCGTAACAAATAAGCTTAAACAAACACAAAAATAAACACCCAAATAAAATGCAAAATGACTTTCATGAGTAGAATAGCATGGCCACAGTGGGTCCAACATTTACAAAGACACCAACATTTATAGCAGATGTATGTACATGATATAAAAGCTAAAAGTTCATGTGAATGAACAAACTAATTTAGGCCTCTCATACCGCTCAAGAAAGTTGCTCAATTCAAGAATCAAACGGTAATTAGAACAAGAACCAAAACCCAAAAACCTAACTTTAGGGTTTATACAATTCGACCCAACCAAGAAGTCGACCACCAAGATTCACAAGCACAAACGTACTTGTTCTTCGTTCTTGTACACACGTACTATTAGCGATTTGATGTGAAAAGCTAGTTTCTTGAATCACAAATAAAACCAAACACTTGTTTCTTTAGCTTGGAAAAATCGATCCCTTGAGGAGGGGGGTTGTACCGATCGGCCAAGCAAAAGAGGGAGGAGAGGAGAAGAGAAATTAGGTTATTGGTGATCCAAGATTAAGTTATGAATGAATACAAAGGTTTGTATTTATAGGTAACTTAACTTGGTGACCAAGTTTGAGTGGGTTAGGGTTTGGGAACCCATAACCGATCGGTCAAAGCACCCACAAGGAGTTCTAGAACTTTCCCGACTTGTAATTTCATCTCTAGTCCCTTTAGTTTATATTTAACGATCGTTAACCAAACCTCGTTAATTATTTAACTATCGTTATGTTTTATTTCGTGACTAATAATTAATAATAACATTTTATATATTAATTATTAACATCAACTCTCATACGTAATGTGTGCAATCCCGAAGTCTCGAGTTCGAATCCGGACATACGTATATTTAAATATCCATAAAACCTTTCAATGGTTTCCTGAGTTTAAGCATAAATATGCATGATTTGTAACTTATGAGACATGTTATTTGTTATCTAGTTTTATCGAGCATGTAATTTGAATTATGTACATACAAGATTATATTTGTGGGGGCCTGAGACTTTTTTTTTTTTTTTTTTTTTTTTTTTTTTTTTTTTTTTTTTGAACGGCAAATTATCTAGAAAAAAACTAGCAAGAAGCTAGAAAATTACAAAAACAAGGATCTTGGACATTTCAACCAAGAGATCCATTCAAAGTTATTTTTACATCTACTGGAACACCACGTAAAAGAAAGTAACAAAATCTCATCGAAAAGAAGGTCCTTTCGCGGAAGAGAGCTCCCAAACAGAGATTGATTACGGTAATTCCAGATGACCCACCACATAACATAAAAGATACCTTCCAAAATGTCCTTTACACCTTTAGGAAGACGAAGAGAACAAAACCAAGAAAGTCAATCCTCATACGACAAAAGATCAGGAATATCCAATTCCCACCAACGCGCCACTTTGCTAATGAGAGCCCGAGCCATAATGCACGAAAATAAAAGATGTGAACAAGATTCGCCCGCGGTACAACAAATGGGGCAATTAATAGACGAAATTTCAATTCCACGAAGCGACAAATTTAATCTAGATGGTAACTTATCCGAACTCACTTTCCAAGCCAAAATATTAATCTTAATCGGGACTTCCTTAACCCATCTAGTAGGGGAACCTACTGACGGCAGGAGATAATCATCAATATATAAACGAGCAGACTTAACCGAAAATTCACCCGTGGAATCAAGAGACCAAACCCATCTATCCTTAAAGTCAGAAAGAACAACAAATGAACAATATCAAGGAGATGAACATAGTGCTCTTCTTCTAATCCTCCACGAGGAGGTCATCTAAACGAGTGAATAAAGGTAGGATCATTTAGTTTGTCCGCCACTGTCGAAAGCTTATTGCATTCCGATGCATAAATACGTGGAAACATATACATAAAGGGAGAATCAGATAGCCAAACATCCGTCCAAAAAAAAGTCTTCAAACAATTACCAACTTTCTTTTTCATATAGGACAACATATGAATTCCTTTACTGGACAAAGAGTTAAACTCACGAATGATATTTAGCCAGTTGGAAAGACGAGTAACAGTACCTGGATTGTCAAGGGATCCATGATCGCCAAACATAGCTTTAATGACACGATACCACAACGAAGATTCTTGAGACCTGAACCTCCATATCCATTTGAACAAGAGAGCACGATTTGGATTGTCAAGGGATCCATGATTTACAGGCCTCATAGTCAAGTCGATCATGAAAAGTTGAACTGTCATCAAAGTATTTAAAGAGGACCATTCAGTCGTGAAAGATGGCGTTTATAATGTTTTATTAATCAAAAATGTTTTTCTCAC
This sequence comes from Chrysanthemum seticuspe, assembly GCA_019973895.1. Lineage (NCBI taxonomy): Eukaryota > Viridiplantae > Streptophyta > Magnoliopsida > Asterales > Asteraceae > Chrysanthemum > Chrysanthemum seticuspe. The sequence continues at coordinate 231,125,600 of BPTQ01000002.1, read as the reverse complement.
GACCAATCCCAAATGGTAAAGCACAACCTGCTCCACAAGGCGATAGAATGTGATAACGCATATTCCGTTAAGCAGGATCCTCTTTGTTAAAAGATTCTCACGGATAGCAAGATATGCTCTATTTACGGCAAATCATGATTTTAGGAATACCAAGTAATCACCCCAATTTTCATTCAGACGTCAAGAAAAAGTTTAGAAATTTTTTCGAATAAAATAGCAGCATTTAAGTTAAAAGGTTTCTGTGTGTGATATTTTTTGTTGGTTTGTAGCACATTACAAACAGTTATCTTATGCATTGTGTTGATTTTTCTGCGCATCATGACTCCTTATTTTGTTGGTTGTAGTCAATGGCTGAGGCACTGGACACTAAAGTTAAGATCAACACCGTAGTGCTAAAATTATTGAACTTTGATCCAAGAAATAACTTGTACTTATCGTTCTATGATTATATTAGAACTGCAGTAGGACAAAATGATTTTTGAATGGTCTATATGTATATAAGTTCCACTTATCACCAATACTAAGATTAAATTGTGTGTGAGAGATCCTTTTACTCACTTGAATGATGTGTGAATTTTGTTTATTGCTCAACATTGGGTAGAAGCATTAATAAAAAAGGTCTAAAATGTGTTACATGGATTTAGGAAATGCACAAGTCATAATTATAATACAATCTTCCTAGTTTGTGTGATCACATGAAATATAATTCTGATGCTATGTGGTTTTGACACATCAACTTCTTTCAGAGAGGTGAAATAAAGTTTTATAGCAAACATGATAATAGATTAAGTGGGTCGAATCAGCAAAAATGATAACAGGTCAAGTGGGTCGAATGTTATAAAAAAGATATGGCTGTAGTATTAAGTGGGTCGAATTAACAAAAATGATAACAGGTCAAGGATAATGGATAAGCATTTGTGTGGGTCAACCAACAAAACCTAATCCAACCCGTTTTGACTTGCGCGGCCAGCTATTCTTTTCCACCTCTACCTGAACCTCAACTGTCTGTAATAAGATTTTATAAATGGTGAATTTACCCTCTATGGTTTGTTAATATACAGTGTCATCACTATGTGGATGCTGATCTTTTTTTGTAATATGAACAGGGGCATTTGCACACCTACAGATTCTGTGACAACGTGTGGACCTTCATTCTTCAGGGTGGTTAAACCCTTACAAAGATGTGCTAAAAAATGAAAATATGCCTAAACTATTGTTATTAACAATGATCAACTAGTTGACGATAACCAAAAATTTGAACATTATAAATGACAGATTACTAGCTGATTGCTTCTAGATTCTATAGCAACGTACGCCTTTCTTCGTTCATGGTTCATTACTACCCAAACATATCTTACATTACTATAATTATCAAAACCCTTGTGTATGAACATAAAATGTTATCAAAACCCTTGTGTATTATGACTTATATCAAAACACATCAAATATGATTTATGTCAAAGCGCAATGCCGCAATGCATTCACGAGGCATATAACTAGTAATATGTGAAAACATATCAAACAAAAAGGTTTATGTACACATCTAATAAAAAAACAGTTAATACACACTAAAAATAAGAGTCAAGATGATTATACTTGTAAAATATTAAACAAATAGTGTCAACTCACCTATCCCACATCGACCAGAGGAAGAAGTTATCACTAGTTTATATACCGCATCTAAATGGCTATCTTTGTCCCTTCGGGGACATCCGATAAAATTGGAACGATAAAGAGAAGATTAGCATGGCCCTTGCGCAAGGATGATACGCACAAATCGAGGAATGGTCTAAATTTTTTACCAAACCATTTTCATACTCTAATTTGCTTCTTTTTCTCTTTTTTAAAGCTTATTTGTTTGAATACAGAGAAGAGACACGCACAAATCGAGAAATGGTCCAAATTTTTTTCCCAACCATTTTCATACTCTAATTTGCTTCTTTTTCTCTTTTTTAAAGCTTATTTGTTTGAATACAGAGAAGATTAGCATGGCCCCTGCGCAAGGATGACACGCACAAATCGAGAAATGGTCCAAATTTTTTTCCCAACCATTTTCATACTCTAATTTGCTTCTTTTTCTCTTTTTTAAAGCTTATTTGTTTGAATATAGGCGTCATGGACACAACGTAGTAGCCGAGGTATTTACTTCCATAATCTCGTCGTTTTTTTTTTTTTAATTTCACAATACAATAACTCGGGATTTAATCCCATACATTTTCATACTCAGCCTGAACTCTAATTTGCTTCTTTTTCTCTTTTTTAAAGCTTATTTGTTTGAATATAGGCGTCATGGACACAACGTAGTAGCCGAGGTATTTACTTCCATAATCTCATCGTTTTTTTTTTTTTAATTTCACAATACAATAACTCGAGATTTAATCCCATAGAGATGATAAATCTTTCACCTGTCAATTCAATGAATGCATTACCTATCGACGATATTGAATCGGATCAATATCATGAATAACAATATCTGAGCTATTAAATTAATTAGTCGTGGAGAATTAATAGTATATAACATATGAAGGTCTTTTATCCATACGGAATCCAAGATAGGATTCCCGGACCAATAAAAAATTAAAAATTCCTTTATTTATCCTTCTTTTCTGTTCTTTCTTTTCTATAACCTACCTTAGGTCTTCCTTGTAGAACCATCAAATGAAGTATAATCTAACCCGTCCGTTTCCATTAACTACAAAACCCACCAACAAACAATACAAGCGAAGTGGAAAAAGACAGGAATTATGTTTTAAATTTTAGTGATCCTCTTTTCTTTGGAAGACAAAACAAAGAAGTATGGGAAAGACGAGTCGCGGCAGAAAAGATGAAATATTCTGTCAACTTCACTATTTTAGTTATTTTCATTTTATTTTAGGGTGTGTTCTTTCTTCGAGAGAATCCTGAAAAAAAAAAGAGGGAAACCCCTTCAGAATTCAATTATTCTCTCTGTCCCTTCATTTCACAGAAAATGGAGAGGCGAATTGATGTACTTATTGGATCCGTCGGGACTGACGGGGCTCGAACCCGTAACATCCGCCTTGACAGGGCGGTGCTCTAGCCTATTGAACATGGCCCCTGCGCAAGGATGACACGCACAAATCGAGAAATGGTCCAAATTTTTTTCCCAACCGTTTTCATACTCAGCCTGAACTCTAATTTGCTTCTTTTTCCTCTTTTTTAAAGCTTATTTGTTTGAATATAGGCGTCATGGACACAACGTAGTAGCCGAGGTAGTCTCTTAAACTATATGAAATGGTCCAAAATTTTTTCCCAACCGTTTTCATACTCAGCCTGAACTCTAATTTGCTTCTTTTTCTCTTTTTTAAAGCTTATTTGTTTGAATATAGGCGTCATGGACACAACGTAGTAGCCGAGGTAGTCTGAAACTATATGGTCTATATCGAAATGTATGTCAAGTTGTCAACTGCTTTTTTGTCCTCATTTCCAAACACTCTACATGTAATTTCAGGTAATGAATCTGATTGGTGATGTTAAGGGAAAGGTTGCTGTGATGGTAGATGTATGATCAACACTGCTGGTGAGTCGTAAAAATCATGATCCAAATTTATAAAAACATGGAGAGTCACACATTTTTCGGCTACCTTTATAAAGTTAATTATGTGGTAATTTGAGCCTGCATCTAATTATCCATCATTTCCAACTGTTTGTGTAACAATTCTTTTACACCGATTATTTGTGCTAAACATATGCTCTAGCTAATAATCTTTGCTTTAATCATAACCGTTCAAGCTCTTTTAGCCACCTCAAAGTGGTTAAAGTACAAATAATTATGCTATGTTCTAATCTCTTTAATATACCCCCAAAGGCTATCTTGGCAACAACAAAATATATTATACTGTAACTGTTTTATAATTGATTGTGTTTGCATTATAGCTCTACATCGATCGTTATAAATTTATAACATTAACATATTGCATATTATTTTTTAGGAACTATGCTCTACTACATGGTGTATTCAGGTAGATCACATGCTTATCATTGATTTTAATGACCCGCACTTGGAAAAAAGAGCTTATGTTTTTACTTTTTATTATCAGTTCAAGTTACACACTAACATGCCACATAAATTTTGATGTCTCGGAATTTCATCTTAATGTAACTAATATATTTGCGCTTTTTTTTTACATGCCCCCTGCAATTGAGAGGTTGTCAAGCAGTCTTTTCCAAGAAGTGATTGTTACTAACACAACTCCTCTAAAGGAACAACATTACTTCCCACAGCTGACTGTTCTTTCGGTAGCAAATCTTATGGGTGATACCATTTGGCGTATCCACGATGTTAGCTCTGTAAGTAGCATCTTCACATGAACTTTGAGAATTGGAAGTGCCACTACCAAAATTATGGCTCAAATCCATTTTTCTTATAAGTAGATAGGTTTAACGATAAGTGGTTCTGGTGTAACATTGCTGTTTACTTATAAACCGACTGTGGTCAATTTTGCTGCATATTTTATGGAACTACTTATTCTTTTGGAAAGGGCCTTTTGCATTCAGGTGAAAACAGGCTTAGATTCTGACATTCTGTTTGCATTGGTTAAACCGATTGTGGCTATCTTGACATTCTGTTTTCAATGCTTCGATGTAATTTGTTTCTCTTACTTTCCTTGGATAGATGATTTTCGGCGGTTGGCAAGTGTATTCATAATATAATGTAGTAGCGACAGACGGCAATTATTTGACGACACAGAATGAACATAGTGTGAGAACTGATTTTACCATTCCTTGTCATGGGTTATACAGTATCAGTTTTCGGGTTTGCCTGATCTGGTCTAATATCGCATTCATGGCTAGTGGTGGTATTAGTTCATGGATCTATATATGAAAACATCAAAGGTGTTATGGATGTACATCCTAATATCCTATGAATGTGATTCAAAACTTGTGCTCTATTTATGGATTTCATTTATGCTTTAAGATAAGAAAATAGGCTTAATTAACCAAAAAAAAAAGGAACAATTTAAAGTTTAAACAACATTATATGCAAACTAAAACATAGAAAAAAATATAACGTCAACAGCAGGGTTCGAACCTGCGCGGGCGTAGCCCAACAGATTTCAAGTCTGTCTCCTTAACCACTCGGACATATTGACTCTTGTTTCATAGATCTAAACATAATGAATTAAGAAGCATTTATATTAAAACAGCAAGAATTAACTTAGACCAAGACTCTAATCCAGTATGAAAGGATCACAATTTCTTTGAAGGAACAACATTGCTACCCGTTGCTGACTGTTCTGTCGGTAGCAAACCTTTGAGTGAGACCATTTTGGCTTATTCATGACGATAGTTCAGTAATTCGGAGCCACTACCGAAATTATAGCTGAAATAAATAGGTTTGACAATTACTCGACAAGTGGTTCCTGCGTAACATTATTGTTTACTTTTAAACTAATTGCGTTGGTCATTTATGCTGCTTATTTTATAACATTGCTTATTTTTCAAAAAGGCTTATGCCGTTTTGTATTTAAATGTAAAAAAAAAAATGCTAAAATTTTGTTTGCATTGGTAATGCTCCGAACTGAAGTGAGTACACCTTATTTGTTTAACTCTTGACATTGCAACATTTGAGCTTTTTATTCAACAACCGACTTAAAAAAGCACGTGTTTCATTTGTAGAAGATTTGGCAAGTTAATTCATATTATAACGAGTATGCGATTAGTTGACACTCATGGATACCCGTAATATGATTTGTAATCTATGTGACGAAACATAGTTTCAGCTCCTCAAGTGCTTGTAGGTTGAACTTATTTTTGTATGTGGAATCCCACATGGAGTAAAAAAAGAAAATGATGCTTATTTATATACCATGGTGTGAATAGCCTACACAAGTTGAGATTAGTATTATATTGTTGGGGGTCTTAGATCTTTGATCTTATAAAGCAAGAAAATAACATCATAGTACTAGTACCCCATAATTGTTACAAGTTCTTACCTTTTTGTCATTTAAGATACTGAAAAGTATGTATCCTAGATTTTAAGTATCGAATTATAAGTATGTATCCTTGATGTTAACTACTCCGTATGTATTGTTACAAGTTCTTACCTTTTTGTCATTTAAGATACTGAAAAGTATGTATCCTAGATTTTAAGTATCGAATTATAAGTATGTATCCTTGATGTTAACTACTCCGTATGTATTAGAGGAAAAATTGTACTCCAATTTTTACAATAGATAATACTAATTTTTTTTTTGGTAAAGGGTTTATACCCGGTGAATATATAAAATTATTGAATTAAGAGAATGTAGTTTGATTTTCTTTTGTATTTGATAATGTAGAGATGTTAAACGTCCTAAATCTAATACACACATAACATTATTTAACTTATACATTAAGGGATTCATCAATTTTACAAGAATTCACGTGTCAACATGTATGATTTTGTCTATTTGACGTAGTGATTGTATGTGTTGTACGAGGAGCATAGTAACTATGAGCAGGGGCAATCTTAAGATCTCGAGAGGACTAAAGCGAGATCTCATATAGAGCTTTGATTTTCCCAAACTGCTTGTTCTTTTATGGTTGACATTATTCAATAATTAGCTAATTATAAATGCTCATAAATCTATAAAGCAACTAAAATAAAGTGAATGTAAAAATTTAGAAACAATAAAATCTATCTTCAAGCAAATTAAGATCGGAAGAGCTTAGAAAAATGTTTGTAATTTGCAAGATTGAATTGCGTTATGGTTTCCTTCAAGTGTTTAAGCATAAATATGTGTGATTTGTAACTTACGAGACATGTTATTTGCTATCTAGTTTTATCGAGCATGTAATTTGTATTATGTACATACAAGATCATATTTTTTGGGTCCTGAGGCTTAAAATTATTGATTTACAGGCCTCATTGTCAAGTCAGACATGAAAAGTTGAATTGTCATCAAAGTCTTTAAAGAGGACCATTCAGTCCTGAAAGATGGCGTTCTTTATAATGTTTTATTAATCAAAAATGTTTTTCTCACGGCCAATCCCAAATGGCAAAGCAGAACCTGCTCCACAAGGCGATAGAATGTGATAAGCATATTCCGTTCAGCAGGATCCTCTTTGTTAAAAGATTCTCACCTGATGTGATAACAAAATATGCTCTATTTACGGCAATTCATCACTGGTTTTTACGAATATCAAGTAATCGCCCCAAATTTCATTCAGTCGTCAAGAAAAAATCACAAACTTTTTCGAATAAAATAGCAGCATTTGGCTATTAACAGGTATTTCATCCAGAAGACAAATGGCTACATTTGAGATGTACCACAGGTCAACAATTGGAATGTGTTTAACTGATACTTTAGATGAGATGGTGTCGACCGGGAAACTTGGCGCTTACTTTGCTATCCAAGTGCTTTTTCAGTTCGACAAGGTGTCTGTTAAGCTTCATTAACTTTGTGTTAATTTCATGAATATTTACTATGCATTGTGTTGAGCTTTCTGCGCATCATGACTCCTTATTTTGTTGGTTGTAGTCAATGGCTGAGGCACTGGACACTAAAGTTAAGACCAAGGGGAGGTAAATGGTTCTATCTATTTGCCTTAATAAGACCGTGGTGCTAAACTTACTGAGCTTTAATCCAAGTAATACCTTGTTCTTTTCGTGCTGTGATTATATTAGAACTGCAGTAGGGCAGAATGATTTTTGAATGCCTATATCTATATAAGTTCCACTTATCACCACTACTAAGATTAAATTGTGTGTGAGAGATCCTTGGGTAGGTGCATTAATAAAAAATATGGTCTAAAACGTGTTACTTGGATTTAGGAAATGCAAAGTCGTAATAATTATCATACAATCTTTCTGGTTTGTGTGATCACATGAAGTATAATTCTGATGCTATGTGATTTTGACACATCGACTTCTTTCAGACAGGTGAAATAAAGTTTTATAGCAAACATGATAATAGATTAAGTGGGTCGAATTAACAAAAATGATAACAGGTCAAGTGGGTCGAATGTTACAAAAAAAATACGGCTGTAATATTATTGTTTCTGTAAGCACTCAATGCATTAATCGGTCAGCACTCAATGCATTAATCGGTCATAGGAGAATGGATAAGCATTTGTGTGGGTCAACCAAAAAAAGGCAATCCAACCCGTTTTGACTTGCGGCCAGCCATTCTTTTCCGCCTCTACCTGAACCTCAACTGTCCGTGATAAGATTTTATAAATGGTCAATATACCCTCTCTGGCTTACTTTGTGGATGCTGATCTTTTTTGGTAACATGAACAGGGGCATTTGCACACCTACAGATTATGTGACAACATGTGGACCTTCATTCTTCAGGGTTGTTAAACCATTTCAAAGATGTGTTTAAAGAAAATGAAAATATGCCTAAACTATTGTTATTAACAATTATCAACTAGTTGACGATAACCATAAGTTTCAACATTATAAATGACAGATTACTTCTAGATCTCCTGTACCAGCGTACGCCTTTCTTCTTTCATGGTCCATTAGACCATTACTAGTTTACTACCCAAACATATCTTACATAGTTACATTACTATTAGTTATCAAAAGCCTTGTGTATGAACATATAATGTTATCAAAACCCATGTGTATTATATCAAAACACATCAAGTTTAGGGTGTGTTTGTTTCATTAAGATGTTTTGGGTCTGAATGACTACCGCATCTTACTAGTAAGAGGTGGCTAGAAAGTCTAAATCTGAAAGAAATAATGTTGTTTGTTTCTTGTATGAGTGTCCGAATGATTTTAAGTGCTCGTTTTTGCAATTTATTTATTAAACCAAAGCAATACGATAATAAGTAACTTATGTAAATATGAAACAAGACTTTTTATCATAAATATAACATAGTTAATAAACAATCAAATATATTATATAAAGTTTACAAAACGAGTAAGAGGCAGTAAGACAAGTCCCCACCTCTTACTGAGTAAGATGTTATATGTCTAACTGGGTCTTACTCAAAAGAAAAAAACAAACAAGTAAAACGTCTGCCCACCTCTTACTGGTAAGAGTAAAAGGGCTAGTAAGACTTTTTTACAAAAAACAAACACACCCTTATGTCAAAGCCCAATGCATTCACGGGGTATATAACTAGTAATATGTGAAAACGTATCAAACTAAAAGGTTTATATATACATCTAATATAAAAAACAGTTAATACACACTAAAAATAAGAGTCAAGATGATTATTCTTGTAAAATATTAACCAAATGGTATCAACTCACCTAGCTATCCCACATCGACCAGAGGAAGAAGTTATTACTAGTTTATATACCGCCTCTAAACGGCAAATCATTGTCCCTTCGGGGACATCCGATAAAATTGGAACGATACAGAGAAGATTAGCATGGCCCCTGCGCAAGGATGACACGCACAAATCGAGAAATGGTCCAAATTTTTTTCCCAAACGTTTTCATACTCAGCCTTAACTCTAATATGCTTCTTTTTCTCTTTTTTAAAGCTTATTTGTTTGAATATAGGCGTCATGGGCTACTGACACAACGTACTAGCCGAGGTAGTCTGAAACTATATGGTCTATATCGAATTGTATGTCAAGTTGTCAACTGCTTTTTTGTCCTCATTTCCAAACACTCTACATGTGATTGGTGATGTTATGGGAAAGGTAGCTGTGATGGTAGCCGTATGATCGACACTGCTGGTGAGTCGTAAAAATCATGATCCAAATTTATAAAAACATGGAGAGTCACACATTTTTCTGCTACCTTTATAAAGTTAATTATGTGGTAATTTGAGCCTGCATCTAATTATCCATCATTTCCAACTGTTTGTATAACCATTCTTTTACACCGATTATTTGTGCTAACCATATGCTCTAATAATCTTTGCTTTAATCATAACCATTCAAGCTCTTTTAGCCACCTCAAAGTGGTTAAAGTGCAAATAATTATGCTATGTTCTAATCTCTTTAATATACCCCCAAAGGCTATCTTGGCAACAACAAAATATATTATGTTGTAACTGTTTTATAATTGATTTTGTTTGCATTATAGCTCTACATCGATCGTTATAAATTTATAACATTAACATATTGCATATTATTTTTTAGGAACTATGCTTTACTACATGGTGTATTCAGGTAGATGAGTAGATCACATGCTTATCATTGATTTTAATGACCCACACTTGGAAAAAAGGGCTTATGTTTTTACTTTTTATTATCAGTTCAAGTTACACACTAACATGCCACATGAATTTTGATGTCTAGGAATTTCATCTTAATGTAACTAATATATTTGCACTTTTTTTTTACAGCCCCCTGCAATTGAGAGGTTGTCAAGCAGTCTTTTCCAAGAAGTGATTGTTACTAACACAACTCCTCTAAAGGAACAACATTACTTCCCACAGCTGACTGTTCTTTCGGTAGCAAATCTTATGGGTGATACCATTTGGCGTATCCACGATGTTAGCTCTGTAAGTAGCATCTTCACATGAACTTTGAGAATTGGAAGTGCCACTACCAAAATTATGGCTCAAATCCATTTTTCTTATAAGTAGATAGGTTTAACGATAAGTGGTTCTGGTGTAACATTGCTGTTTACTTATAAACCGACTGTGGTCAATTTTGCTGCATATTTTATGGAATTACTTATTCTTTTGGAAAGGGCCTTTTGCATTCAGGTGAAAACAGGCTTAGATTCTGACATTCTGTTTGCATTGGTTAAACCGATTGTGGCTATCTTGACATTCTGTTTTCAATGCTTCGATGTAATTTGTTTCTCTTACATTCCTTGGATAGATGATTTTCGGCGGTTGGCAAGTGTATTCATAATATAATGTAGTAGCGACAGACGGCGATTATTTGACGACACAGAATGAACATAGTGTGAGAACTGATTTTACCATTCCTTGTCATGGGTTATACAGTATCAGTTTTCGGGTTTGCCTGATCTGGTCTAATATCGCATTCATGGCTAGTGGTGGTATTAGTTCATGGATCTATATATGAAAACATCAAAGGTGTTATGGATGTACATCCTATGAATGTGATTCAAAACTTGTGCTCTATTTATGGATTTCATTTATGCTTTAAGATAAGAAAATAGGCTTAATTAACCAAAAAAAAAAGGAACAATTTAAAGTTTAAACAACATTATATGCAAACTAAAACATAGAAAAAATTATAACGTCAACAGCAGGGTTCGAACCTGCGCGGGCGTAGCCCAACAGATTTCAAGTCTGTCTCCTTAACCACTCGGACGTATTGACTCTTGTTTCATAAATCTAAACATAATGAATTAAGAAGCATTTATATTAAAACAGCAAGCATTAACTTAGACCAATTTCTTTGAAGGAACAACATTGCTACCCGTTGCTGACTGTTCTGTCGGTAGCAAACCTTTGAGTGAGACCTTTTGGCTTATTCATGACGATAGTTCAGTAAGTTGGAGCCACTATCGAAATTATAGCTGAAATAAATAGGTTTGACAATTACTCGATAAGTGGTTCCTGCGTAACATTATTGTTTACTTTTAAACTGATTGTGTTGGTCATTTATGCTTCTTATTTTATAACATTGCTTATTTTTCAAAAAGGCTTATGCAGTTTTGTATTTAACTGTAAAAAAAAATCTTAAATTTTGTTTGCATTGGTAATGCTCTGAACTGAAGTGGGTACACCTTATTTGTTTAACTCTTGACATTGCAACATTTGAGCTTTTTATTCAATAACCGACTTAAAAAAACACGTGTTTCATTTGTACAAGATTTGGCAAGTTAATTCATGTTATAACGAGTATGCGATTAGTTGACACTCATGGATACCGGTAATATGATTTGTAATCTATGTGACGAAACATAGTTTCAGCTCCTCAAGTTCTTGTAGGTTGAACTTATTTTTGTATGTGGAATCCCACATGGAGTAAAGAAAGAAAATGATGCTTATTTATATACCATGGTGTGAATGACCTACACAAGTTGAGATTAGTATTATATTGTTGGGGGTCTTAGATGTTTGATGTTATAAAGCAAGAAAATAACATTAAATTCTCTTAGATCTCTATAATTCTTACAAGTTCTTACCTTTTTGTCATTTAAGATACTGAAAAGTATGTATCGTTCTTACCTTTTGTCATTTAAGATACTGAAAAGTATGTATCCTAGATTTTAAGTATCGAATTATAAGTATGTATCCTTGATGTTAACTACTCCGTATGTATTAGAGGAAAAATTGTACTCCAATTTTTACAATAGATAATACTAATTTTTTTTTTGGTAAAGGGTTTATACCCGGTGAATATATAAAATTATTGAATTAAGAGAATGTAGTTTGATTTTCTTTGTATTTGATAATGTAGAGATGTTAAACGTCCTAAATCTAATACACACATAACATTATTTAACTTATACATTAAGGGATTCATCAATTTTACAAGAATTCACGTGTCAACATGTATGATTTTGTCTATTTGACGTAGTGATTGTATGTGTTGTACGAGGAGCATAGTAACTATGAGCAGGGGCAATCTTAAGATCTCGAGAGGACTAAAGCGAGATCTCATATAGAGCTTTGATTTTCCCAAACTGCTTGTTCTTTTATGGTTGACATTATTCAATAATTAGCTAATTATAAATGCTCATAAATCTATAAAGCAACTAAAATAAAGTGAATGTAAAAATTAGAAACAATAAAATCTATCTTCAAGCAAATTAAGATCGGAAGAGCTTAGAAAAATGTTTGTAATTTGCAAGATTGAATTGCGTTATGGTTTCCTTCAAGTGTTTAAGCATAAATATGTGTGATTTGTAACTTACGAGACATGTTATTTGCTATCTAGTTTTATCGAGCATGTAATTTGTATTATGTACATACAAGATCATATTTTTTGGGTCCTGAGGCTTAAAATTATTGATTTACAGGCCTCATTGTCAAGTCAGACATGAAAAGTTGAATTGTCATCAAAGTCTTTAAAGAGGACCATTCAGTCCTGAAAGATGGCGTTCTTTATAATGTTTTATTAATCAAAAATGTTTTTCTCACGGCCAATCCCAAATGGCAAAGCAGAACCTGCTCCACAAGGCGATAGAATGTGATAAGCATATTCCGTTCAGCAGGATCCTCTTTGTTAAAAGATTCTCACCTGATGTGATAACAAAATATGCTCTATTTACGGCAATTCATCACTGGTTTTTACGAATATCAAGTAATCGCCCCAAATTTCATTCAGTCGTCAAGAAAAAATCACAAACTTTTTCGAATAAAATAGCAGCATTTGGCTATTAACAGGTATTTCATCCAGAAGACAAATGGCTACATTTGAGATGTACCACAGGTCAACAATTGGAATGTGTTTAACTGATACTTTAGATGAGATGGTGTCGACCGGGAAACTTGGCGCTTACTTTGCTATCCAAGTGCTTTTTCAGTTCGACAAGGTGTCTGTTAAGCTTCATTAACTTTGTGTTAATTTCATGAATATTTACTATGCATTGTGTTGAGCTTTCTGCGCATCATGACTCCTTATTTTGTTGGTTGTAGTCAATGGCTGAGGCACTGGACACTAAAGTTAAGACCAAGGGGAGGTAAATGGTTCTATCTATTTGCCTTAATAAGACCGTGGTGCTAAACTTACTGAGCTTTAATCCAAGTAATACCTTGTTCTTTTCGTGCTGTGATTATATTAGAACTGCAGTAGGGCAGAATGATTTTTGAATGCCTATATCTATATAAGTTCCACTTATCACCACTACTAAGATTAAATTGTGTGTGAGAGATCCTTGGGTAGGTGCATTAATAAAAAATATGGTCTAAAACGTGTTACTTGGATTTAGGAAATGCAAAGTCGTAATAATTATCATACAATCTTTCTGGTTTGTGTGATCACATGAAGTATAATTCTGATGCTATGTGATTTTGACACATCGACTTCTTTCAGACAGGTGAAATAAAGTTTTATAGCAAACATGATAATAGATTAAGTGGGTCGAATTAACAAAAATGATAACAGGTCAAGTGGGTCGAATGTTACAAAAAAAATACGGCTGTAATATTATTGTTTCTGTAAGCACTCAATGCATTAATCGGTCAGCACTCAATGCATTAATCGGTCATAGGAGAATGGATAAGCATTTGTGTGGGTCAACCAAAAAAAGGCAATCCAACCCGTTTTGACTTGCGGCCAGCCATTCTTTTCCGCCTCTACCTGAACCTCAACTGTCCGTGATAAGATTTTATAAATGGTCAATATACCCTCTCTGGCTTACTTTGTGGATGCTGATCTTTTTTGGTAACATGAACAGGGGCATTTGCACACCTACAGATTATGTGACAACATGTGGACCTTCATTCTTCAGGGTTGTTAAACCATTTCAAAGATGTGTTTAAAGAAAATGAAAATATGCCTAAACTATTGTTATTAACAATTATCAACTAGTTGACGATAACCATAAGTTTCAACATTATAAATGACAGATTACTTCTAGATCTCCTGTACCAGCGTACGCCTTTCTTCTTTCATGGTCCATTAGACCATTACTAGTTTACTACCCAAACATATCTTACATAGTTACATTACTATTAGTTATCAAAAGCCTTGTGTATGAACATATAATGTTATCAAAACCCATGTGTATTATATCAAAACACATCAAGTTTAGGGTGTGTTTGTTTCATTAAGATGTTTTGGGTCTGAATGACTACCGCATCTTACTAGTAAGAGGTGGCTAGAAAGTCTAAATCTGAAAGAAATAATGTTGTTTGTTTCTTGTATGAGTGTCCGAATGATTTTAAGTGCTCGTTTTTGCAATTTATTTATTAAACCAAAGCAATACGATAATAAGTAACTTATGTAAATATGAAACAAGACTTTTTATCATAAATATAACATAGTTAATAAACAATCAAATATATTATATAAAGTTTACAAAACGAGTAAGAGGCAGTAAGACAAGTCCCCACCTCTTACTGAGTAAGATGTTATATGTCTAACTGGGTCTTACTCAAAAGAAAAAAACAAACAAGTAAAACGTCTGCCCACCTCTTACTGGTAAGAGTAAAAGGGCTAGTAAGACTTTTTTACAAAAAACAAACACACCCTTATGTCAAAGCCCAATGCATTCACGGGGTATATAACTAGTAATATGTGAAAACGTATCAAACTAAAAGGTTTATATATACATCTAATATAAAAAACAGTTAATACACACTAAAAATAAGAGTCAAGATGATTATTCTTGTAAAATATTAACCAAATGGTATCAACTCACCTAGCTATCCCACATCGACCAGAGGAAGAAGTTATTACTAGTTTATATACCGCCTCTAAACGGCAAATCATTGTCCCTTCGGGGACATCCGATAAAATTGGAACGATACAGAGAAGATTAGCATGGCCCCTGCGCAAGGATGACACGCACAAATCGAGAAATGGTCCAAATTTTTTTCCCAAACGTTTTCATACTCAGCCTTAACTCTAATATGCTTCTTTTTCTCTTTTTTAAAGCTTATTTGTTTGAATATAGGCGTCATGGGCTACTGACACAACGTACTAGCCGAGGTAGTCTGAAACTATATGGTCTATATCGAATTGTATGTCAAGTTGTCAACTGCTTTTTTGTCCTCATTTCCAAACACTCTACATGTGATTGGTGATGTTATGGGAAAGGTAGCTGTGATGGTAGCCGTATGATCGACACTGCTGGTGAGTCGTAAAAATCATGATCCAAATTTATAAAAACATGGAGAGTCACACATTTTTCTGCTACCTTTATAAAGTTAATTATGTGGTAATTTGAGCCTGCATCTAATTATCCATCATTTCCAACTGTTTGTATAACCATTCTTTTACACCGATTATTTGTGCTAACCATATGCTCTAATAATCTTTGCTTTAATCATAACCATTCAAGCTCTTTTAGCCACCTCAAAGTGGTTAAAGTGCAAATAATTATGCTATGTTCTAATCTCTTTAATATACCCCCAAAGGCTATCTTGGCAACAACAAAATATATTATGTTGTAACTGTTTTATAATTGATTTTGTTTGCATTATAGCTCTACATCGATCGTTATAAATTTATAACATTAACATATTGCATATTATTTTTTAGGAACTATGCTTTACTACATGGTGTATTCAGGTAGATGAGTAGATCACATGCTTATCATTGATTTTAATGACCCACACTTGGAAAAAAGGGCTTATGTTTTTACTTTTTATTATCAGTTCAAGTTACACACTAACATGCCACATGAATTTTGATGTCTAGGAATTTCATCTTAATGTAACTAATATATTTGCACTTTTTTTTTACAGCCCCCTGCAATTGAGAGGTTGTCAAGCAGTCTTTTCCAAGAAGTGATTGTTACTAACACAACTCCTCTAAAGGAACAACATTACTTCCCACAGCTGACTGTTCTTTCGGTAGCAAATCTTATGGGTGATACCATTTGGCGTATCCACGATGTTAGCTCTGTAAGTAGCATCTTCACATGAACTTTGAGAATTGGAAGTGCCACTACCAAAATTATGGCTCAAATCCATTTTTCTTATAAGTAGATAGGTTTAACGATAAGTGGTTCTGGTGTAACATTGCTGTTTACTTATAAACCGACTGTGGTCAATTTTGCTGCATATTTTATGGAATTACTTATTCTTTTGGAAAGGGCCTTTTGCATTCAGGTGAAAACAGGCTTAGATTCTGACATTCTGTTTGCATTGGTTAAACCGATTGTGGCTATCTTGACATTCTGTTTTCAATGCTTCGATGTAATTTGTTTCTCTTACATTCCTTGGATAGATGATTTTCGGCGGTTGGCAAGTGTATTCATAATATAATGTAGTAGCGACAGACGGCGATTATTTGACGACACAGAATGAACATAGTGTGAGAACTGATTTTACCATTCCTTGTCATGGGTTATACAGTATCAGTTTTCGGGTTTGCCTGATCTGGTCTAATATCGCATTCATGGCTAGTGGTGGTATTAGTTCATGGATCTATATATGAAAACATCAAAGGTGTTATGGATGTACATCCTATGAATGTGATTCAAAACTTGTGCTCTATTTATGGATTTCATTTATGCTTTAAGATAAGAAAATAGGCTTAATTAACCAAAAAAAAAAGGAACAATTTAAAGTTTAAACAACATTATATGCAAACTAAAACATAGAAAAAATTATAACGTCAACAGCAGGGTTCGAACCTGCGCGGGCGTAGCCCAACAGATTTCAAGTCTGTCTCCTTAACCACTCGGACGTATTGACTCTTGTTTCATAAATCTAAACATAATGAATTAAGAAGCATTTATATTAAAACAGCAAGCATTAACTTAGACCAATTTCTTTGAAGGAACAACATTGCTACCCGTTGCTGACTGTTCTGTCGGTAGCAAACCTTTGAGTGAGACCTTTTGGCTTATTCATGACGATAGTTCAGTAAGTTGGAGCCACTATCGAAATTATAGCTGAAATAAATAGGTTTGACAATTACTCGATAAGTGGTTCCTGCGTAACATTATTGTTTACTTTTAAACTGATTGTGTTGGTCATTTATGCTTCTTATTTTATAACATTGCTTATTTTTCAAAAAGGCTTATGCAGTTTTGTATTTAACTGTAAAAAAAATCTTAAATTTTGTTTGCATTGGTAATGCTCTGAACTGAAGTGGGTACACCTTATTTGTTTAACTCTTGACATTGCAACATTTGAGCTTTTTATTCAATAACCGACTTAAAAAAACACGTGTTTCATTTGTACAAGATTTGGCAAGTTAATTCATGTTATAACGAGTATGCGATTAGTTGACACTCATGGATACCGGTAATATGATTTGTAATCTATGTGACGAAACATAGTTTCAGCTCCTCAAGTTCTTGTAGGTTGAACTTATTTTTGTATGTGGAATCCCACATGGAGTAAAGAAAGAAAATGATGCTTATTTATATACCATGGTGTGAATGACCTACACAAGTTGAGATTAGTATTATATTGTTGGGGTCTTAGATGTTTGATGTTATAAAGCAAGAAAATAACATTAAATTCTCTTAGATCTCTATAATTCTTACAAGTTCTTACCTTTTTGTCATTTAAGATACTGAAAAGTATGTATCCTTGATGTTAAGTACTCCGTATGTATTAGAGGAAAAATTGTACTCCAATTTTTACAATAGATAATACTATTTTTTTTTTTTTTTTGGGTAGAGGGTTTATACCCGGTGAATATATAAAATTATTGAACTAAGAGAATGTAGTTTGATTTTCTTTTGTATTTGATAATGTAGCGATGTTAAACGTCCTAAATCTAATACACAAACTTATACATTAAGGGATTCATCTTTTACAAGAATTCACATGTCAACATGTATGATTTAGTCTATTTGACGTAGTGATTGTATGTGTTGTACGAGGAGCATAGTAACTATGAGCAGGGGCAATCTTAAGATCTCAAGAGGACTAGAGCGAGATCTCAAATAGAACTTTGATTTTCCCATATAGAGCTTTGATTTTCCCAAACTGATTGTTCTTTTATGGTTGACATTTTCCAATAATTAGCTAATTAAAATTGCTCATAAATCTATAAAGCAACTAAAATAAAGTAAATGTAAAACTTAAGAAACAATAAAATCTATCTTCAAGCAAATTAAGATTGAAAGAGCTTAGAAAAATGTTTGTAATTTGCAAGATTGAATTGCGTTATGGTTTCCTTCAAGAGTTTAAGCATAAATATGTGTGATTTGTAACTTACGAGACATGTTATTTGCTATCTAGTTTTATCGAGCATGTAATTTGTATTACGTACATACAAGATCATATTTTTTGGGTCCTGAGGCTTAAAATTATTGATTTACAGACCTCATAGTCAAGTCGGACATGAAAAGTTGAATTGTCATCAAAGTCTTTAAAGAGGACCATTCAGTCCTGAAAGATGGCGTTCTTTATAATGTTTTATTAATCAAAAATGTTTTTCTCACAGCCAGTCCCAAATGTTAATAGCAGAACCTGCTCCACAAGGCGATATTCTGTTCAGCAGGATCCTCTTTGTTAAAAGATTCTCACCTGATCTGATAACAAAATATGCTCTATTTACGACAATTCATCACTGGATTCTACGAATATCAAATAATGGCCTCAAATTTCATTCAGTCGTCAAGAAAAAATCACAAACTTTTTCGAATAAAATACCAGCATTTGGCTATTAACAGGTATTTCATCCAGAAGACAAATGGCTACATTTGAGATGTACCGCAGGTAAACAATTGGAATGTGTTTAACTGATACTTTAGATGAGATGGTGTCGATTGGGAAACTTGGCGCTCATCTTGCTATCCAAGTGCTTTTTCAGTTCGACAAGGTGTCTTTTGAGATTCATTAACTTTTTGTTATTTCCACTCATATGTACCATACATTGTGTTGATTTTTCTGCATATCATGACTTCTTAGTTTGTTGGTTGTAGTCAATGGCTGAGGCACTGGACACTAAGGTTAAGACCAAGGTGTCCATCAAGGTAAATGGTTCTATCCCTTTGCCATAGTAAGACCGTAGTTCTATAATTATTGAACTTTGATCCAAGAAATAACTTGTTCTTATCGTTCTGTGATTATATTAGAATTGCAGTTGGGCAGAATGATATATGAATGCTCTATATAAGTTCACTTATCACCACTATTAAGATTAAATTGTGTGTGAGAGATCCTTTGACTCACTTGAATGATGTGTGAATTTTGTTTATCGCTCAACATTGGGTAGGCGCATTAATAAAAAAATTGGTCTAAAACGTGTTACCTGGATTTAGAAAATGCACAAGTCATAATTATAATACAATCTTTCTGGTTTGTGTGATCACATGAAATATAATTCTGTGGCTATCTGATTTTGACACATCGACTTCTTTCAGACAGGTGAAAAATAAAGTTTTATAGCAAACATGATAATAGATTAAGTGGGTCGAATTAACAAAAATGATAACAGGTCAAGTGGGCCAAATGTTATAAAAAAGATATGGCTGTAATATTATTGTTTCTGTAAGGATTCAATGCATTAATCGTTCACAGGAGAATGGATAAGTGGGTCACCAAAAACACGCAATCCGACCCGTTTTGACTTGTGGCCAGAAATTTATTTCCGCCTGAACCTGAACCTCAACTGTCCGTAATAAGATTTTATAGATGGTCAATATACCCTCTCTGGCTAGTTAATACAGTGTCACTGTGTGGACGCTGATCTTTTTTTGTAACATGAACATAGGCATTTGCACACAAACGTACGCCTTTCTTCGTTCATGGTCCAGTACCACCCAAACATATCTTACATTACTATAACTATCAATACCCTTGTGAATGAACATAAAATGTTACTTCTGCAGTTCCTTTAAGAATGCAAAACAGTGACGTGGCATGAAGGCAATACACAAATGATTATGTGAACTTAATAAAAGGATCTCTTAAAAATAGTATGGAAGCTCACATACACCACTTCAGAATCTCAATAGTAGAAATAAGACAAAGTTTCAGAAATTACAAGCAACAAAAAAAACCATTCTGCTTTATAAGTCAACTGAACGAAGGTAAACAGATTGTGCAGCAAACACGAAATCGAAGGTTAAGCTAAAAGTAATTATACCAAGTCTATATCAGCCATGAACTCTTCAAATTAGAGTCATACCAGCTTATTGACCAAACCGCTCATGACATTACTTCCACTATTATTTGACAAGCATCAACATGTTCATATGAATATTGCAGAGATAGATTCTACTAAAGCAAAGATCAATTATCCATTTCATAGAAAAGTATTAAACATCCCCAAACATATCATCACTCACAAGATATAGTATGCACATCGACAAACCGTCCTCTAATTAAAAAAACAAAACAATGTTAAAAAGATAGACGATGTCTCTCTAAGCAGTATCTATAGGGATGAGGCTGTTAACATAAGGGAACAACTTGACGACAGAGCCCCAAATAATGCATGGTCCTATAGCCATCTTTTCTTTCAAACTATAAGCATAAAGATGATTAGCCCTTCGAGACTGCAAAACCACAGCAATCATATCATCACATGGATTCCCCACAACAACACAATTAACGTCCATACCACCTTCAAAGCAATCGACTTCAAACCCCAACGAATCTTTTAAAGTCATAG
The DNA here is from genome assembly GCA_019973895.1 of Chrysanthemum seticuspe. Taxonomy (NCBI): domain Eukaryota; kingdom Viridiplantae; phylum Streptophyta; class Magnoliopsida; order Asterales; family Asteraceae; genus Chrysanthemum; species Chrysanthemum seticuspe. The sequence goes on along the minus strand of BPTQ01000002.1, from coordinate 231,104,510 downwards.
CTCCACCACTGAAAACATCCAAAAAGCAGTAACTGGTTTCATGATGATAATTTGCCTTAACATAGCATAATTCCCCATTAACCTTCGACAATGCACCACCTTCGACATACGGAACCGATTGAACACCATAAATTTCATTCTTCAAATCGAAACCCAATAACTCACCACCAGTTGTTTCCCAGTAAGCAACTCCACCCACATAAATCCCATTGCTCCTGACATCTGATTCATGCAAATCGACACAGATGGTTTCAGATACCCTCCAAGACCGCGTCCTTGAGTCAAATATGTCAAAATACACAATTGGTCCTTGACTAGGATCAGGAAGAGAAAATGGGCATATGACTTGATAAGACGGTTCAAAGTTCAGAGAAGACGGTTCAAACGCAAGAACAATCTTTGGCGTTGGTCCATGGTAATAACTAGATGGAGGTAACCAGAAGTACTGTTTATTAGCGGGGTTACAAACCAAAAATTCACTGTCATCAGTAGATGTTTGGCAAAGAAGCAACCCGTTGCAGGAGGCTTTGATGAGAACCTTTCTTGGAACGAAAGATAAATCAGGGTGAGGAACACCAGAAGCATCGTGGTTTAGCGAGATGAAACGAATGATGGTGTTATTATCTTGAAAGAAACCTGAGGTGTCTTTATGAGACTGACATTGCATGTGCCAAAAGAAGGGATTTATGATCCACTCATTCCACTTTCTAGATACAAGTCGAGATCGGGCTAAGGCTTTGGCTGGAAGGAAACGGAGAATTTGGTTCTTTGCCACATCTCTAATGTCATTCTTCATCTCAAAGTTCTCAGGGAACTTCTCCACGTCAAAGTCCACTTGATCAATCATGGCCCCTAAGCAGCGTCTTTTACCCTGTAATTTGAAATGAGGAAGCTAAATAAGAACATGCAAGCAATGACACACAAGGACACTCATAAAAAAAACATATTCAGATTGTTTTTCACTTAAAATGATGTAAATCTTGAAATCCTAAAAAGTTCCCAACAGTACCGATGCAAAATTATTCCACAATAGTTATACGAACTGATCATGAACTTATTCAGTAAAATACTAGTATAACATTAACTGAAATGACATGAAAAACACGAGATAAAAGTTACCTTTCTGACATCTGAACTGCCTGCTAACTCAAATCTCTCATAATCTGTTTCTTTAGCCTCGGAATCAGAATCACTCATCGATCCATCTGCGACTTCCTTTTCAGCAAGATTAAATCCAGTATCACATATTAACCCAACATCCAATTCCACATTTGTCGGAATTATATCACTGATTAATCCAAGCTTCACTTCATCTGTTAAAACAGATTCCTTATCATTTATCAGTCCCATGTCATCATCTTCTTCTTTTGGACTTTTGGATCCCGTCTCTTCCTTTGCTGATTCAGATTTAGCATCTTCAGTTAGAACAAGTGTCTCAGAAACTTCAGAGCAAAGATACTCGTAAGAACCATCAGAATCCTGAAACAAACAGAAAGTCAATAAAATGTCCTGTTAACATCATGTCTTTCGGTACAACAGATTAATAGCATAATAAGAATGTTAAATCACGTAAGACAAAATCCAATCATACCGCTTTTCTGGCAACAGCTTCCTTTTTCGCCTTTTCACTCGCAGTATCATAGTCATCCATGTTGACTAATTCAAAAGAACCATCACTATGTACTTCATCTTCATGCTCCATCGTCTTAAATCCTATCAATTAAAGTTAGATTAGCCACTTAATTGTGTGTTCAATAGAGCATATAGTGTACGTAAAACACATCTAACAAGAATCCAGACTGTTAATTAAACATCAAACAAATGTACCCAAAAGTCAAACAAGAAAGATCAATATTTGATCCGAGTGTGAAATAATCAGATCAAATTCAATAAAATTCCGTCAAACAAAACAGCCTTCAGTTAGAATATTCAATCAAGAATTAACGGAAAATTCAACCATAATACGATACCAAGATCAGAACACAGGATTTAATAACAAGATCAAAACGCAAACCCTATCAACTTCATGCAAAAAAGTTCAAGAAAACTAGACCGACCATGCAAGATTACGTTTCAAGAAACACATACCAGATGAAAACTATAAGAAAACCCTTTACTTTTGAATATATTCGATGATGAATGTCAAATTTACAAGATGAAAAAAAGGGTTTATAGTACACTGTATGTTGCCAAGAATTTGCTTTGTACCTTCCAAAACTTTTCGTTGCATGTAAAGCCAAGATGTAAATGAAGTTATGAGTCAGAGTCAATAAGTCAAATATTTGTTTAGAAATTTTCTTATCAGTTAAAAAGACTTGGAGTGTTCTTTACGCAAACAGTTACTCAACTTTTAAACTTAAAAGGTAAATAAAATATTTTCCTATTATTTAGTGTGAACGAGTGTTGGAAAACCCGCGTGATGCAGCGGGATTGCTTAAAGGACCTACTTTGCAACGACACTTAAACCTCAGGGGTTGTTTTTGCCAAGTTGCAAAAGATTATTAATGTTAAAGGACTTACTTTGCAACGACACTTAAACCTCAGGGGCTGTTTCCGCCAATTTGACAAACTTTGCATTAAATGCGTGAATTGCAAAAGTTTGGTCCTTTTAGTATATATAGTAATTCTTATTCTACCCAATCTTTTTCAAACAAATTCATAACAACCACTACTTTTTATCAATGTAAAAAAACAATGCGAAACCAACTTAAACTTGAACAAGAACAATAATATGAAAGATAAAGGTTATGTTTGGCGCAATAGGTTGAAATTTGTATTTTTTAGACTTGTTTGGCAAATGAGTTGGGGCTTATTATTGCAAAATTACTAAAAATAATACAATTAAATGAGTTTTATGGTATATGTTAGATATTTTTGTGGGTAAATATGTAATTTATGGTTCATAAGCCCCGGGCTAAAGTTTTAAGCCCTTTTAAGGGCTTATAATTTCATAAGCCAACATAACAAACGGGACTTATTTTATAAACCGACTTATTTTATAAGCCGACTTATTTTGAAAGCTCAAGCCCCATAAGCCCTTCCCTAAACACACCCAAAATGTTACAAATCAACTTCTAATAACATTAATCAAGCATCAAAATTGTACAATACATAAAGGACAAAAGGTTGATCATTTATTTCAAGCCAACTGCCAAGTTTGAACTTTTCATCAATAATTTCTACACTACATAGCCCAACAGTAAAGAGTCCACTTCTTATATAATAAGTTAAGAAGTCAAAACTGAGCCCGTTTGGTTTATAGATGGGTTTAAGATTATGATTTAGATTTAAATTTGAATTTGATGTAAGAGAAAGAATATATATTATTAAATATAGTAATAATTATTTGAGGTAAAATATAAAATTTTTAATATTAAAATAAAAATTAAAACTATTTTTAAACTATAAAATGAAGAAAAGACAAAAGTGAGAAAGCAATATGGCCCACAATAATATCAAAACCTGTCCACTCCCCTTAGCTTTGAAAGGGTGCATGTACAGAGGCATAAGACCCGAGTTTTTAGTTTAGGATTTGAACGATTTTATTTCCATTTACTTTCCTTATCCCGTAGTTTAGAAAACTTCAAATTATCCCCTTCTCTTATTCAAATCCCGATAATCGCGACGTGAGTTGGAAATTCCATTCAACCCTCGTTCGGAACGATCTCGGTGCTCAAACCTAACACGTTTGAGTTACCCAACATACTACACACAGTGTCACTTCAAATTAAAACCCAAGCTAAAGTAGTGTACCTGAATATATTCTCTATAGGTAATTAACTTATCTATTATTTTATATGAACACCTTCTACCTCAAAACACAATCATGATTAGCCTCTTTTTCTAATTTACCAACTATAGTAAAGCTATGATCACCCAAAAACTGACCTAAAAAAAGACCGAACTAACAAACACAACTCATGACCAAGATGATCCAGCCGAAACACCGCAGCACGAAAACGATAGAGTGAACAAATAATAACATTAACAACAAAACGATCATTAAAACACTTTACGTGATAAACACCCCACTAAATTCATAAAATCAAAGTTATAATCACTTGGACATAAGCAACAAAAACAGTCGAGTTCATAATAACCCTTAAAAACAGTCCATCCTTTTTTATTTACCCGATTTCATCACATGGGACCGAATCCGTAACCAAAATCAAATACTCCAATTCACACAATTCTATATACAAAAAACCCTAATCACATACAAACCAACAATTCTAACAACAAACATACGTAAACATTAAATCAACACAACACATTATTCACAAGTAACGTATTCATTAACAGTAACAGATTCACATGTACGATCAACATTCACTAAATAAATAACTATACGTAAAAACGTAACCAAATAATATTAATGATCATCGGTTAATAATTGTTTACCTGAATGAATAACGAAGCGCGTGTAAAAAATATATTCGTTACTAGGGTTTCAATATGTCTTGTATTTATAAAGTGTGTGAATGTGAATGAGAGATTACAAGTGTGATGAATTTATAATTTATAACCAAGTTTTGAGATAAATAAGGTGAAGATTACTATTCCCTAATAAAACGTTATCACTCTACGACTCTTCCATATTATTTTTCGTTTTCAGCCATTCAACTTTTTATAATTTGACATTTTTGGTCGTTGTCACATAATGTTATTTTTCGTATATATTTTTTCGTATATTGGTGGAAGTTATATTGGATTGGTATTTGATTAAGAAATTGGATAATTATGGAATTACTTATTTCGATAAGTTTTGGTTTTTCATTTTATTTTGTGGAAATCTTTGACAAGATTGTTGTCGAAAAATTAGGGAAATGATATTGGTGAAATTACACGTCACTATCCATGTTGTGGAGTAAACGCCAAGGGTTACAAAATGAATAAAAAGTTACTATAATTATATGATTTATTTTAAAGAATTTTGATTTTCGTTAAGAAAACAAAGATTTTGATTTGATTGGATTGGATGTAGGTTAAAATGAAATCCAAACGTACCCAATTTTCGTAGTAACTAAGGGGGTGTTTGTTTAAGGCTTTAACTTAGGATTTCGGCTTATATTTAATGATTTATGCAAGGTCGTCTCTTGATTTTCGATAGCCCTAGACAATAATAACAAAAAGACCTTATAAAATAAACAAAATTTGCATATAAACTTGAATTATATAACTTATATATGTTTAATATTATAAGTATTTATATGCAAAACTAATAAAATGTGACTCAATTTAAGTGGAGGCCGTGTGCGACGGCACCTATTGCACACCTTTTCGAGACCCTTCTGAGTTTATGAGTTCGTTTTTTTGAGCATGTTGTTTCGGTTTATAAACTTGTTTTTCATTTTTAAATTATAAAATAACTTCATAACCTACATGCGTTTTTTTAAGCATAACTCGAAATTACCCACATCTTTTATACAATTAGAGAAAATATGATCAGGAAAATTAGGTTGTGAGAAAAACATTAAATTGAACTAATTAGAGATGCCGATTTTGTCACGTGGTAAAATTGGGCCTCTCATCAATAAATAACAGGTTAAAATTAAAACAATTTGGTCAAATTAGTAGAAAATGTGTATATAATTATTAGTGATAAAAAAATGACTATACACATGTATTGTGGGTTAACTTCTAATAATTTTAAATCAATATGTATTATTAAAGAAAAACACATGCTCTATATATAAACTTTAAACAAACATCTATACATGTACATAGGGGCGGAATCAAAGGGTTCCCGGTGTGCATGTGAACCCATGGATTTATCTCACATAGGGTAAAAAAATTGTTCAAATTATTTAAAAAAAAAATGAATTTTGTCTCAAAAAATTGTGTTACAAATTCTTTTAGTCTTATGAAATACATCCAATGATCTCTAATTTTGCATCTGCCACTGCCTATATTGCGAATTTATTAATTTACACAAATAAACCCAAACACCGCTAACTCTTTTTAGGTATACAATAAAAAAAACACACATTTTTTTATTATTTAATATCATTATTTTCAGAACAAAATTTAGGAGATTCAATCTCATGAAATCAACCACAAAATTGCGACTAAAATTAATCACGATGTACCTATGCAGATTTGTCATAATTGGCATATGTTACTTGTATTGATCGATTTTCGATCTGATTAATTCTTAAGCTTTAAATATAAAAAGGATTTGTAAATTTACCTTCAATTGGTGTTAAAACTCGATCTATCACCACTGCATGTATTGCAGATTTATTAATTTACATAGGTAAACCCAAACACCCCTAAGTCTTTTTAGGTATACAATAAAAAAAAAACTTACACGTTTTTTAATTATTTATTATCATTATTTTCATAACAAAATTTAGGAGATTCAATCGCATGAAATCAATCACAAAATTGTGACTAAAATTAATCATGATGTATCTATGCAGATTTATCATAATTAGCATATGCTACTTGTATTGATTGATTTTTGATCTGAACTCTTAAGCTTTAAATATAAATAAGATCTGTAAATTTACCTTCAATTGATGTTAAAACTCGATCTATCACCACCGTTGTCTCCGCCTTAAAGTTACTATTTTCGTAAGACTTGAATAATGTAATGAGTTTAGGTGTTGAGTCTATAATTTATATACCTTCACTATTTGCCAACTAAGCCCGACCATATAGCAAAAAATCTGTAACTTTATAAACGGAAATACCTATTTTGAAGTATTAGACGTATATCCGCGCAAAGCAACTGTATATAGCGGCAAATATTTATACTTGCAAAATCGTGATTTTGATTCGTCATTTGATGCAAAGAGTGTGTCTTTTGAAATAAAAAGCATGTGTTTTTTAAAATTAATATAGTGTGTGTTTTTTAAAAGTTGACAAGTTTACAATTGATCAATCTTAAGGTGTATTAATGGATACTTAGGGGTAATTTAAACAAATTACATTAATTTGAATTTTAAAGATTCAAGATTTCAAAAATGATCATTCACTTTTTATAAGTAATATAGATAATTGAAAAAGATATATTCGAAAATCAAATTGGACCAATAGAAGAGCTCAGAATACAACCTCATGATATACCAATAAAAATCAAATTTGAAACTTATTTTGGTTACATTTAATCAAAATAATGTTAAAAAAAATAAAATAAAAATGCACAAACTTTTAAGGGTTTTTTTTTTTATTGTTATTATCAATGTTGCAAAAATCGTGAATCGGTAGTCGGGCGGTCGACCATCCTGTAGCGAGTAATCAGTCAAGTCGGGATTAATCGGTGATTAATCGGATTGGTATTTCCTGCAATTGTTTGGTATTTCTGGAGACCAAACTAAAAATCTTAACCGATTCCAAGCCTGCTATGTTTCCAAACCTCAATAAAAGGCTCAAATTCTGATTATGATGCCCATTGTACATTATAAATGAAATATACGATCCCCAAATTAAGTAGAATGCCTAGTTTTTTTTTAAAATGACCGATTTTTGACCGATTCGGCCGATTCAGCCGATTTTTTGACTGCTTAGTGTTGATTTTTTTTTCCTAAACCGATTTTTTGACCGATTTTCAAAAATCGACAAGGTACTCGGCCGATTAACGATTAATCGACGATTAATCGGCCGAGTTGACCGATTTTTGCAACATTGGTTATTATTATTATTTAACATTAAGACTTAAGTGAATGATAAGGTTATATTCTTATTGATTTACAATCAATTCCAACACTTTTAAAATTTTGCCAATTATTATATTCAATTTCAGAGTTAAGGGTAAATTTCTTGTTTTCTTATAATTTTTAGAAAATCTAATAAATTTAACAAATCCTCTTGTATTTTAATTATTATTATTATTATTGTTATTATTATTATAAAACCGCCTCAAAAATTGTTTCTTCCTTTTTTTCTAATCTCAACTTCTCTTGCAAACGTATATGCTTCTTTGCCTCCTCTCTCTACTCCTTTTACTTTCTATCATGGGCAATTGCCGTTTTGTTCTGATAAGAAAGAGTTGATTTTTCCTCAACTATTCATTCCCTTTGCGCTACATTATTATGGACGTAAACCATATTTTCAGTGCCCACACACCCAGTTTACCGGAAATTTTATACCTTTGCCACCTTCTTTACAAAATCCATCCACATCCATTTTGATTCCTACCATTTATTGATTGTAACAACGTTTCCGATTGACTTACTCTCGTTATCTTTATACAATGTCACAAATCCAAAAGAGCAATTATCAAATTATTCAAAATCTTCAATTTTTCCATGACTATGAACAAACTCATCAAGAATCATCAAACTTCTATTTTTATCCTCGACCTTCATTGGTTTATCAACTCTCACTACATAATTAACATCTAATTCACTTTACTCATTTGACTCCAAGTCATTACCTTTACCATATTCCTTTCAAACTCTATTAATAACAACCAAACATGTGTTCTTATCATCCATTTCCATATCCAGACCTTCAACAATATCTTCACAAATATCAAGAGAAATTAACCCCGTACATTCAATTTATTCACATTTTTTATTTGCTTTACAACATTCATGATATTCAACTAACTCACAATTCTCTTTCTCTACTTCTTTTGAATGATTAATCTTTGAAGAAGATGGCAATGGCATATTAAAGTTAGACTTCGTTTTCATGATTTCAATAGCCGCTTCTTGCAAATTTGCCAATAAGTATACACCATGAAGAGTTTTAGGTCGAAAATAAACCATCTTTTCAATTTGATGTTGCAACCCCGACATAAAGAGATTAACGAGAAATCCTTCATCTAAACCTATTTTTCTAGTCCAAGAGATGTATGTGTTATGATAAAAGATAAATGCATCATAATTTTCTCAAACCAAACCTTTTTGTTTAAGTAATTCTACTTTTGACATTTCATCAACACATTATATACATCATTTACAACACATATTTCTACTCTTCTTTGTTTCATTTTCTTTAGAAATCATTTCACCATCATTATCACTTACTATTGTAGCTTTCATTTTATCCCCGAGATACAAACTCTCATTCAAAATTTTAACATCATAACATGAAAAGTGAGCATTTAGATCATTACCTCGTGTTTTCTCGTTTGGTTGTAGAATATCCCTAGTAAATATTTTTTGATTACGAAAAACCCCATTAATAGAACTTGAATTCTTGTCCACCGAACAATGCAAATCACTAATTTTCTTGTTTAACTTCGAGCCCACCACTGTTTCACTCATCTATTCATACATCATTGATGTTGTTGTTGAAACCCCCATATTTGATGATCTTTTAAACTTCTTTTTTGCAGAGTTGATTTTCGAGTTTTGTGATATACTAGGTAACCAAGAAAGAAAACGATAATTGCGATGAAAATGATACTGAGTTTCCAGGAATGGAGCTCCGATACCAATTGATATACTCCGTATTAGAATCAGTTAAAGAAATGGAATACGCTTTATCAAACAGTTAAGAGAATTGGGTTTTGTAGAACAATTCACGAAAGGAGTTTGATATCAATGTTGGCATTATACATTGATTACAATGATTACAAAAGAGAGTGAATTAAGAGAGAAAATAGATTTATAATTCTTAGCTAAGTATGAGAAAATGGAAAGAAATGCCTTTTATAGGCTGAAATGGGAAATAACTGCATTTGCCGCCGATTAACAACCAGTTACGTGCCTGACACGTGACTTTCTAATTTTCACTTTAGCCTTTCATCTTTGTCACATATCATAATGAGATTGTGAAATCGAGTATTTAACAAATCACTGAAATTTTTTTTTTGGTAAAGGGGAAATCCCAGGTAAAATATATTACTCTAAAAAAACATTTAAGTACAATAGATGAGAGTGAAGTCTCTCATCTCGGCCCGTTACATAGGTAAAACTAAGCACCTATAGTGCTAAAAACTTACACACTTGATAAGGTTTTAAAAGGTACCATTTTGAGGGGTCGTTTTAACCCTTATTTGATTACTTTTGTATCCGTTATTGCTTAATATCGTTCCTTTTCATTTTTTAGGTCTCTTGAAGGCAAAATGCTGGAATGGCACTTATTTGGACGAAAAGGCGCGAATATACGAAGAAAATGGCCAAAGTCAGAATCGAGACACTCAAAGCTGCTGAAAACAGAAGGCGACGGCGTCACTGCTTAACTGCGACGCCGTCGGAGAAATTTGTGACGATACAGAAGAGAAATTGCTTGTTTTTGGAGGACGACGTCGGGCTTTAAAAGAGTAGGCCGTCGCAACTCAGACGACCTAGATGCGACCCAGACGACGTCAGAAGCTGAAGCAGACATAAGGTGACGCCGTCGCAAGGTTAACGTGGCCAAGACGAAACCCTAATGACGGCGACACGACGGCGTCACAAAACATAAGGTGACGCCGTCGCATATGTAATATTATATATAGAATCCGAATTTTTCAGTTTTAGGAGAGTCTTTTTGGAGTAAAAACCTAAAACCGAACCAAGGGTGTCTTGTACAGTATTTTAGGGTTCCAAACCCTATCTTACATCAAGATAAGTATTTACTTCATCAATTCAATTATGTCTTTGATTATTTGTGTGTATGCTTGTATGTTCTCCATGTCCGGCTAATTTATTTGTGTGTTTGCTTAGGGAATATGAAACTTAATTATTAAATATTGATTGGTTGTTTCTTATCTTAGTTGATTATGATCTAGTAATGCGATAGGTCATTCGTTGTGTACTTAATGCTTGATTCATCTTTGTGAACCTTAGAATATAATTACCTGAGTAGTTGTAAGCTAAACCATCCAAAGAGTGCCTTAGAGTAAGAGTTTATTATCCCTAGTGGGTTTTGTAGACGAGACCCTTTGGTAAGTTCAAAGAGTTAGGGAGAAACGCATACCCTACAACTTTAGACACACAACGCAACTAAGAATAAGGACGTGACAACTCAACCATCAATAGGAGATAATTAAGGAGTAGTAAAACCTAAGTAAACACATCTTTAAACTATCATACGAGCACACATTAATTAGACATAGACTACCACCACCTTAGTTTAGATAATTAGATAATAGTAGAGTAATCGGTAGAAATACCAACCCCCCAAATCCAATACCCGAGATTCGTACTTTTCAATTTCCTAAAAAACATAAAAAAGATAAAAATTAATCTTCCTCAACCTTAACCTTAGCGTAGTAACTTCTCACTAGCATTCCTATTCCCCTAGAGAACGATATCAATACCCGTGGCTTACCCTAATACTACACTACAACGATTAGGTTCACTGCCTAGGGTGTTGAAAAACTTGCTCGACGAAAAGGAAGTTCCTTTGACCCCGAACGCGCTGCGTAAGCGTATCAAGTTTTTAGCGCCGTTGCCGGGGAATAGAATAGCTAGTTAGTAGTCCACCTCGTTTAGGTTCTTTGCTTGATTCCTATCAAGTAAAATTTTTCTCATTTTTAGCTTCCTCTTAGTCTATCCCCCTTCTTCGTGACTTTTGTTCGTAACACCCATCACTTTTCATCATGGAAGATGATAACCAACCACCACTCATCAACCCACCACCAAATGACCCGCCAAGAGCCCGTACTCTTGGTGAATACTCAAGACCAAGCCACTTAGGCTATAGGAACACCATTGAGCTTCCCGACCAAGCCCAAACTACGGCCCTGCGATCCGACACCATCCGGTTGGTGCAAAACGGATGTGCATTCCATGGACTTCGTTTCGAAGATCCAAATCGGCATCTGAGGGATTTCCTCAAAATTGTCGATTCCATCGACCTTGATGCTACTACTCGGGAGACCACGCGCTTGCGTCTCTTCCAATTCTCTCTACGGGACCAAGCTAGTAATTGGCTTGAGCGACTTCCCGCCGGCTCCATCTCAAGTTGGGATGATCTTACCTCTCGCTTCCTTGCTCAATTTTTCCCACCGGGGAGAACCACTAAGCTTAGGAATGACATCTTAATGTTCCAACAACGTCAAGGTGAATCTCTCTACGAAGCATGGACCCGATTCAAGGACTTACTTCATAAAGTCCCTCATCACGGCATCGATCTTTGGCTCCTAGTCCAAATTTTCTATGATCATGTCAGTCTCTCCCTCCAACAAACCATTGATTATGCCTCCGGTGGAAGGCTAAGTAACCTCGATGCTGAGGCATGCTGGGAGGTTATTGAGGACCTAGCTCAATATGAAGAGGAAGGTTGGGAAACTCCAGTTGTTCAAGAGAACGGGTCAACTTCCCGAGCACAAGCAATTATGAGTATGGAGGCCCAAGTGAAGGCGTTAATGGGAGTAACCACGCGTGCTGATGAACATGTGAATGCGGTCAAGGAATTTTTGATCCCAAGAAAATCCCGGCAGGATGAATTCGAGGACATTATGTTGACATTTGTCTACAAGCAAGAAGAGGAAATAAAACGCCTCGAAGCTCAAATGCGAACAACTCATGACACTTTCTTGGGGCCTAGCTAACAACTTCATGTTGAGCATCCGTGGTGAAATCGCAAAAAACAATATACCTAAAAAGCTAGAAAAGGTGTATGCGATACCAGGACATACCGGGGTGACTCCCGAACCTTCTCCCTTAGTAAACCTCGTCAAGGAATCATATTCTTGCTTGAACCCCTGTCTCAACGTTTCCCACTTGCTCCCTAGAAACACATTCATTGGAATGGTGCACGTATCACTTCCCGATTTTCCCAATGCGAGGAAAAGTTCTTTCAGTTTTAAACCTGGAAAAAAAGAACCTCACCCTCAAGACTTCGGAACTTCTGAGATCACGATTGAAAGACAATTTGACATATGCATTGCTTACCATAGTGGAGATTACTGGTGGAATAACCAAATTGATTTTAAAATAAAAACCAAGTTCCTTGTCAAAAATAGTAACCAGATTTTTTATCCGGGCAGATTGACAGAACTATTTTCTTTTACGAAAATTTGGGCGTGACACCGTTGCATATAATGTGTGACGCCGTCGCTTAGCCAGATCAGACGAATAAATACCTCACCATCCCTTTCATTCCTTACCCTACACAATTTTTATCCGCCCCACACCACATACCCACGTTTTCCCCACCTCTAATTCATCATTTTGCCACGTCAATCTCCACAAGGTAAGTAATCCACATTGATCTTTGTCTATTCAATTGTCCTAATTCATGCTCAATTTTGTTTTTCCCTCTTTTTCGATCCGAAAACCCCAACTAACTTGATCGATGCTAAGTGCCGCCTATGAATCTTGTTAACTTGGCTAAAGATTAGGCGAATAATAGTGTTATCATGTGGGGGTTAACCTTGCGAGAAGCCTTGACGGCTTAGGAATCAAAACCACCTAGCCATTACACCATTGTCACTGCAACATGGGTGTTTGGGTTAAGGGTTGTGGTTAAAAACCTGGGTTTTTCCCTCGCAAAGGTCGGATTTGAATTCTGGTCGGGGTGACGGCGTCAGGTCTGTGATGTGACGCCGTCGTAATCGTCTGACGTCGTCCTCATATGTTTGATTTTCTGTTTCAGATGAGCAGAAGAAAGAAGAGAACTAGGGGACAGTCTTCTAGTGCCCAGGAAAATATCGCTGACACAATTACTGAGTGGGGAGTGTTTGTCGAGGAAGATTGCCAAGCTCGTTACAATGATTTGCTTCATCAAACTATTGACTCAGGGGCTGTTGTGGACTGGGGGTTTCTTGAGGAACATGATCTGGCTAGAGAGTTCTCAAATAGTTTTAGGAGGGACAAGTTCACTGATCCCCAGTGGGAAAGGATGTTTAGGATGAGTGAACCCGTATATGGCGAGTTGGTGCGTGAATTTCACGCATCTTACACGTTGGATATTAATTCATGTCGTGATAACATTAAGTTTAGGTTAGGGGGAGATTGGAGGGCTATGTCGGTACTTGAGTTTGGATGGAGGTTGGGGTTATATACTGCTGGGAATGCTGAGAGCGATGTTTTTAGGGCTAGCTTGGCAGCCGGACTTACCCATAAGGATGACCTGTTGGGTATTCAGTTCTGGAACACAATAGCTAACGGGGAATACATTACGGGGAGTACTCTCGCATCTCAGATCCGGGATCCACGGATTAGGCTAGTGCACCGTTGTCTCACATTCTCTATCACAGGGTGCCGGAACACTAGTCATCGTGTCACTTTACCAGATCTATTCTATCTTTACTGCATGTTGGCCGAGGGTGTGCACTGTAACATCCCATTCTGGCTAGCCGACTACTTGAGGACTGCCAGTGGGATGAGGTTTGAGGATAAGGTGTATGGGGGTATGTTTATCACCCGGTTGGACGGTCTTTTGGCATTTTGGAAGGGGAGGCACCCGCATACCTTAATGAGGTGTCACCAAGGGTCGTCAAAGCCAAGTCCTTAAAAGCTATGGAGGTCATCATGGATTATGGTAGGGGCTTTGCTTGGTTCCGTGCTCAGCCCGCCATTCAAGGTGGTGATGACGATGATGATGAGGAGCCACAAATACCAGCACACCAACAGGGGGTGAAGCAGGAAGCTCCACTGACGCCTACAGGCACATGTCTAGTGGAGATTGGCAGGCCTACCAGGGAGCATGGATGGGACGCATGGATACATGGATGGCATAGCAAGACCAAAGGGCTAGCTGGACCTATGACCATACGGTCAGGCAGATGCAGCATCTGTCTATGCGTGATCAGCTTGATCCACATCTCCAGATTGATCCTTTCCCAGGGCGAGAGGAGGATTATCCACCCTACGGGTATTTAGGCCATCTTCCCCCTGGTTATGACTATCGTTATGGACCCCCTCCCCAGTGACTCATGTAGTTTGTATGAATTGTTTATGAAACAATTTTTATTTGGGCATGTAATAATCCAGGACATCTTAACTTTGTGGTGAACTTTGAACTATGTGGTGTTTATGTATATTTGAATGTGGTGTGATTTGTCTAGCTTGTGTGATTGGATTGTCCTTGTTTGTGTCATATATCTTTTATTAATTGTTTATCCTCATGTTTAAATTTGTAAAAATGCTTTATTTTGTTTTTAACCTCGTCTTAATTGCATATAAAGGTATTTTACATAAGGGATAAGTGTAGGGAGGATTACACACGTTTTCAAAAGAAACGTAAACATGAGAATAACAATTAACCAAAAGATATATATGTTTGTTTGTTCGAGTCAAATGCTTGTATCGAGTCATAATGGATGTTTTTGCAGAAAATTTTCCAGACTAAAGATGTAAATTTTCCAGAATTTTTTTCAGAAAATCGCAGAACAGTTTTTGTCAGGATAACCTGACGGCGTCAGGATTGCAACCTGACGGCGTCAGGAAGGAGTAAAAACATCAGATCACTTTTTCTCGTTTTCTGAGCTACTTATAAATTTTTGGAATTTTCCAGGTCTTAATTTTCTTAGAAATTCTGTAAACATCCACAAGCATTATATCCTAGTTTAAATCGAGTCTTATATATTTTATTACCGCCGATTTTACGCGAAGGTTTCGTTTGTTTTCTTCAAGTGTGCAGGTTTAGTTTGTCAAGAAGAAGTTACACAAGATTGGAAGGAGCTTTTCACGCAATAATTCTTCTTGGAAAGGATTTAACCACCACTTTACACGGATCCTACCGAGCTAATCAGGGGAGTATTAGTTTCTTTCGTTTTTGATTACCTTCTTTTATCATAACTTTGATACTTTCAGGGAACATTGGGGACAATGTTCAGTTTAAGTGTAGGGAGGGAAAATAAAATGGGAACTTTGAAACTATGCTTATCCTTGATTATTTGCTTTGTCCAATTGTGATTGTGTAATAAACCATGAGAAAATGTCGGTTAGGGTAATTTTGGCACCAAATTTAAAATTTTTCATGATATATAGGAGTGGGCCATTAGTCTTAACAAAAGCGTCTCACGGATATGAAGTTATATGACTAGCACAAAAAACCCTTTACCACCCAAATTCCACCCAAAATGTGAGGATCGCCCTTAGATTAGTAGGAATTAAAAGCATTCATCTTCAATGCTTAGAGTGTGAACCGGTAGTATATTAGATTCTAGAACTTGTTTTGTGATGCATTCCGAGATCGCAAGTGAGACTACACTTGTGTAGTTAGGAATAACTAAATGATAAGAGGCATTAGGATAACCCTTGTTTGATACCCGTAATATAATTACTTCTTCCACATCGGTTGAGTAATTCCCCCACACCCTTTGCGTTGTACTCATCTTTAGTACACGATACCCCTAGTTAACCCCTCAGAGCCTATCCTTTTCGCGGTTCTCGTGATGTTTCGGTTTTTCCGGAATATCAATGAAGAGCATTGTTTACACCCCACCCCCAAATATACACCCAAATCGCCTTAGCCTACCCCTTATGCACTCACTTTTAGTGCAAATGTTTGTTATCACCCTAAACCCTTAGTTCAATTATCTGGTTGCTTGCATGAGTTGCTAAGTCGAGTCATATCCTTTGTATACAGTTTTGGGACGATTGGGATTCATGGGAAAAGTTAAAGTTTATGAAATGACGGGAAGGGAACGTTAAATTCAAATTCCCTTTGTTTGCGTAATAATGTACCCCAAGTGTTTTGATCTTTTCAATTCGGGTCAAATTAGTGTTAGAGTAATAAAAACTCAAGTGTAGGGATGTGCCTATAAATCCCTATCATTTTGATGTTACCATAGGGGATGGTAGAGTAAAAGGGAAAAAAAAAAAAAAAAAAAAAAAAAAAAAAAACATACGGGCTACCATCCTACATCTATCCTTTAAATTTATGTTTGTTTATTTCCGTTACCTAGAGTTTTAGAGTGTCGAGTCTTGGCTTAGCAACGCCATTCTTCGTATGCATTTAACATAAAGATTTTTGACTTGCCACCACTAAATAGCCTATCCCACCAAACCCTTGTTTCCCTACCGTAAGCCTAACATTATGATGAGTGTCTAAATACTCATCATTTTTGTACTATCTAGACTGCAAAAACATCTGAAAACACTCAAAAATGCTTCAAAATGATAAAAATATCACAAATCAGTGTTTTATGTGTTTTAAATGCAAAAATATCAAAATCAGATGAAAAACGTATCAAATTTGCAAAAATGGCAGTTTTAGTCCCCCAAGTTTCAAAAGTTGTCAAAAACAGTCCCTGGTATATCTAAATAAAGAAAAATGTCATTTAAGGTCCATGGGATTCAAAAGTTGTCAAAACAAACCCTTGAAATGTAAAATTTGCAAAACTACAACTTTGGTCCCTCAAGTTTGAAAATTGTCAAAAATGGTCCTTGGAATTTGGAAATTGTCAAGTTTGGTCCTTATACTTTTGAAGATTGTCACTTGTGGTCCCTTGGGATAACTTTGTGAATTTGGCAGAACAGGTCCCTGAACTTTCAGAATTACACAACTAGTCCTTGTGTTTTATAAGCCCTTATACCATTTTTGGACCCTGCCACCCAAGTGACCCCCTGTCACAATACATTTTGGACCCCTCCTTTATTATTAACCTCTGGTCAATCCTTGGTCAAAACACTCCACCCCGCCAAAAGTCCTTCCTTCCCACTTGATAACCTGCTTCCCCTGAATCACTCCACACAGCCATCCCCCCTCCTCTCCTTCACATTTTCTTGTCCCCTCCACCTCAACAAGCCTCCAAGAAACATTTATTACCCCTCCTCCACTTCACTCAACCCACAACTGCTAACACCATTTTTTGGCGCCAAAATCCAATTAAACGGCCAAGATGAATTTAAGCAATCCAATGGTCAAGAAAAGTGATGGGAAACAATCAGAGATGAGAGAGAAAGAGCTTGGATTATAAAAAAGAGAAGAAGGAAGAGTAGCAGGCAGTCTTGTAGTTTTTTAATTTCCATTAATGTCGTTCTTTACTTAAAAGTTTTAGTTAAATGTAAAAGGTTTAGTATTTTGTTTCCTGGTATCAAACTCAAGTAATATTCTCAGTTTAATCTAATTTTAAGTATCAATTCCAAGGTTTTATCTAATTTCATATTTATGCATAACTGTTGAAAATTTCAGTTTCTATTTTCTACATACAAGCTTCAAACAATCTCTTTCCATGATCAAATAAGCTTGTTTAAGATTGTTAAAGCTTTTCACAAACTCACATTTCAGTTTCAAGCATTTTTGGTTCTTGGTCAATGAAAGTCAAACTGGGTCAAAACTGAAATGGAAATGGATATGGGTGATGCAGTGATATATTTGGGTTGTTTTCAAGTTCAATGGGTTGATTTAAATAGGCTAGTGGTCCTTTGGTTACTGTTTTCAAGCCATAGTGGCTGGGACCTCTTGTAAGTGATTTTCAATAGATATTGCATAAACTGTGTTTATGGTTTAGGTTGGTTTTTAATCTGTTTATTAGTTGTATTAAGGTTGATTAAACTCATTTTGATCAATAACATAAGCTAGTTCAGTAGATTGTGTAGTGTAGATTGCATATCAGTTGGTGTCAAAGGTGTTTGGATCAATTTGGTTATCTGTGTTAGTAGCCAACTGTGTCATTACTTGTTGTGTTTTCATGTCACTTTAGCATTTAGTAGCTCAGTACAAGCATAAAAACCAAGTCTTATTTGAGGAAAAGTCAAAATCATTGTTAAAATCATGTTACTTGTTAACTGTTAGAAATTAAGATTGCATAATCATCATTTAAGTTTTAAAAGTTGTTTATCTACCTTAAATCAGTTTCATATTAGCTTAATATAACATATTTAGTCATTTAGGATCATCATAAGTTCATAAAAGTCAAACTAGTTCATTTCTACAAAAAGTCAAATTTTACTTAAGCCGTTTTTGAATAAAATGTATAATTTTGTGTAGGATTCAATATTAGGATTTAGCTTAAATACTTTTGGGATATTAATATTTAGTTGCTAAAGTAAATTAGAAAAATATTAGCTTGTAGCCACTTAGCTTATAAACTGCTTATTCTCAGCTTTTTCTTAAGTCCCTTTTTCAAAATATGCCCTGTGCACCAGTTGAGCTAGTCATTTTTACAAGCTCCTACAGAGCTTATTAGTTAGTCAATTCCTATGTACCTTGGTTCTTTGGAAAGCTTTCCTAGCTGGCTTGAGAGTCCAAGCTTAATTTTCTAATTTACAGCTTATTCAATAAGCCTGCTTGTGCTTATTAGTTCTGTCCATTTTAGACTAGCACATAGTTTATTCAGTGTTTACCAGTTTTTCATAAGCCTCTCATAAGCTCTTTAGTGAACAATACAGTGAGTAACTTAGCTTTTTGGAAAGCTTAATTGGTCAACTAGCTTATCCAAGTATTTGTTTTCAATTTCTAGCCTATTACATTGCTTAAAATTAAGCTGAAAGGTACCTAGAAAAATCCAAAGTGACATGTGCAAACAGCTACATCTTGTGCTTATTTTAGTTGGTTTCAGTGCTTATTTCGTATTTAATTTGCTTTTTTCAAGTTTCATTTTAGTTTATTAACAGTTTTTAAGCTTATTTCCATATTTCCTTTAGCTTAGTGAAAAGCTTAATAGCCATTTGGTTAAAATCTTGTGCTTATTTCTTATTTTGTCCACTGTTGAGATTAATAAGCTAATACAGAGCTTATTAGTTGTTTTTATAAAAAGTGTTAGTTATAAAATTTGCTTATTTAGTTGTGTTTGATAAGTTTGTAAAATAAAATCGAAAAAAAAAAATAGTTAGCAAAAAGGCCACTGCTGGGACTCGAACCCACGCCACCCAGCTCACACACACACGCTCTACCGTTTGCCCTTGGGACTTGTCTCGGTAGAATCTTACACAACTTAATACTTAACCCCTTTTTCCATTTTAAGCTTATACGAAGCTTATAGCTTATTTCTAGCTTATTTAGTATAGCTTTTTCAGTTTTTGTATTTTTTATAAAATTGTATTAGTATTAAGTATTTTATAAAAAAGTTTCAGATTTTTCCAAATAGTTTTAGTATTTTTAAACATTTAATTAGTGTAAAATCTTAATTAATTCATAATAAAAAATATAAAAGTCTAAAAAATATAAATCTTTTTTCTAAAATTTTCTTTTATCATATAGTACGTAAGAAAATTAGTTTTACACTTGTAGGACTTTTATTTCATAAATTTTACGTTTTGTCTTGCGCTCCAGCGTAATTTTTATAAATAACGTACGTTTCCATTTTAAGTAACGTTTTTAGATAATTTGAGTTTACGTTTTGGTTAAAATAGTTTATTTAAGATATTTTGTTTTATAAAATCATAAAAACATCATTGTAAAAATAGTGATAGCATTTATTTAATATATTTTAACTTTTTAATTTTCTTAATTTGCATTTAAGTCGCTATAATTTGTAGATCTTTTCTTTAGATATAATTTTCCATCAATATCCTTTACAGATCACTATCCTTAGTGATCATTCTATCGTCTGATCAAGTGTTTACACACCATTGAGTCTCCGTGGGACATAACGACCCGGGAATTCACTATATTCTCCAGGACTTCATTGCATTTGTGTTTTAAGCAGTTTTAAGCTTCTTACGGTTAGCCATTCACAAGTGCCCGGCTTGTGTGAGGTAGCTTGACTGTTTTCAGCACAGATCAAATTTTGGCGCCGCTGCCGGGGAGGCTTTAGCGTGTGTTTAGCCTTTTTCAGATCCATTCTTGCACATATCCCATCTTTTGTAAAAAGTTTTTTGTAAAGTTATCAGAAAATATCAAAAAGTTCATTAACACTTTTCCTGAAGTGTTATCAACACCAAAAATATTTTCATTCTTTGTTTTTGCAGCATATTTTTCAAAAATCCAAAAATATCCATCTTTACCCTCTCGCATCTTTTGATTCTACATTTCCCTTACCCTCTAATCTGTTTAATTCTCCATTCCTTATCCTCTATAACCGTTTGATTCTTCATCTCTTATCCCTCTTATCTGTTTAATTCTTCATGTCATGGTTTTCAACATGTTCCTGGTGTGGAGGTCCATTTAACGGTGGAAATTGTCGGCGATGTACCAATGTGAGTTTCGGAGACAAGTTTGTCGGTAATCCCGATCCCATTTCAAACAATGAAACACCCGATTTTTCCTACCTACCTCCACAGCCCCAATACGAATCCTACTCATGCGAGTATTGTGGGAATGATTCTCATTACGGTTTTGATTGTCCATCACGGGTCCCGCTTGTCTATGAGCCGGAACCATGTTACAATCAGAATTTTGGTGAAAGTTATTTTCCCAATTCTCTCTGTTGTGAGAATTGCGGGGGTCCTCATGCGACTTTTGAATGTCAACCGATGAATCAAAATTTTCAAAATTCCAATTCTCCCGGTTTTGACAATTTCCAACCCCCGCAGTATTCCATCATTCATCAATATCCTTCACAGCATTTCAATGATCACGAGGAGTGTAATCTTCCTCAAAGTTCTGAAGAAATACGCATTCGAAAGAAACTACAAATGAAAAGAATGGTATGTAAGCTTCAGCAGATGAACATAAGAATCCGATATGATGACGATGATGATGAGGATAATATTCAAATGAGGGAATATTATGAGGACGACGAGGAGAGTGTTATTCCTTTGAAAGATATCATTTCTCAACTCCCTCAGTCTATTGCTATCACACCTATCTTACCTTTTATTGCTTCCAAAGACTCTCTCATAATGGGGAACGAGCCTTCTAGCACTATTCCAAAAATGGAATCGTCTAGTGTTGAGAGCCTTGTTCCAACCCCAAGTGAGTTCGAGGTTATCTCCGGTAATATGTGTGATAAGCCTCTTAATGATGATTCTTCTCCTCCTCTTGACATTCCATATGATCATGTCGAGATGTTCTCCGATTCTGATAACGATTGTACTTCGTTTGACGATTCTTTATCCTATGGAGACATCGATTATGTCGAGGAGCTACCTTCTGAGCTAGTTAGCTTAGAGGAAGTGAGAGATTCTGATGATCTGGAAATTGAGGACGAGATACTTCGTGAACAATTGTTCAATATAAATCTCCTCGTTTCTAAGATCGAATCATTCTGTGCTAAGTCAGCTTCATCTCCTATCCCCGTTGTGGATAGTGACTCTACATTGGACAAGCCCGAGCTTGAGGCTTTTTCCAATGATTCTCTTCATGAAGAGTTCTCCGGTGAACTCTCTCATGACATATCTCCTCCGAAATATGATCATTTCTATTTTGATCTTGAGGATGATATTGGCTCGGAGGAAGGTGTACTCTATCATAAGAGTTTGCTTATTGATGATACTACCTTCACTCTTCCTCCCGATATGTCTACATTCGAGGATGACGAATGGATCCTAATTGTTATAAACATCTTCCTTCCATTCCTCACTTATGATGTGACTTCCTCTCTTCTTCACTCCTTCGGGAGTGAGGACACTATCTTTGACCCCGGCATTTTTATTTATCATTTGTGAGCCGGGTCTTTCTCTGAATATCTCGTCGGTGTGGAACTTTCGCGTGCTTCAATGTTTATCCAAACATCTTGAATGAAAGTCCGATGGAGATTGTTTCTTCCACTTTGCTTCCCCATGAACAAATGAATTCGGGGTCGAGTCAAGCTAGCGACTCGGTAGTCAAAAACAGTAGCACGCACCATATGGGTTTTCACCCATATTTCTGTCTTCTTACCCCCTTTCTACCACCCTAGTGTGGGGGAGTGCCCCACATGTGTATATAAGTTTTCTAAAAAAAAAAAAAAAAAAAAAAATCCTTTCAAATAATGGCCGTAGTATTTCCCTTTTACGTTCTCAGTTTCGGCATAACCGCCGGTACTTTGAATATTGAGGGCAATATTCATTTCTAAGTGTGGGGGGGGGGGAATTCTCACGAATTTCATATATTATTTACTCAATTCCCCCGTTTTTGGCCAAAATTTTTTTTTTTGGAGTAAGTGTTCTACACTTACTCAGCTTGGTTATCAGTCCGCCTTGTCTGTAAGATAAAAGGATTGGCTAATCCAGGAGCAAACGGCTCTTGGTAAAGATATATCAAATCCGTTTACGGCTTGCAATTTGCCCAAAATTGTATGGTATTCAACTCACCATATCCTAAAAAGTGAAGAGTTGGCTAGCCCGCAAGGTTATGGCTTGTGGTAAAGGCAGTGGAAAAACCATAATTGGTAATCAGCTCACCAAAGATAATATTGATAATTTATCTAAGAGTTGGCTAGTCCAGAAGGGTACGGCTTCTGGTAAAGACTAATCAAATCCGTTTACAGCTTATGATTTGCTCAAAATCATTTGGTTATCAGTGTACCAAGGTTCTTACTTGAACTGAAACATTTGGCTACTCCAGAAGTGATGGCTTTTGGTAAAGAGTTTTTAAAATCCATTAAAGTTCAAATCATTGCTAGGGACTAGCAATATCTTAGTGTGAGGGATTGATGAGTGTCTAAATACTCATCATTTTTGTACTATCTAGACTGCAAAAACATCTGAAAACACTCAAAAATGCTTCAAAATGATAAAAATATCACAAATCAGTGTTTTATGTGTTTTAAATGCAAAAATATCAAAATCAGATGAAAAACGTATCAAATTTGCAAAAATGGCAGTTTTAGTCCCCCAAGTTTCAAAAGTTGTCAAAAACAGTCCCTGGTATATCTAAATAAAGAAAAATGTCATTTAAGGTCCATGGGATTCAAAAGTTGTCAAAACAAACCCTTGAAATGTAAAATTTGCAAAACTACAACTTTGGTCCCTCAAGTTTGAAAATTGTCAAAAATGGTCCTTGGAATTTGGAAATTGTCAAGTTTGGTCCTTATACTTTTGAAGATTGTCACTTGTGGTCCCTTGGGATAACTTTGTGAATTTGGCAGAACAGGTCCCTGAACTTTCAGAATTACACAACTAGTCCTTGTGTTTTATAAGCCCTTATACCATTTTTGGACCCTGCCACCCAAGTGACCCCCTGTCACAATACATTTTGGACCCCTCCTTTATTATTAACCTCTGGTCAATCCTTGGTCAAAACACTCCACCCCGCCAAAAGTCCTTCCTTCCCACTTGATAACCTGCTTCCCCTGAATCACTCCACACAGCCATCCCCCCTCCTCTCCTTCACATTTTCTTGTCCCCTCCACCTCAACAAGCCTCCAAGAAACATTTATTACCCCTCCTCCACTTCACTCAACCCACAACTGCTAACACCATTTTTTGGCGCCAAAATCCAATTAAACGGCCAAGATGAATTTAAGCAATCCAATGGTCAAGAAAAGTGATGGGAAACAATCAGAGATGAGAGAGAAAGAGCTTGGATTATAAAAAAGAGAAGAAGGAAGAGTAGCAGGCAGTCTTGTAGTTTTTTAATTTCCATTAATGTCGTTCTTTACTTAAAAGTTTTAGTTAAATGTAAAAGGTTTAGTATTTTGTTTCCTGGTATCAAACTCAAGTAATATTCTCAGTTTAATCTAATTTTAAGTATCAATTCCAAGGTTTTATCTAATTTCATATTTATGCATAACTGTTGAAAATTTCAGTTTCTATTTTCTACATACAAGCTTCAAACAATCTCTTTCCATGATCAAATAAGCTTGTTTAAGATTGTTAAAGCTTTTCACAAACTCACATTTCAGTTTCAAGCATTTTTGGTTCTTGGTCAATGAAAGTCAAACTGGGTCAAAACTGAAATGGAAATGGATATGGGTGATGCAGTGATATATTTGGGTTGTTTTCAAGTTCAATGGGTTGATTTAAATAGGCTAGTGGTCCTTTGGTTACTGTTTTCAAGCCATAGTGGCTGGGACCTCTTGTAAGTGATTTTCAATAGATATTGCATAAACTGTGTTTATGGTTTAGGTTGGTTTTTAATCTGTTTATTAGTTGTATTAAGGTTGATTAAACTCATTTTGATCAATAACATAAGCTAGTTCAGTAGATTGTGTAGTGTAGATTGCATATCAGTTGGTGTCAAAGGTGTTTGGATCAATTTGGTTATCTGTGTTAGTAGCCAACTGTGTCATTACTTGTTGTGTTTTCATGTCACTTTAGCATTTAGTAGCTCAGTACAAGCATAAAAACCAAGTCTTATTTGAGGAAAAGTCAAAATCATTGTTAAAATCATGTTACTTGTTAACTGTTAGAAATTAAGATTGCATAATCATCATTTAAGTTTTAAAAGTTGTTTATCTACCTTAAATCAGTTTCATATTAGCTTAATATAACATATTTAGTCATTTAGGATCATCATAAGTTCATAAAAGTCAAACTAGTTCATTTCTACAAAAAGTCAAATTTTACTTAAGCCGTTTTTGAATAAAATGTATAATTTTGTGTAGGATTCAATATTAGGATTTAGCTTAAATACTTTTGGGATATTAATATTTAGTTGCTAAAGTAAATTAGAAAAATATTAGCTTGTAGCCACTTAGCTTATAAACTGCTTATTCTCAGCTTTTTCTTAAGTCCCTTTTTCAAAATATGCCCTGTGCACCAGTTGAGCTAGTCATTTTTACAAGCTCCTACAGAGCTTATTAGTTAGTCAATTCCTATGTACCTTGGTTCTTTGGAAAGCTTTCCTAGCTGGCTTGAGAGTCCAAGCTTAATTTTCTAATTTACAGCTTATTCAATAAGCCTGCTTGTGCTTATTAGTTCTGTCCATTTTAGACTAGCACATAGTTTATTCAGTGTTTACCAGTTTTTCATAAGCCTCTCATAAGCTCTTTAGTGAACAATACAGTGAGTAACTTAGCTTTTTGGAAAGCTTAATTGGTCAACTAGCTTATCCAAGTATTTGTTTTCAATTTCTAGCCTATTACATTGCTTAAAATTAAGCTGAAAGGTACCTAGAAAAATCCAAAGTGACCTGTGCAAACAGCTACATCTTGTGCTTATTTTAGTTGGTTTCAGTGCTTATTTCGTATTTAATTTGCTTTTTTCAAGTTTCATTTTAGTTTATTAACAGTTTTTAAGCTTATTTCCATATTTCCTTTAGCTTAGTGAAAAGCTTAATAGCCATTTGGTTAAAATCTTGTGCTTATTTCTTATTTTGTCCACTGTTGAGATTAATAAGCTAATACAGAGCTTATTAGTTGTTTTTATAAAAAGTGTTAGTTATAAAATTTGCTTATTTAGTTGTGTTTGATAAGTTTGTAAAATAAAATCGAAAAAAAAAATAGTTAGCAAAAAGGCCACTGCTGGGACTCGAACCCACGCCACCCAGCTCACACACACACGCTCTACCGTTTGCCCTTGGGACTTGTCTCGGTAGAATCTTACACAACTTAATACTTAACCCCTTTTTCCATTTTAAGCTTATACGAAGCTTATAGCTTATTTCTAGCTTATTTAGTATAGCTTTTTCAGTTTTTGTATTTTTTATAAAATTGTATTAGTATTAAGTATTTTATAAAAAAGTTTCAGATTTTTCCAAATAGTTTTAGTATTTTTAAACATTTAATTAGTGTAAAATCTTAATTAATTCATAATAAAAAATATAAAAGTCTAAAAAATATAAATCTTTTTTCTAAAATTTTCTTTTATCATATAGTACATAAGAAAATTAGTTTTACACTTGTAGGACTTTTATTTCATAAATTTTACGTTTTGTCTTGCGCTCCAGCGTAATTTTTATAAATAACGTACGTTTCCATTTTAAGTAACGTTTTTAGATAATTTGAGTTTACGTTTTGGTTAAAATAGTTTATTTAAGATATTTTGTTTTATAAAATCATAAAAACATCATTGTAAAAATAGTGATAGCACCATTTATTTAATATATTTTAACTTTTTAATTTTCTTAATTTGCATTTAAGTCGCTATAATTTGTAGATCTTTTCTTTAGATATAATTTTCCATCAATATCCTTTACAGATCACTATCCTTAGTGATCATTCTATCGTCTGATCAAGTGTTTACACACCATTGAGTCTCCGTGGGACATAACGACCCGGGAATTCACTATATTCTCCAGGACTTCATTGCATTTGTGTTTTAAGCAGTTTTAAGCTTCTTACGGTTAGCCATTCACAAGTGGCTGGCTTGTGTGAGGTAGCTTGACTGTTTTCAGCACAGATCACATTACAACCCTTTAAAAGACCTCTTTGATAGTTTTTCCTAAGTGCTTACGCCAAAGCGATGGAGGTTTGATCTATTCTCAAGCCTATGGTAATCTATGTACTAGGACCGGTTAATGAGTGTTTATCTTCTATTTCCTATTTGTTATATTTCATATATACACCCGAGAGAGATGTGAGTATCCAAACACCCCATGTGAGGTGCTAGTATGTAATTTCCGTGCTTGTTATGACTTTTGCGGGGCTTATATGTGTTGTGGACCGTTTTAAATCAATGCTTCATGACCCCTAACTTATAAATTAATTGGCTAAAAGCACATTTGCTTGAGGACAAGCAAATAACAAGTGTAGGGATATTTGATAAGGTTTTAAAAGGTACCATTTTGAGGGGTCGTTTTAACCCTTATTTGATTACTTTTGTATCCGTTATTGCTTAATATCGTTCCTTTTCACTTTTTAGGTCTCTTGAAGGCAAAATGCTGGAATGGCACTTATTTGGACGAAAAGGCGCGAATATACGAAGAAAATGGCCAAAGTCAGAATCGAGACACTCAAAGCTGCTGAAAACAGAAGGCGACGGCGTCACTGCTTAACTGCGACGCCGTCGGAGAAATTTGTGACGATACAGAAGAGAAATTGCTTGTTTTTGGAGGACGGCGTCGGGCTTTAAAAGAGTAGGCCGTCGCAACTCAGACGGCCTAGATGCGACCCAGACGACGTCAGAAGCTGAAGAGGACGACGTCACAGACATAAGGTGACGCCGTCGCAAGGTTAACGTGTCCAAGACGAAACCCTAATGACGGCGACACGACGGCGTCACAAAACATAAGGTGACGCCGTCGCATATGTAATATTATATATAGAATCCAAATTTTTCAGTTTTAGGAGAGTCTTTTTGGAGTAAAAACCTAAAACCGAACCAAGGGTGTCTTGTACAGTATTTTAGGGTTCCAAACCCTATCTTACATCAAGATAAGTATTTACTTCATCAATTCAATTATGTCTTTGATTATTTGTGTGTATGCTTGCATGTTCTCCATGTCCGGCTAATTTATTTGTGTGTTTGCTTAGGGAATATGAAACTTAATTATTAAATATTGATTGGTTGTTTCTTATCTTAGTTGATTAATGATCTAGTAATGCGATAGGTCATTCGTTGTGTACTTAATGCTTGATTCATCTTTGTGAACCTTAGAATATAATTACCTGAGTAGTTGTAAGCTAAACCATCCAAAGAGTGCCTTAGAGTAAGAGTTTATTATCCCTAGTGGGTTTTGTAGACGAGACCCTTTGGTAAGTTCAAAGAGTTAGGGAGAAACGCATACCCTACAACTTTAGACACACAACGCAACTAAGAATAAGGACGTGACAACTCAACCATCAATAGGAGATAATTAAGGAGTAGTAAAACCTAAGTAAACACATCTTTAAACTATCATACGAGCACACATTAATTAGACATAGACTACCACCACCTTAGTTTAGATAATTAGATAATAGTAGAGTAATCGGTAGAAATACCAACCCCCCAAATCCAATACCCGAGATTCGTACTTTTCAATTTCCTAAAAAACATAAAAAAGATAAAAAATAATCTTCCTCAACCTTAACCTTAGCGTAGTAACTTCTCAATAGCATTCCTATTCCCCTAGAGAACGATATCAATACCCGTGGCTTACCCTAATACTACACTACAACGATTAGGTTCACTGCCTAGGGTGTTGAAAAACTTGCTCGACGAAAAGGAAGTTCCTTTGACCCCGAACGCGCTGCGTAAGCGTATCAACACTACATAAGAAAGACAAGCAAATCTTATGAAAAACCAAAGAAAGAACAACTACTTCCTAACACGACTTTGAAGCCGGATATCAAATTGATCAAAAAAAGCATCCATTTGCCTAGGTAAGTCATAGACCTTAGCCTTGTATCTGTCATGGTAATCAAAATCATCAGCTTCTAGATGCTGACCTTCTCAAGATGAGGACATATACCTAGCCATATCATTACCAGGTTCAAATACTTCATCTACATTAGACTCACCAAGCTCACCAAACTCAAAACCCCCAAGAGACGACTTAGGTTTGCTAGACCAAATACCAGTCTTCCTGGGGTACCTTCTTGCAAGAACTTTTGACTTGCGAACCACCAAGATCAGTACGAGTATCTTCATTTGCTTCAAAAATATTATTATAATCTTTAAGTGCTGCAAGAGAATTTTTAATAGATATAAAGTTGAGATCCTCCACTATAGGATACTTAGCTATAGCTGGCTGAGATGTAGAAACCTTCTTACGACCTTTCACTCCTAAATTAGGAGCATCACCATTGTCATTACCCGGTTTAGAATGAGATGTTGACATCACCTCAATATCCTTAGAAGCCAATGTAGAATTAGCCCCTTTGTCATCAATCGGTTTCGTAATGGGACGATATTGATAGTTCACTTTCGGTTTGTTAAGTCGCGCACCACTGATTTGACTCGTAGTCTGATTGGCGTTGGTTTTTTTCCCTTTATTTTTTCGACTTGTAACCGTAGTGAATCCATCTATTTGGCTATCCATATACTTACTTGCTGCCACATTATTGTTACAATTTGTAGCAGCTTCCATAACACGTTTTGGACATTGGGATAAGCATGCGCCCAAAAAATTTACATTCAACACAATGAGGTGGCTGGAACTCGTATTCCACACGTATAACTTCCTTAGTATACCCATTACCCTCCTCATTCAGAATAGCCATAACCACTTTGGTTTTTAAAATAGAATCCGAGCTAATTTTAGTAAAGGCACGAGTAAAACTTATTCTTTCCCATGATTCAACACACATAGAGCTAGTAAACAAATCTAACATTAAAGGTTTACCTATTTGAGTAGCAATCAAGCTCAAACCATATGCCGAATAAGCAAGTAACGGCACACTATGCAACTTAACCCAAACATGTATTTTAGTAACCTCGCTTTTTTCAGTGATAAACCAGTAGACCATTTATTAAGAATAATAGGCGAATTACGAATCATCTACGATCCCCTTTCTAGCACTTGTTCCATTCCAGATTTAGATGTGAACTTGAACAAGAAAACACCCTCATCATTCCTCACGAGCTTTTGAAATCCTAATTTGCTCCAAGTATTGTCAACATAGTTTTGGAAAATTGAAAAAGCAAGACTTTTTCCAAGAAAAGAACCTACAAGAGTGTTCTCAAACCTGTACTTCACCACATCAGCCACACCTTGTGTAAGAACACAATTGTAACTCTCCACCTTTTCTTTATTAACAAGCGTTCTAAATTTGATCTTATTGATCACATTTTCAGAATGTAACATACTTGCAAATGAACCAAGACCAACATCATCCACGTTAACAACCGGTACAAAACCAACATGAGCAGCCTCAAGTGTACTTACCTGTTCTCCGTTCTTAATTCCATGCGACTGATTAATGATTAGCGTTGAACCCATATTATCATTCGTAGGCACTGACTCATCAGGTGCATCGACGTTAGTATCTTGATCACCACCAATATGAACACTTGAATTAGCAGGTGCAGCCACACACGTATTAGATATGTCTACACTGTCCTTCATTAAAACTTTTCCATCAATGTTTATTGGCCGCGCATCCAAATCACTAAGTAAATATCCACTCTTATCCTTCTTCTCCGATCTACCATTAGAAGCATTGTTAAGAAACCCTTTATTCATACTCTCATAATCCACAAACACAAAAACAACCACTCAGCAACTCCGGTTAGAAGCAAATTAAAAACAACGAAGCCCTAAAAAAAATTAGGGTTTCAAAACACGAACCATTTATCCTCTAACCGGCCTCCATTAAAGCACATGAAGTAATAATGGTTAGGTAGTGATAATAACAATAACGGCGCAATTAAGACACAACAATTACCAACGAAACCCTATACACAAAAAGAGAATCGGTACCCTAAACCCTAACCAGTCGCATCCAAATAATGAATCATCAAAGCATCATTACCAAATGATAAAACAACAATGAGGAGCCGTTATAAGGACTAGAGAGTGTTAGAAAAGGAAGAAAACCGATCGGAATTGAAAGATCAAGGGCGGCTAGAAATCACCATTTTTTAAAGAGATAAACTAAGGTTTGTAAAAGTATTTAACTCCCGGATAAAACTTTAAAATTAAGTAACCGAATTCATGACGTGGTACTTGTATTTATATCCCATATTTTTAAGTAGGCATGTGCATTCTCCATGAATTGAATGGTGAAATTGATACATGAATAAAATTCGTTTTTCAGCTTTCTCCGTTTCTTTGAAAGAAAATACGATGGAAAGAATATCATTTTTTTATTCTCTATTTTCATTCTCAACTCAACCAAACACGAGAATGCTACTCATTCTGTTTTTATTCTTTTTATTCACCCGTATCAAACATCCTTTTAGTGTACAATTTATAACTAAAGACTTTTGTCTTATATAACTTATTAAAAGGAAAAGGAAAAGGTAAAATGAAAAGAAATAAAGTAAAATTTCCTGCTCCATGCTATAAAATGATCAACTTTAATTCTTCTCTTTTATAAAGATGAAATTTATGCTTATTGGTTGTATTCTTTTTATGGATTTGGATTTCTCTGTCACACTATTTATCGATTTGTAGTTTTATTGTTCATGACATACGTCTTAAAATCAAAGAGTTGCGATCCCTTAAAAAGGGAGCAACTTTAAAAAGTCTAGAAAGCCCATGAGCTATTGTCATGTGTCATCCACTCACTCTCTCTATTTTTTTATTATTATTTTCGGTTAGGGGCAATTTGGTCCTTTTAACTCATTTTTTTTATTCCACCCTAAACTTCAAACGTAAATATCTTTCAAACGACAAACATTTACAAAAAACCAATTTCACCATAATTTTTCAAATTCAATTCTCTTTAATTAGGTATGCTTTTTGATATATAAATCACAACTTTTTTTTTTTCAATTTTTTAAATGGGTGTTGATTTTCTTGAAATTTTTGACATTTTCGGCTATAATTTTATCTAGTTTAAAGGCCGAATTATGCAAAACTCAAAACACGAAATTTTTAGCTTTTTAGCCATTCTTTAACCAGAAATTTGAATCACTCAAATCCAATATGATATGAGTGAGATATCGTACATTAAAGATGGTGTCTTAGTCATATTTAGTGCACACAAAATGTTTGATAAAATGCCTAAAAGAGATTTTTCTTATAAAAGTACATTTAAATGCACTAATTAGTGTACCACAATACATCTTTTGTTATTTTTGTTATTTTTAACTTTTTTTAACTGATGAACAAATACTTAATGATAAACAAACTAACTGATGAACAACAAGCAACTGATAAATTGATGAACACTGTTACCATAACTGATGAACATTGTGATTTTTTAGACAACTGATGAACATTATAATTTTTATTTATTAATGAACAACAAGCAACTGATAAACTGATGAACACTGTTACCATAACTAATGAACATTGTGATTTTTTTAGACAACTGATGAACATTATAATTTTTATTTATTGATGAACAATATTTTTTATTGATGAACAACAAGCAACTGATAAACTGATGAACACTATTACCATAACTGATGAACATTATGATATTTTAGACAACTGAGGAACATTATAATTTTTATTTATTGATGAACAATATTTTTTATTAGGTTGTTTTGTTCATCAGTTAGTGTGTCAGTTGTTTTCAAACTTGTTTTTGTTCATCAATTAGTGTCGATTATTTTTCAACATGTTTTTGTTCATCAGTTATTGTTTTTTGTTCATCAGTTAGTGTCAATTATTATTCATCATGTTTTTATCATTAAATATTGTTCATTAGTTATTGTTCATCAGAAGTATGTCTTGTTCACCAGTTAATAATAACTGATGAACAAGGTTAACTAATGAATAAAAACTAACTGATGATATTGATGAACACAAGTAAAATGGAAAGACAGATGATGAACAAAATCTCGTTTTGATGAACTGAAGTATGTCTTGTTCATCAATTAATATCGTCCATCACCTCATCAGTCTTGAACGAGATTATTAATGAATAAAGACTAATTGATGAACAATACTAACT
Source organism: Chrysanthemum seticuspe (assembly GCA_019973895.1). Classification (NCBI taxonomy): domain Eukaryota; kingdom Viridiplantae; phylum Streptophyta; class Magnoliopsida; order Asterales; family Asteraceae; genus Chrysanthemum; species Chrysanthemum seticuspe. The sequence goes on along the minus strand of BPTQ01000002.1, from coordinate 231,071,497 downwards.
GATGAACAAAGACTAACTGATGAATAAAATGTACATTTCTTTAAGAAAATTAACGGTTAAAAAACCTCACTTTTTAAACCCTACTTTAATAAAATGATTAATAATGCGTTGTGGTAAAAAAAAATTAGAGCATTTGACGCAATTTTAACACTAAAAATCTAAGCTAGACATTTCATCAAACACCTTTGGATGGGAAGGAATGAAAAATTCTTAATCATAAATCACCTCATATCGAATCCGAAAGTTTTTTTATTTCCAGAGTTTTTAATACTTTATCATAAATATAAAGAGAAACCTTGTGTGCAACAAATAAAAGTAAAACGTCATCTTTAACGGATGATATCTTACTCATATGACATGGGATTCGAGTAATTCAAATACCTGTGTAAAGAGTGAACGAAAATCTATAACTTTCATGTTTTAAGTTTTTCACGAATCGACATTTATGAGGATAAAAAATAGGGTTGAAAATGCCCAAAAAATAAAGAAAATTAACACCCATGTGATATGTAAAAAAAAAGTTGCAAAATTTTTAACAAAATTTATACCAAATTAAAGAGGATTAAATTTTATAAATTACGGTGAAATCGGTTTTTTCTAAAAGTTTGCCGTTTAAGAGATACGTGCGTTTGAAATTTGAGGTGAAAAAAGAAAAAACGGGTCAAAGAAACATATTACCCTTAGACTAATTTTATGTATAAATTAAGATGGGGACATGTGTCACACTATGAATGGCTTTCTACACTTTTTAATTTTATCACACTTTGCAATAGATCCCCTTTATAAAATGAAAATGTAGCACTTTCACAAGACTATCATTATTGTAGTTTCACAAGACAAATTTGTTCGTATATTTTGTCTCTTGTAAAAGACATGACATTCTTTTTTTTTTTTTGAACGACAATTGTGGCTACATGACTCCTAGGCCAGAAAGCGTAACGAGCCCACACAACCAGGTTGGGTCCAGCCTAGAAGGAAATGACACCCTTCCCTTTACGCACGCGAAAGGAGACCCTTATCGCCCTAGACAAGACTTGAACTTGAGACCTTGCCTAGGAGGGTAAAACCTCCATACCGCTAGACCAGAGGCCCTTTGGTAAAAGACATGACATTCTATCTTTATACACATGAAACAAATTAGGCAAACCAAAGAGAAAAGTACAAAAATAAGCCAAAATCTTTTTTGAAGTCCCCTTTGTGGTCACTTTTTAACTTAATGTCCAAAATGGTCATGCGCAACCACTCGACTCCGCAGCTCCACCCAAAATTCGCCACGTGTCTAAATGAAAAGTACAAAAAGTACAAATAATAAAAAAAAAGTACAAAAAGTGTACTTTTATTTGGACACGTGGCGAATTTTGGGTGGAGCTGCGGAGTCGAGTGGTTGCGCATGACCATTTTGGACATTGGGTTAAAACTTGACCACAAAGATGACTTCAAAAAAGATTTTGATTTATTTTTGTACTTTTCTCCAAACCAAAATATTTGCAGCTCTTGAGTTGTATCTTTATGCAACTATGATCGTTTATTTGCTGACAATAGAAGTAACATCAACATTGTGTCGACCCTGAACGATATAAAACAAATTCGAAAGATAGTGAATCAGTAAGATGTTCTTGTGAAAGTAAAAATGTACAATAACCAACTAATGTTGACAATTTTACCAAAAAATCAATCAAGTCAAAGTAACATAGTAACACAAAAAGTAATGCTTAGTTTAATTAATCATATATTGAAGCTTGGATGATCAAGAAACATGGTGTTCGAAACATGCGAGAAAGCCTCCATGATGATACCATGATGACACCTTGAGTTCAAAGACAAGAAACATTGCAAAAGTTGGTTTAAATCACACTCTTCGTACATTTGTTTCTCTACAATCATTTCCATCATCGATTTCTTGAAGTCTTCGTATGGATTCTCCGACCTCTTCACCACCGCGAAGCTTTCTTTAACTTTTCCCTCCACTTTCCATGGCAGTAGCTTTTTAAACACGGATAACCTTGCCGGAGATCCCCATTCAGGTGATACATCACCAACTTGTCCACTATACTGTCTTGATCGTGCCAACTCTAATGAAAAGGTTCTTGGGGAAGAGATAAGCATTTGAGGGTGTTGTTCCTCCTCGCCGTCTTCATAGGTGTAACCGGTGCTAAACTGGCACAACAACAAATATATAAATTGTTCACATTCATTGCTACATGGTTTAAACACATTGTGTTGCTCTTGTGACATTAGTTTGCCCTATGAAACATTGTTTGTAAATTTAAGAATAATCAATACTTTCCTATGTATGCAAAAATATTACACTCGATCATTTGGGCAAATTACAAATGCATATGTATGTAAAAAAGTTTAAACCAAGTTTTTTTATACTTTACCTTTCTATTTTGACAATTTTCTTGCAGTGAGCGGTTCTTGAACCCTTTATCATTGTAGATTTTAGGGCGGGGGAGATCCATGTCGTAAAGTTTAGCCATGACATGCGCATAGTCTTCGGAGGCAAATTGGTCGTGGCTCTTGTAGGAAGAACCACAAGGTGCTTGTATGGATTGTGGTGGCAAAGTGGTGCATGGTAAATCATGACCATCGATCACCTTGTGGCGTTTACACGGTTGTTTTGGGAGGCTACATGGGTCTTTTGTTCGGCATGATCGAAAGATATTGAAGCTCACCATTTTTAACGGGTGAAATTGAAGTGTTACATGAAGTTCATTCATGAGAATATATAATAGACATGTACTAACTACTAAGTTTATCTTGTACATTTTTTATTACTTGAGAAGTGATATTTTTACGCTTTACACGGAGTTTAACTCACCTATTTTAGAAAGTTACACTATTTGTGTTTTTCCCTGTAGCTTTTCTAAAAAGGTGTAATTGCCTTCATGATTTTCAACTGTAGGTCTAGATTTTTAGATATCCATTTAACATTATTAATGTCATAACTTATATACAAGACGAGTATACAATGGTATTATACGTTTATGTCATAACTTATATAAAAGACTAAGTTTTGCTATTCAAAAAGGGCTAGCGGCGCAGCTTGTTGCCCGCTTGCCTGTCGTTTCAGTGTAATATTTTACGAATGACGAAGGGCCAACCCAAAATTCAAAGTTATCAGGTGCATAGCTTTTTTTAACAAATATAAAAGAAAAAAATAAACTAAAAGTTACGATTTCATTAAAACTATAAGAAAATATGTATTTCTTTTGACATATTACTCATATTAGTGAACTAAAGGAAAAAGACATGTAATTGCGTGACACAAAATTTCAGGACAAAGTTCATTTCAGATAAATCAAAATTTTTACAGAAATTTACACCAGGTGATAAACATCCATCGGGTTCCGAAAACCCCCTAAGTCCGCTCCTAAAAATGACGTTCTTTAAGAGTTATGATATTCTTAAACTATATATGTTTTTATGGGTTGAGTACTCCCATGTTGGATCATCATAATACAATTTCTTTAGTTCTCATGATTACCTATTTGATTTCACAGCAGAAATAACAATATACATCTAACGAATTGAACAAGTACAAGAACACATTCGGTACTTAGAAAAACTAGTACAAAATTCAGCCTAGTTAGCTTTTTATTGAAGGGTCAAGTGACATGAAATAAAAGCTCGACCTAGTACACTGTCGACTCGTCTACATGCATCTTTCTGCCGTACTTTGTGAACTACAACTTGTGCACTCGATCTCATTGTTACCTTTGTTTGGTTCCCTTTGTTAATTAACTAGAGGGTGTGTTTGTTTTAAAGTTCCATCGCCACTGGGATGTACTATTTCCGTTGATGAATATCGTCAAGGTACTAATTTAGACAATACATTGTTGTTGGATTAGACGTTAGAAGACTCACGGGTTAAAGTAGCTAACGCGGAAAATTAACCAAAACAATATAAAATCAATGATAAAATGACTCATAAATAAATTAGTACATTAAATACCTCATTAATCATCTTAATGAAATAGCAATTTCACTTTATTATATCAAAGAAGACCTGTCTATCATATAATAGCGGAATCCACAAAGCATGCTTTGTTCAACGTCGTCACGTAACACTCAACATGACCTAAATTATAGTGTCGACCAACCACTAAGATAACAACATTTAACTACTAGTTTGAAGAACACCTAGTAGTTTGCCATAATTAGTAACAAATTACAACGTGTAAGTGTCCATACCTCACAATTCATAACCGTTTATTTAGTTATCTTTAAAAATTGGAGCTAAGATAACTAGAGGAATTTTCAAATGCTTACTCTTATTTTGGTGCTTATCAAGGGACAAATCCTCACCATTCATCTAGTTTAATCTAATGGTGGGGATAAACCTAAGATTTAATATGGAAACCTAAGTCCGTGTATTTTTTCTCCTTTTACTTTGTCTTTTTGTCTTTTTTATTTATTAACATTTTTTTTCTATTTTTTATTCTTTGTTTTGGAATTCACCTTTCTATTAAAACTTCATGTTTTTTTTTTTTTTTTTTTTTTTTTTTTTTTTTTTTTTTTTTCACGTTTTTTTAATTATTCTTTTTTTAATTTTAAATTCACGTTTTTTTATTCAAGTTTTTTTTCGCTTTCATACGTTTTCATCTGTATTCACATTTTCATTCGTTTTTATACGTTTTCGTCCGTGTTCATATGTTTTCGTCATTTTTTTAACGTTTTCGTCTGTTTTCATCCGTTTACGTACGTTTACATCCGTTTTCTGACGTTTTTGTCCGTGTTCTGACGTTTTCATACGTTTTTGTACGGTTATATAAGTTTTCGTCTGTTTTTAGACGTTTTTGTCTGTTTTCGTCCGTTTTCACGTTTTCGTCCATTTTTAGACATTTTCGTCCATTTTTAGACATTTTCGTCTGTTTTCAGACGTTTTCGTCCGTTTTCATACGTCTTCGTCTTTTTTCTTACGTTTTCGCCCGTTTACGTCCGTTTTCATTCGTTTTCGTTTGTTTTCTTACGTTTTCGTTTGTTTTTTCTTTTTCATACGTTTTTGTCCATTTTCATACGTTTTCGTCTGTTTTCTTACGTTTTCGTTTGTTTTCTTACGTTTTCGGCCATTTTCATACGTTTTTGTCTGTTTTTTTAGGTTTTCATGTATTTTCATCTGTTTTTAGACGTTTCGTATGTTATTTTATGTTTTCAAGTATTTTCGTCCGTTTTTAGATGTTTTCGTCCGTTTTCAGACGTTTTCATACGTTGTCATCCGGGTTTTCTTACGTTTTCATCCATTTTTAGAGGTTTCGTCTGTTTTCAGTGTTTTCATCCGTTTTTATACGTTTTCGTCCGTTTTCATCCGTTTTTATACGTTTTTGTCTGTTTTTATACGTTTCTGTCCGTTTTCAGACGTGTTTGTCCGTTTTCATACTTTTTTCATTCGATTTTATACGTTTTTGTCCGTTTTCAGACGTTTTCATTTTGATATTTGTAAGTGACACTTATTTATCTCTTGTGATATAACACTGTAAGGAAGATGAAAAGTATTACATTCTTCATCATGTATGTGTTATCAGTTGTCATACTCAACTAAGAATGTGATGGTTGTGTTTTTGAAAATATTTAGGAAGATTTTTTTGTTTTATGATATTATGAAATATTAGAAAAACTGCAAACAAGAGATGTTATGATACTTTTGTTAGACTTGTGGTGGATTTTTCTATTTAATGGACACATTGTGCATGCTTCGATAGGTTTTATGGCGAGATTTGAAAATATCTATGGTTGAATCAGCAAACTAAATAAGCTATGGTTGAAGATAGCACACATCTTTACAAAACAACTGAGGAAGCTCAAACACTTGTGATATCACAAATGATATCACCTCACTTGTGATATCACACGTGATATCATGTATGATAACACCGTTGATATCACATGTGATATCATGTGTGATATTACCGGTGATAGCATGTGTGATATCATAGTTTATATCACTTGTGATATCACCAGTGATATCATGCGATATCACCTGTGATATCACAAGTGGGGTGATATCACCTGTGATATCATGTGTAATATCACGGATGTTTGAGCTTACTCAGTTTGTTTATAAAGATGTATACTTTCTTCAACCATAACTTCTTTAGTTTGCTGATTCAACCATAGATATTTTTAAATTCCGCTATAAAACCTATCAAAACATGCACAATGTATCCATTAAATAGAAAAATACACCACAAGTCTAACAAAAGTTTCATAACATCTTTTGTTTTCAGTTAAACACCTTTTCTAATATTTCATATTATCATAAAACACAAAAATCTTTCTAAATATTTTCAAAAACACAAATAAGAAAAATGAACAGAATCATCACAGTAATATAATAAGTGATGTTTATTATCATTTCTTTCATATATACTTGGTAAAATGCTAAATTCTTATCACATTTGGTATGAATTTAATATTTCACATTCTTAGTTGAGTATCACAACTGATAACACATATATGATGAAGAGTGTAATACTCTTCATCTTTCTTACAGTGTTATATCACAAGAGATAAATAATAGTCACTTAAAATTATCAAAATGAATAAAAAGAAAGCAAACTATGAAAATAGAGACTTGACATATTCTCAAAATCAAACAAGTGTTGCATTAAATTAGCATTTTTTAAACAAAATAAGAATTCACCTAAAGAGACTTTAACCCTTTTATTTCTACTAAGAGTATAATGTCACAAGTGATAGATAACATTGGTTTCATTAAAAAAATATGCGCTTGTCAATTGCGATGAAAGGCACGAATATTATCTTGTAACTGAAAATTATAAAAATATTTGAAAACACATAGGTGATAATATATAAAAATATACAGAGCAATGAAATATCTCAGGTGATATTAAAGGTTAAAAAACATACTTGTTTGTTTATGAAATATCACAAGTGATATAAGACATTAACTTTTTTATAATAAAATATCACAATTGATATTAGACATGTAATATAATAAAGTTTAATAATAAGCATGAAAACATATGAAAATAGACGAAAACGTATAAAAACTGCAAAAAACGGACGAAGACGGACAAAAAGGTGTAAAAACGAATGAAAAGCGTATAAAAACGTATGAAAACGAAAAAATAACGTCTGAAAACGGACGAAAACGTATAAAAACGGATGAAAATGGACGAAAACGTATGAAAACGTCTGAAAACAGACGAAAGCGTCTAAAAATGGACGAAAGCGTATATAAACCTATGAAAACATAAGAAAACGGAAAAAAACGTAAGTAAACAGGCGAAAACGTATTAAAACGGACAAAAACGTAACATAAACAGACGAAAAGGTATGAAAACGGACAAAAACGTAAGAAAATGGACAAAAACGTAAGAAACGAACGAAAACATAGGAAAACGGACGAAAACGTAAGAAAACAGGCGAAAACGTAGGAAAACGGACGAAAACGGACAAAAACGGACGAAAACGTATGAAAACGGTGGAAAACGTTTGAAAACGGACGAAAACGTAAGAAAACGGACGAAAACAGACTAAAACGAAAGATAACGGACGAAAACGCATAAAAAACGGAAAAAACGGACAAAAATTGACCAAAAAAAAACGTGAAATTAAAAAAAGTGATTAAAAAAAATATACAAATAATGAGAAAATAAATAAGAAAGATAAAAAGAAAAGAAAAAGACAAAAAAAAAACATGGACTTAGGTTTAGACATATTAAATCCTAGGTTAATCACCACCATTAGATCAAATTAGATGAATGATGGGGATTTATCCCTTAGTATGCAAGAATTTTTGAGTATGCAAAATAAAGTGCCTCAAGATAACAAGTAGAAATAACTAGCATGTGATAACAACTAACATTTGAAAACGCATTGGTCAACAACTTTAGTCATGTAAAAACATATGAGATTACCCAAAGTGTTATGTCTTTCTACATTATTATGTGTTTTGTAATATCGTAAACATATCGTGTTAGAAAAGTGACTTAAACTTTAGGAGCTATTTGTTAATTTGTTCGACTTGTGCTACAAGTTTGTTTATAATTTGGTAACTAATCTATGACGGTTAGTTTTGGCTATAAATAGGGATTATTAGCATTAGACTTCTTTGTACCGTTTGGATTAACATTTGGTGCCTTTTGAATTAGGTTTTGTGTTGGTACCTTTGAATTTGGTTTGGTATTTTGAATAAAGCTTCCGCTTCGTTTGTTTAGATTTGTTTGTTTTGTTTCGTCTTTGAATTACCAACAAGTGGTATTAAGAGCTAGGTTCTTTTAGCGATGAAGAAGAAAAAGAAAAAGGTTTGTTTAGAGTTCGTTTTGGGTTGATGTTCGTTTGGGTTTGTTTTTAGTTTAAAGAATTGTTTGAATTAAGTAATTGTTTGTCGATTTGGGAACATCATGTAGTAATTTTGTTTGTGGTTATTGGGTTTGTCAGTATTAGGCCATTATTCTAGTTGGGGCTTGCTTTGAAATTTTTTTTCTGGGTATAACCGAGAACCGAACCGAACCAAACTTAAACCGAACCGAAAACCGAAAACCGAACAACAATAACCGAAAACCGAACCGAATAACCCGAATTACATAAATTTAATTATTTATCCATTTATTTATATATATTTTTAGCAAAATTTTTTTTTCAAGCTCAAAAAATGTTATATATATAGTATAAAAGAGTTTTAATATTTTTTTATATATAAATATATATATTTATTTGAATTCGGTTTTCGGTTCGGTTTGGATTGCTAAAACCATAACCGAACCGAAAACCGAATATTTAATTCGGTTCGGTTCGGTTTTGGCAACTTCGGTTCGGTTACGAGTTCGGTTCGGTTATTTTCAATTCGGTTCGATTTCGGTTTTTGGTTTATTCGGATATTACCCAACCCATGAACACCCCTATTTGCACGTTTGTTTTGGTTTTGGTATTGAGCTTTGGTTTTTTGTGATTTCAATAAACTTGAAATCGTTTGAATTAGTAGTCTTTTGGTTTGAACATATTTTTTGATTAGAGTATTTGAAGTTTTGAACAATTGGAGATCATCAATTGTTATTAGTTTGTTGGCATCAACTTGTTTGGATTTTTGATAAATTCGTTAGTATTTGAATTTGGACCGTAATTCTTATCGTGATAAGTGGGTCATTACAATTATTATCATGTATCATATTTGGGGCGTTTGAATTTTTAGAGCCCGTTCGTTAAGTTATTTATTAAGTTGAATTTGTTTGATACTTGGATAATAAGTTTGAAGTTGGACCGTAATACTTATCGATAAGTGGATCATTAGAATTTGAATTTGATATATGGGTCATAATTCTTATTATATAAGTGGACCATTGGAATTTGAATTTGATATTTGAAATTTGAAGATTTGGTGTTTGAAGACTTAGTTCACGTTGTTTGAATTTTGTTCGATCATTGGAAATTTGGATCTTCGTTTGTCGGGATTTTGAAGTTGATTGCTCGTATTTGATTGTCTTTGTTGAATATCGTTTGAGCCGATTTGCTTGTTTGGTTAACCGAGTTTGAATTTGTCAGTTAACGTTTGATTGTTCGTTTTGAAGATTATCGGCGTTTGTATTTGTTCGGTTTGTTTTGGATTATTTTTTGGGAATCGATCGTTTGATTTGAATTTGGCTAGTATCGCTAGCTTTTGGAACTTTGAATTTGATTTGAAGCAGGTGGAGGAGTTTAAGTCACGGTGGAGATTGTTAGAAAAATGACTTAAACTTTAGGGGCTATTTGTTAATTTGTTCGACTTGTGCTACAAGTTTGTTTGTAATTTGGTAACTAATCTATGACGGTTAGTTTTGACTATAAATTGGGATTATTAGCATTAGATTTCTTTGTACCGTTTGGATTAACGTTTGGTACCTTTTGAATTAGGTTTTGTGTTGGTACCTTTGAATTTGGTTTGGTATTTTGAATAAAGCTTCCGCTTCGTTTGTTTAGATTTGTTTGTTTTGTTTCGTCTTTGAATTACCAACATATCGGAAGTATTCTAATATTATACTCATTTTGATCGTATTTTGAAAAACCGTTTTAGTAATAGTAAACTTTTTAGCATTTAGACATTTCCTTTCGGTTATGTTAAAGTAAATAGAAAATAATATGCATGCTTTTCTTTGTCATCTGCATGAAGGCAAGGGTTGGTATTCTAAAACAGCGAAGGCACATGTTTATGCTCCAGTTGATAGATAGAGGATCTTGAATCAAGTAGGAGCATTAGATTGTCCTTAGATGACTGTTGTATCTATGTTGGCTTGTGGATACAACCAGAGGGGTTTCGGAGGAGTGTGCAATAGGTATCGTCGCACATAGTCTCCACTTAAAAAGGGTCACATTTTTATTAGTTTTGCACATAAATATATATAATATTAAACATATATGAGTAATATATTTCAAGTTTATATCTAACTTCTCTTTAGTTTACAAGTGTAATAAGGTCTCTTTGTTACCGAAAACCACAAGACGGTCTTAGATACAACTTTAAGATTTTGGGCCATACTATACATGTTATTATGTTTACGTGGGTGTGTTGTGAATAAATAAACACGGATTTGGGTTTAAGGATTAAAGAGAGGTTTTAGAAGTTTAACTACCGCGCGTTGCAAAGGAGTCAAAATAAAAATATTTTCGAAGAAAAAGTTTTAGTTAAATTACAAAAAATTCGGTCATATACAGTTATATCTTTATTTATATGTAAAAGTGATCGATAAAATTACATCTTTTAGAAAACCGCATGATGACGTATAGTTCGCATTCGGGTCATGAACCCGACCAATGAACGCCACTAGCAATCAAGCCCAGTGCGAACGGGCTAACCCGGTAACGGTTTGGGCTCACGAAGGCCCAAACCCGAAGTTATTTATGGTTTTAAATATCGGATATCTCTTATTTATGAGATATGCACTGATTGACCGACTTAGGCGGGATACGCCGAAGGTTGGGGAACACGAAATCAACAAGGATTTCGTGTGTATATAAAAGGCATCCTGACCCTCATTAAAGGTACAATCTAAAACCCTAACTCTCTACTAAACCCTAAAAACCGATTACTTACTCTCACGCCGGAGGATAATCGTGGGAGACAATCCCACGATAAGCCTAACGGTGTTTTCTGTTTACTTAGTGCGCAGGTCTCAAGCATCAAGGTCTAATTGATACGAGAACCGGAGTCCAAATAAGGAACGCCCAACTTTTGTATCAACACCGCGTAAAAGTGTACTCAATTTATACCCAATTTCAATTTAAGGTACTTTGAATTTTTTTTTCAATGTAGTGTACCGAACTTTTTTGATTGCAATGTAAGACCACCAGCGGATTTTCAAGTCATTTAGCCGGTTACCAAATTTTTCGGAGACCTTTTCCAACGACCAGCTTTTTCGACGACCCACCACCACCACCTTCATCTATCACCACAACCACCATAACCTGCCACCACCACCTTAATTTATCACCAAAACCACCATAATCCACCACCACCACCACCTTCATCTATCACCATCCATAACCGGTTGTGGTGGTGGTGTTGAGTACTAGCTACAGCCGGTGGTGGTTGTAGTGGTGGTGGCGTTGGTGAATTGTGGTGATAGATGAAGACGGTGGTGGTAGATTACTGTGGTTGTGGTGATAAATGTAGCTGGTGGTGGTGGGTTAGTGGAAAAGGTCGCCGGAAAATTTGGTAACCGACTAAATGACTCGGAAACCCGTTGGTGGTCTTACATCGCAATCCAAAAAAAGTTTGGTACATCAAATTGAGAAAAATAAAAGTAGATTACTTTAAATTAAAATTGAGTATAAGTTGGGTACACTTTTATGTGATTTGCCCAAAATGAAACAACAATTTAGTTTAGTTAAATTTGGGATGCTAAAAAGACGCATTGTAGCAACAATAGGACATATGTGTTTGAGTATGAGGGGAAGTCTTTGATACTACGGTGCCCATACGTTATTTTGTAAGCATAGAGGTTACTTTATATATTATAAATTCCAATAAAATTTAATTTACTTTTAAGAGTTTACCTTTTCTTTTTTTAAACGGCGAAATTTTATTGAAAAAAGCTAACAAAAAGCTAGACAAAAAAGATTACATAGAAGAGATAGCATTTGACCAGTCTATAAGCCATACTAACCAAAAAAATTTAACCTTCATACATCTATTATTCACCCAAAGCCAAGTTTGGGAAATAATGTTGTTGAAGATCAAACTTTTCTTAGGCTTATTCGCTGAAAACAAGACCGCATTCTTGAAATTCAAGATATGCCACCAAAAGGAAAAGAAAGTAGCTTTCAACGCCGACCTTTGAAAGTTATTAAGCCGCGGCCCATTGAACCAAACCTCCCAAGCTATAGGATTGAGTAAAATGGAAATGTGGATATTCCACCACTCCCCCATTAACCGAAATAAATCCAGAGCCAACGAACAACCAAAGAATAGATGGTTACAAGATTCCACCTCACTCCCACAAACTGGATATAACACACACGGAATATCCATACCTCCATTGGATAAGTTGATTCTTGTCGGGAGTTTATCTAGAAACATACGCCGAGCAAAGACATTAAGCTTAATATGGAGCAATTTGGACCATCTCGTAGAGGAGGAAGATGTTAGGTCACCATATTAGTAACACAAGCATCAATATGACAAGTATAGATGAGAGGTAGATCGGATGAACACCCAAACACAAGACACGAATGATATATGAAGAGTTATGCGTAGAAAATAAGTAAGAGTGAACAACCAACCATCTAAGGATGGATTACATGGGTATTTATAGGAAGGAACTAGGGCAACATGCAAGTTCCCTTCCTTTCCCTTATTGGGCTTTGGCATAGGCTTATGGGCTTTCTACATGAGCCTAGCCTTGATTACTAACATAAAAGCCATAATTAAGCTAACTATTACATATTAATTACTAACACTTGAATTCTAGTTTAGGAGTGATTCCAACAATCTCCCCCTAAGTGTTAGTGATTGATGATTTGATCTTTAAACGTTGAAGGTGCTGATGTAATAGTAGCTTTGACGTCTTCTGACATTCTTCTTTCTTGTGAGAAGAAGTGCCTTGATTCGAACAATCTCCCCAGTGTAGAGAAATTGTTTCCTTTGAAGTATTCTGCTTTGACGTCATCATTATCTTTGTTCTTTGATCTTTGTTCTTTGTGATGGAAGTGATAGTATGTTGTGATTGTCTGCATCAGGTCCGCTTCGTTGCTCCAGTGTTTCCACGTCTTTCTCCAACATGCTCACACGCTCTTTAACGTTGGATATTAATACTGATGTAGTTCTCTTAGTCTTTAAACTTTGTAGATTCTTTGACTTTGACGAAGAATCATTCTGACGTTGTGTTGCCTTTTGAGAGAACTTCAATTGATGTTGGTATGAGCATGTGGAGAATCTGCACGATCTTTTCTACCCGCAAGCATCCATAAGAAGAAAACATAAAACATGGGTTAGAAATAATCCAGCGCTTACAAGTTTGAACTTCGAGAGTGTTAACAGCATAGTGTGAAGACACAACTCTAATTCTCACAAAGGCTGTTCCTGAACTGGATTCCCACAAGTGAGATAACGCGATATACCGAAGTACATCTACAGTTCAGGTGAGTCACTGAGGTACACCGAAGCATCACCCCACGACTGTAGACTGTTTGAGACACACTAAGCGTAACCCACAAGGAGTTACCGAAGTGACCTGCTGTCAGGGCTGTTTGACGTTGACCCTGGCAGGAGTTTCCATTCAACAACTGAGGATCACATTTGTGAACCCCTCATAAATGTTCTCGACAGATTGCTAAGATCTATGAAGGACACGATAATATATCACTTTTGTTCTTATTGTTGAACGACAAGCGATGAATTGTCAAGTGTACCTAAGAGATCTTTTGATGAATCTCGTGGCTCTAGACTCAATAGTGCGCTTTGGTTTCCTAAGCAGAGACTAGGGAGAAGGTCTCCTTCTTCAATACCAGCTATCTCTAAGAGAAAGCCGATAGTTTTCGTAGGGTTCCCTGTGAGAATGAAACAAGCTTCTGTTGAGAGAAACTTGAGTGGCTAAGAAGGTTTAGTGCATGCGTCACTGGGTCCATGACGACTTTATTCTTCAATACCGGTGTCATCAAGTGACAACCAGTAGCATATGAATTGAACCCGGTGTCTGCCCTAAGTTGAATAATCTGGAGGGCTATTTAGTTTCACCATTTTCTTTACTTTTCTTTTTAATTCTTCAACTCCTTCTTTCTCCGATTCTCATTTTCTCCTTTTTTTTTTATAATCATACCTAAGGACTTCTAATTCTAACTATTGGTGGTGTCCTTGGGTAGATCCCTCCGTCTCTGGCGGATCATAGGACGGTTATTCCTAACCTTAGTCAACTTATAACTCCATGACTAACCTATGTTGCCATAAAACCATTTTCATGAAAAATCTCTCAAGTGGTTATGAGTAAAAGCATTTAATACCACTGTTGAGAGTTTAAGATTTTGCAGAAAATACTCCCCCTCCACACGTGCTTAAGAATTTTGACAAAAATTTGCACGGTGAGAGAAGAGCGCGCACTTTTGAATTGATCAACTCAAGATAGACAATCCCCCGCGAGACACGGTTACGTTGCATAGTTAAAGAGTTACATTGTCAGCTTTTAGGTGACAACTAGCTCTAATAACTACCTTGAAGGTGTGGACAAACCTCGAAAGGTTGTCAAACCTATCAAAGTTCATGTCTACCAAGAGTTTCTCGAATGGTACATTATACTCGGACAAGTCCTTTGCGAGACACGTTTACATCACTAGCGGACTAGCTTGAAATTATTACCCGTCCCGGACAAGTCTTTTCGAGTTACTAACATTTAGATCTCGTCAATTCATTGGTTAAGTTTTTTAGCGCAACGATTCATTTTCAATTCACAACATATTTCTTATCACATAATTTTTCTCCCCCTAAAAAATGGCATATAAATGTTATTTTTGATGAAATTTGATATCAAATATGACCATTTCGAGTTTTGTGGGAAGATTACCACGAAGAATAATTTTGTGAACAAAGTTTTAAGCAAATACTCCCCCTCAACAAGTGATATAAACTTTTGAGGTTTTGAAAATCATAAGGGGAAGTACTTGTTCTTTTGAGCAAAACTTTGAAAAGTGAAAGTTTTGATAAGTTTTACTCAAAAGTAAGAAGCTTTCGCTCCTTTTATAGGATTGTAGCACTGAAGCGTACCACAGGGTCCTTTCATTACAAGTACGGGTTGTACACTGCTATGTGTGCACAAGCCATAGTCAGATATAAATCACACAACCAAGTAATGATAATGAAACAAATCAAGGGTTACCAGGAGATTCAGGTAGTCCAGCAATAACTCTAGGAATGCGTTCTGGACGTTGATAGCCTGTGAGAGATATGCTGGGACGACCACCTACGAAACTCTCCAACGTTCTGAACTGGTCCCTTCTGAACAACCTTTCATCGATGCGAGTGATGATCTTCTTCACATCCCGTCTCTCCCTCGAATTCCATCGCTTAGGTGACCCAATGCCTTCTTGTATCGCCTTTAACCGATAAGCTAACCCGTCCCTGACTTTCTTCAGTGTGTGATCTCCAAACTTATGAAGCTCTTTGCACGCCATCAAGCAATTTCGGTGTAGTTCACTACGATAGACTACTCCAAATGGTTTGCTGATGAGGGTGTATTGAGGAAGTTGGTTGATGTCGGGAAGGTCTAGCTGTGGTTTAGTGAGGTTAACACGTGTCTAATACGATTCCACGGCAAGTTGAATGTCTTCTACACGTTCTTGGATCACTATGCTTCTGATGAAGATTAACAAGGACTTGATGTACTCACGTTGGATTTATGTAGAGAAATGTCGCATTCATCCCTGTACCTTGGCAAGATACATATCTTCAATGTCGTTGAGAGACAATCTCTGAAAGTCTGCTTCACAGAAGTCATAGTCCTCTTCATCTTGTCGTTTGACCACTATTTTCTTGAGAAATGTGTAGTCCCATTTTGACGAAAGAGTAACATGCTTAATAGCAACGATCCCTTTATCACTAAACACCTCCTTCTTTGATGTAAGTACCTGGCAGCTCTTGTAGTAGATTCTTCGGCGTTTTGGCCAATGATGAATCCCATACATTGCATCAAGATCATACTTTTCCACTTTGTCAGAGAACATGTGGATGGCATCTTCCTCGATTGCTATGCTGTTGGAGTATATAGCTGTCGGGAACGGAAGTGTAAGTGATGTAGCGTATTTCTTGGAGACATCGCTACCGTGTAGAAGAAATTCTAGGTCTTTGTTGAAGAAGTAGTGGAATGGAATCTTTGGTTGATCCGGTCGGCCAATTGTGGGTAGAGGTCTGGTGCAATCTGTGTAGTATGGAGCTTTGTCTTGTCGAGTGAAGTCTATGTTAGCTTCGGGATTGAGCCAATCGATGTTGTTTGACATGGCTCGTGCAATGTTGTCGAGGTGGTATTCCACTTCAATTGCACTTTCGGAGCTATCTTTGAGCAGTTGGAAGGCATCATTCTTGATTCGCTTGAGCTCAGCCTTCGTCATCTTCTTCACTTTAAATTGTTCTTGTAATAGCTTGACATGCTCCATGGTACGACCATCTACTATTTCTTGACCTTCAGGTAGTGAGGGAGTAGCATCACAAAGTTGAGAAAACCAGTCGTATTCAGCGGTTGTATCGTCATCTAGCCATGAGACAACATCAGTCTTAGTCGTCTTCTTCTTCTTCTTTGGCTTTGATGAGGATGATGGTTTCTTTGTTGTATCGGGAGAGGTGGGTTGTTGTTGGGGCTCATGGAACTCTTCATCATCACCACCAGTGTATTCGAAATGATCACCGGTTTTCTCTGTGGATGGTGGTAACTCAGAGTCCCAAGGTTTATCAGCAGTAGAACGTGGAGGAGATCGTCTTTCTGTTGGAGTCCTTTGGGTTGGTGGTGGCATAGAGGAAGATTCACCAGACTTCTTTGGACGTTTAGGTGCAGAATCCTTGTCCTTATCATCGTCATCTCTTGGTCGTTTAGGTTGACCTGATGACTCTTTGCATGATGATTTGAGTTGATATTCTAGAAGGGACTCAAAGAATTTAGCTTCATATGAATCAAAGGTTGCAGACCGATTAGACATTTGTATCACTAATTTCGAGATCAACTCAGCTTCAGAGAGTTCAGGTGTGTTGGCCAATGTGTGCTTAACCAATGCGATGATATTTGGAGTAAGTTGTCTGGCGAACATATCCCTTGTCAATCTAGGAACAGAGTCGAGAAGGAACTTGTGAGTATATTCCTTAATCATCTTGTTCATTTCCCTTTGGACATCACGTTTCATAAACTTCTGGATATACTCCCTTTCACTCAACATCTCGTCTATCCTGTCTTGTAGATGATTGATCCTGTCAGCGAGTTGATTCAGCTTTTTGTTGGTCACGTCTTTCTTCCTGACTTGCTTGACAGCTTTGACAATCTTTGTCTTAGCCCAGGATATCCAAGAGTCGGTTGGTTTCTTTACTGACTTGGATGTGGATCTGGTTGTGCCTTTGGATGGTGGAGGTGAAGAGTGAGAAGACGAGTCTGATGATGATGAGATATGAGGAGACTCAGGGTCCTTTGGTGGCTCAGAAGTAAGTTCCTTGGAACGTGCTGGACTATCTAGAAGAAAATCATCATAATCAACTTCGTCATCTTGTCCAGATTTAGCCATTTCTTCAGCCTTAATCCTGGCTTCTTCATCTGCTTGAGCTTGAGCTTCTTTATCAGCTTTTTCTTTAGCTGCAACCTCAGCATCTTCATCAGGAATTTTCTCAGACTTCTCTATTTCTGGTTCCTCAAATTCATAGATGATAGTATCCTTCAGTTGCCTTTGTTTTTGTTCGTGGGTGGTGGTACCAGTTCCCTTATCGGGTTGATTAACTGCATCGGAAACTGGTGTAGATAGTGCACCACCACTTGACCCTCCGGGGCCACAAGTTTGATCACGGGTAAATTCCTGAGCAACATGTTGGAGTCTGATATTCTTCAACTTCTTTCTGTAGTCTTTATCCAGTGGTTCTTCATCCGAGCTCTCCTCTTCCTCTGGCTCAGCAACTGGGGTTTTACCTTTATCAGCTTTTGGACTTAGAGGTTTTGCAACAGTGGGCGGGTCATCAATGGGAGTTTCTGAGTAGGTAACCTCTTCATCGGTGTCAGTATCCTCTGAGTCCTCGTCCTTCAGTTGTGGTTCAGGTTTGAGAATAGGGATTGCACTCTTTGACGTAATTTTCCTTTTGAGAACATGAGTCCTCTTAGGATACTTTCTCGTACTCTCAGTGCTTGTAATACTTCCAGCACTGCCTCTCCTGGTTTTTCTAGTAGGTGTACCAGAGGACTTATCATCAAGGAAACCTACTTTTCCTGCTTCAACT
The DNA here is from genome assembly GCA_019973895.1 of Chrysanthemum seticuspe. NCBI lineage: Eukaryota > Viridiplantae > Streptophyta > Magnoliopsida > Asterales > Asteraceae > Chrysanthemum > Chrysanthemum seticuspe. The sequence continues at coordinate 231,053,109 of BPTQ01000002.1, read as the reverse complement.
GCTACCATATATCGTTTGTACGAATAGAGTCCTTTGATATCATCAGTAAGAAGATGATCTGGCAACACAGCACCTTGTTTCTTTGTTGTTGAGTCCTTAAATCTGACAGTGAGTGTGGGCTCATACAACACGGAGTGTTGGTTGGGGTCATCAAGTCTCAAGGGAATATCAGGATTATACCCTAGAGCTCTTTGGATCAACAATTTGGTGTATCTGATATACGGGATCTTGGTGCCAGGCCTTTTAAGGTAAGACATCATGCATGTCATCCCATATCAGAGCTTCAACTTCTATGTGTTTCATGTTGACCATAGCCCAAAATATTTGTAGTTCCATGAGCTTGGGATGCTCATGACCACTATCACGTCGGGAAACGGATTTGGCAATCATTATGTAGAGGGTTCTTCATGGTTGGGGAATGTTCTTGAGATCCACAGATGAGTGCTTTGTGATTACCCCGGTAGCTTCATCATAGCCGATGTCGACCATGAACTGGAGAACGACCTCTTCCGTTGGAGTAGCATTGTATTCAGTAGGCTCGATGACAGGAATAAGAAGAATAGCCTTCAAATCTGTTGGCGTGATGGTGACTTGTTTGTTGTTAAGAGTCACAGTCACGGCACTTTGACCATTGACCTTTCGTATAGTGTGCCAGAATTGGTGAATGTAGATCTCAGGTACAGTAGCAGAGTTTGTGAGCATGTTCTGATAAGGGTGAGTCTTCAGAATATCCACTGCAATCTGACACGAAGACTCAGAACAATTGAAGTTATCAAAATCAACTCTGAGGTTGTTCTTTCCGATCTTCATTGGGTAACCATTAGGGAAGATATCTTCAACAGTGAGACATTTGGTGCATCCACATTTTGCATTTGAACGTCCATGTCGTGATCTTGATTCTGAATTTTCACGCGTAATAACAAATTGAAGGTTTATAACACGGATTTGAAGAAGGATTCTTAGGCGTAGGATATGGTGGTTGGAATAATAAATGATATGAATTTAATGTATTTTGAAAATTTTGTGAAGTTTTATTAAAAAATACTTTGAGCATTTGACACTTTCAGTCCCTCCACCTTAACCATTTTCGTCCAACGCCCATAACTTCCATTTTGGCTACCAAAAGTATGATTTATGGAAAAAAAAAAACTTGATGACACTTCCCCTCGACTTAAGAAATAATGAAATATTATAAATTTGAGCCCGGGGAGTGTCAGTATACCAGAAATGTGACCACCATTATCAAAGAAACAACCGGGATGAGGTAACATGCAAGTACAAGGTTTTATGAAACCGAAAAATATTTACTTTCTCCCCCTCAACACTTGACCGAGAAAATAATGAATTTTGAAAGAGTAAAGTGTTGACGGAAGAATTGTACTTTCCATGTTAAAAGAAATATAGATAGAAGAATATTTTTGTTGTTTTATCAGATTTTATATTTTTGTATTTTGTTTTTAGAAAATATTTACAAAAGAGGTTTTGGTGTTTGACTGGTTTTAAGAATGTTTTAAAAGTTCATCCAGTTCCTCTGGAGTCAAACACCGCATACCAATCCGGTGGACCAACTCATTAAACCTAGCAGGAGCTAAGGCTTTGGTGAGAAGATCTGCCAGTTGGTATTCAGTACCCACAAAGTATAATTCACCGGTACCCTTTTCCACGTGCTCCTTGATGAAATGATATCGAAGATCGATGTGCTTTGATTTTGAGTGTTGAACAGAGTTGCACGAGATCGCAATAGCACTCCGATTGTCGCAGTACATCGAGATTCTGTCAAATATGTAACCATAGTCTTTGAGTTGTGTTCTCATCCAAATGACTTGAGCACAACACGCCGACATAGCTACATATTCTGCTTCTGTTGAGGATAGCGATGTGCAATCCTGCTTCTTCGATTGCCATGACACCAGTTTATCACCAAGAAATTGTAGAGCTCCTGAAGTACTTTTTCGTGAATCTAAGCATCCTGCGTGATCAGCGTGTGAAAAAGCTATTAGTTCAAAACCAGAATCCTTCGGATACCAGATTCCCAAGTTAATGGTTCCCTTGATGTATCGGAGGATTCTTTTAGCCTCAGAGAGGTGAGTTTCAGTTGGTCTTGACTGATAACGGGAGCAAAGATATACATCAAATACAATGTCAGGTCTACTGGCTGTTAGATACATGAGAGACCCAATAATACTTCGGTATTTGGTAGGGTCAACCAATTTCTCATGTAAATCAGCATCCAGTTTCTTAGTGTGTGCCATTGGAGTGGCATAGGTATCACAACTTGTCATTCCATGTTTGTTTAAAATTTCAAGGGCATATTTGGACTGACTCAAGAAAATACCACGGGGTGATTGATGAACTTGCAATCCAAGAAAGAATGTAAGTTCACCCATCATGGACATTTCAAAATGTTTTTTCATACGTTTTGAAAGAGCGTTTGAGTATTTTAGATGTGTTGACCCAAAAATGATGTCATCCACATAAATTTGAACGATTAAAATGTGTTCCCCGTGATATTGTATGAAAAATGTTGGGTCGACCGAGCCTTTAGTGAAATTATTGGCGATAAGAAAGGATGATAACTTATCATACCACGCCCGAGGGGCTTGTTTGAGACTGTAGAGAGCCTTGTTCAGTTTGTAAACGTGGTTCGGGAACTCTGGATCAACGAATCCTTCTGGTTGGCTGACATAGACCGTTTCTTTCAGTTTCCCATTCAGAAAAGCAGTTTTGACATCCATCTGAAAGACCGTGATGTTCATGTGAGCCGCGAATGCCAGAAATATCCGAACAGCCTCAAGACGAGCAACCGGAGCGAATGATTCTTCAAAGTCAATACCCTCTTCCTGTCTATAACCCTTAGCCACCATACGTGACTTATTTCTGATAACCGTACCGTCAGCATCTAACTTGTTTTTCCAAATCCATTTCAGACCAATAACATAGACCCCTGTTGGTTTTTGAACCAATTCCCATACTTCAAGACGTTTAAACTGATTAAGTTCTTCTTGCATGGATTCTATCCAGTTGTCATAAGTCATTGCTTCTTTAATGTTTTTGGGTTCAGATTGGCAAACGGTAAGTGCATAAATGTAGTGTTCACCGTCAGTCTGAAGGCGTTGTCTAGTTACGACTGATTGATTAGGGTTTCCAATTATGGTCACAAGAGGATGGTCTTTTGTCCAACGATATGTGGAGGTTTGATGTTGATATACATTCTGCAGATTAGGAGGATTCAAATGACTTGTAGATGATTTCGCAAGATCAGAAGTAGCAGAAGCATTTGAAAAAGGGTTGAAGAACGCATTTGGATCATAATCTGCAGGTGGTGGTACGTCATTGTTCAGAAGATCATTAGCTGGTTCAGCGTCGTTGGATGCGGTTTGTTCAACTGTTATTGTAGAATCAACTGGTGGTGCTTCCTCAACAGTAGTTGTTGTAGCAGGTGTATCAGGTATTGGATTATGATCAGGTTGAGCAGCGGAAATATTGGATACACCTGGTGCACGTTCATCAATATCATCATTAAACAGAGGAGCAAATAGTTGTTCCATTTGACGTCGAGTTAGTTGTAAACTAGGTTCAGCTGATGATGGGGTTTGAGGGAAGTTTAAACGGTTATGACCGGGTTCCAAGCTGTTATGCTCAGAAGCCATTTCAGTAAGCTCATCGAAATTTTCATGAATCGTTTCCATAACCTGCTTTGTACGACGATTCCAGATCCGGAAACCCTTAGAATTTTCACAATATCCTACAAAGACTCCAATGTCAGCTTTGGCTTTGAGCTTACCAAAGTCATCACGATCATTATTCGGATAACAAAGGGATCTAAATACATGAAAGTGTTTGAGATTCGGTTTATGGTTGTGAATAAGCTCATAAGGTGTTTTGTTGTGGCACTTGGTAATCATTGAGCGATTCTGAGTGTAGCATGCAGTTGACACGGCTTCAGCCCATAAGTAATCCGGAAGTTTAGCATTGATTAACATCGTTCTTGCAGCTTCCACTAATGTGCAGCTTCGTCTTTCAACAACTCCGTTTTGTTCTGGTGTACTTTCAATAGATGTTTGATGCTCAATTCCCACTTTCTCATAAAATGCACGAAGAGTTTGATTCACAAATTCAGTTCCTTTGTCTGTTCTGATTTGTCTGACTGTGTTCCGGAGCTGAACTTGAATTTTCGTGAGAAAGGTGATGATCATCTGTGGAGCTTGATCTTTACTTCGAAGAAAATAAACCCAAGTCCATCTTGAGTAGTCATCTACAATTACCAATATGTAGCATTTGCCATTAATCGTCTGCACGCGCATTGGGCCACACAAATCCATGTGAAGAAGATGAAGCACATGTTGTGAGTTGTGTTCCACCTTTGAAGGAAAATGAGCACGAGTGCTTTTCCCTTATTCACAGGCTGAGCATAGGTGATCTTTAGAATACCGAAATCTTGGGAGACCTTCAACTAGTTTGTATCGAGCAAGGTTGGTTATGGTTTGAAAGTTTAGATGTGAGAGACGACGGTGCCATAGCCAGGATTTTGTAGATGTAGCCTTAGAAAGTAGACAGATGGGAGATGAAGCAATCATGTCTTGCATTGAGATTGTGTAAAGACTTGATGTGCGTTGACCAGACATAAGATCGTTTCCTCGTAGATCACGAATGAAACAAGTTTTCTCCCTAAAAGCAACTTCCAAATCTCCATCACAAAATTGACCGACTGAGAAGAGATTGTAACCGAGACCTTCCACATAATAAACTCTGCTAATTTCGATGTTCCCATTGATGTAATATTTGAAGCCCATGATAGCCGCGAAGTGATCATTCCCGAATCTGACAGTGCCAATGAACTTTGATACAAAGTTGGATAACAGTTTGAGATTGCCTGTCATGTGTCGGGAACATCCGTTATCAACAACCCAGAGGATGATCTGTATCACCTGCATTCAACACAGACGACACAAATGGAATAGAAGTAGATGTGGAACCCGAAGAGTAAGAGGGTTCTGATGCAGATATAGATGAAACACACATGTTCATGATTTTAGGTATCCATGTAAAGCCAAGTGTATTATGTAACCATTTCTGCCATCTCCAACTAGTCTTTGCTTTAGTCTTAGTGAATGCACTAGGTGGTACTACGATCCTTGGAGGTGATAATGGAGCTATAGGAACATCAATGCTTTTCTTAGAATCTAAAGAGGGTGTTTTACCCAGCACAGACTTAGAAGCTTTAGTGGGCCTAGAGGTATTCCGTTTCTTAGGATTCCGTAAACGAGACAAGATAGTTTTAGCAACACATTTATCATGACAATCAGAAAGCATACTTTTACGACATATAACACAAGAAGCTTCAGACTTAACATCAAAAGTACTTAAAGGTTCAGCATTTGTTACATCACTTTTTCCATTACATTTGTCAGACGCAATATCTAAAGTGGGTGCAACTTGAGTTTTATTCAAAGTCCTAGGGTGTTCTTCTACTTCAGCATTCTTTATTGTTCTTTTCTTACGTTGCAACTTCCTATTCTTCCTTGTATTGCTCCTAGGCTGTGAAGTGCAGGCGTTGGGAAAAGAGGCAACTATTCCTGTTTCAGTAGAGGGAAGCACATTAGTTTCTTGTGGTTTGTCATTAGATGTTCTAGAGTCATTTTGAATCTGTTTTGGTGCATTTACTTTTGTGTTACTATCCATATCTTGCTTAAGTATCACCAACTCTGCCTTTAGATCATGGATTTTGTGTAACAAATCTAGATTTTCAGAACGAGTGAGTCCGTCTCGTCGTAAAACATCTTTGGTATATGCCAGATGATTATCAACATCTTTTGACGCTTTAACACGAGTCTTTTTGAGTAAATCAAATATGACACTATATTCCTTTTTCACTTTTGAAATTTCTTGTTCATATTTTGAGATTTGACACTTCAAAGACACATTTTGGTCATCCAGTTGCTCAAGTTTAGGACAAAGAGTTTTGGTATGCAACTGGTTGATTTTGTTTTGCAAAGCGAGTTCACGATTATGACAATCTTTTTGACACCATTGAAGACGACGTTTTGCATTTGAAAGTTCGTTTAACAAACGTTCATTTTCAACTTTTAAAGACTTGATTTGTGACACGGTATCAGTATTCTCAACATTTTCAACAGAATCAACAGTGATAAAATCAAATGCATATGCAAAAGAATGTAATAACACAATATTATGGATATCAGCAGAGATAACATCTTCCAAGATTCGATCAACATCTTTTCGTAACATTTTCTTTTTACGTTTTGTATTTGAAATTGATGTTTCTGTTTGTTCGAAAACTCTTTTCATAAGTCCAAGCTCCTTGTGAAAATCCCTTTCCCAATATATAGCACAAATTTTCAAATTTCGGACATGAGGTAAAATTCTTTTCTGAAGAATATCTCATTGTGCACGCGTAAGAGGCGATTGAAAATGTTAAACTTTTATTTCAGAATGAAATTCAATTTCACGTTCCAAAAGTTTGATGTCCGAAATGAATGTTTCAAAATATTTTATAACTTTACATTTTTCGGCTAATGGTTTTATTTCACTGAATGAAGGTAAAGGACCATTAATTTGTACAGTATTGGAAAGAGGACCCTCAGAAGTAGGTGTGATAACCCAAGGTATGTTAGAAAAATCCTTTTGTGCAACGAAAGTGACGACTTTTGAATAGTTAAATGGTTTGTTATAAACAACATTTTCTAATTTTGATCGACTCTCGTCTTCTGCATCTAATTCCTCTTGACGGTTATATTCAACAACACTCATAATGGAATCATCAATTCTATGTTCTGCACTGTACACTTCAGGATTTGGTTTGAATGCTCTGTTTGAAAACTTAGGTTTGTAATCAGCAAGATTCGGTCCATATCCATTTGGATTTGGTTTGAAAGTAAACTTTTGAATCGTTGTGATTGATTCACCATGTTTATAAACAACAGTTCGAAACTCTTTGATTTTGTTTTGTAAGTCGACAATTTCCTCAAGATAGTCATCTATTCGTTTCGTGGAATGCTTTTTGTACTCAGAGAACTGTTTTTGACAAGTTAACAACTCAGACTTGGCTTTTTGAGTTTCTAAGGTAAGAGCGTTAAGTTGTTGTTTATGATCATGTTTCAGTTGTTCTATTTGAGACAACAAAGCATTCTTGGATGCGACTAGATCACGTATCTGTCGTTCTAATGATTTTTCATTTCGATGAGATTTAGCAAAAGCGACTTCAAAACCTTGTTCACATTTTTCTTGAGTTTTGAAAACGTTGAGTTGCCTTTTTAAGCATTCATTATCCCTAGTTAACAGTGCATTCTTGTCCTTTAATTGCTTGCAAATTTCCAGTCGAGATTCTTGGTCTTTAATTAAGGTCATGAGCTCAACTTCTAGATGAGACGAAGGTTCATTTTGTTCAACGTGAGTCTCAACATGATCATTAGTCAGATCCTCAAGTATAACCACGGAGTCAACTTGATTATCAATGGTAACCATAAGGTCATCTTGATCGTCAAATATAACTACGGGGTCTATTTGATTATCTTCGGAATGAGATGTAGACTGCGCATGTTGAACACTCTGATCCTTGTCGGATGTAGATGTTGGCTGAGATATCAGATCATTAATGAGTAAATTTTGATCTGGTACCTGAGACAAGCCGTCAGTGTCATACACTGGGCCTGTGTCACTCATGTGGAGAGCTTGCATGTATGTCATCAACATCACTGCTGCATTAGCCTGCAAGTCCTCCATGTCATCATTAGAATCTGCATATGCCATGAAGCTGTGTTCCTTGTTGGTAAGAGTTCCACCAGCTTCATCCTTGAGAGCCAAGAGTAAAGCCTCTTTGTGATAAGCGCTGCCTCTTGTCCTCAGCTTTGGGCATGCATTAGCCAGATGACCCTTCTCATTACAGTTATAACAACGAAGACCATTAACCCCATTCTGAGCATTACCATGTTCAACCACTTGAGCCCTTTGTTGTTGTGGAGCACCCATGTTATTCCTTCCCATTTGATTAAACCCTTGACCACCGCCCATCTGACGAACATTACCACGATTCTGAACTTCAACACATCCATTGTTAACAACAACCCGATTCCTTGTGTTAGATGAGGTACGAATGCGATTGTTGGATTTGTTAGAGTATCGGCTGAAGGCTCTAGCAATCATGACAAACCCTTGTTGCAATGCATCGAAAGCTTCTGCATCTTTATTGGATTCACTGTAAAGTGCTTGATCATTGTTGTTGTTGTATGGAACCAATTGAGTTTTTTGAGATTGTTGCTTTGATGGATCATATGGTGTGATTGTTGCAGTTGGTTGAGCAGTGGGTTGTGGAGGATTTGTGAATACAGTTTGTAAAGTCGGGAATTGAGGATAACAAGCTTGAGCCCATAATGCTAATTGTTGATTGTCCGGAAGTGAAGGTGAAACAGGTTGTCCACGGATAACCCTTTCTTTGTCAACTTCTTTTTGGTGGGGCTTCAAATAGTCGTACAACAATCCGTATGTAGCATGATGAAGATTCTTAGCTTGACGGATGAAAATGACATACTTTTCCCAATCAAGACCAAGACTACTCAGAAACTTAGTGTTGACTGCAATTCTTGGCATGATGATGTTGTGTTTGTCCAAGTCATTGATGATGTCTGAGAAGCGATGATGATATGACTCTAATGTCTCCCCGGGTTCAATCATGAAGTGTTCATAAGCCAAGTAGATTTTGGATTCCATGTCTTCTTGATTGAGTTCAGTGCCTTCCATGAGAAGATGAATATGTTCCCACATTGCTTTAGCAGTCTTTTGAGCATCAACACTTCGAAGGATCGGATTGGGTGATCCCAAAAGGATGTATTGCATTGCCAGCTCATCGGCTTCAAAATGTAGAAGTTCATCAGCTGTGAGGTCAGAAAGAGTTGCAATATTGGTGACATCACCTCTTGGTGGAGTAGCATTTGGATCTCCGGGTGTAACGACAGTAGGCATCTGAAACGGACCTTCCAGGATGACCTTCTTTAAGAACTTTCCATGTGGCTTCTTTAGATCACAAAACCTAAAGAACCTAATCACCCATTGATCGTAGTTTCCGGGAGTGAGCATTGGAGGTCGATCAAGTGAACCAGCTTCATGTATGGATTTTTGGCTACTTAGAGCTTCACACATCTTTCCAAACCAAGATGGTTCCTTCATAGTATTCCTGGATGGATGTTGATTGTAAAAGTTTGTGTAAGGTTGTACTTGAAGACTAGGTGGTGGTTGAACCATTTGTGGTGGAATTGCTCCTTGTTGAGGAAAATGTTGTTGCTGAAATTGTTGTTGATAAACTTGTTGCTGTAGGTTGAATTGTTGTTGTTGTTGACTGAGTTGTTGTTGTTGTTGTTGTTGTTGTTGAGGATACACATGAGGAAAGTAGTTAGAGTATGGTGGTTGAGACATTTTGAAACTTGTGTTGATGATGGATCTTTGTAGTCGAATGAAACTTTGTTGATGAAGAGTCCTTAGGCGTAGAAACCAAGCTTAGGCAAAGAAAACCTTAGGCGTAAAAACACCAAACTTACGCGTAAGAAGAGAACTTACACGTAGGATTAGCTTACGCGTAGGGTTAGTAAAACCTTAGGTTATGCGTAAACTAAAGACTTAGAAGTAAGAAACTTATGCGTAATTTTTCCTTAGGCGTAAGACGTGCTTATGCGTAGGAAAAGCTTAGGCGTAAGATATTTTACTCGTAAGTTTTTATGCTTAGGCGTAAAACTAGGGTTTAGCCCAAAAAATCCTTTACACTTAAACCAGTGTAAAAGATATCCAAAGTCGAAGTGTTTTCAGGCTTATCCAAGCAAGAAAACACTGAGTAAACCAAGAAAACTGAAGATCAAACCACGGATAACTTGCGCGTAACTTTAGGGTTTTGTTACGCATAGGATTTTCCAAAACTGAGTTTTCAGCCCAAAGTGTTTCTAAACCAGATTTTTGTGATGAGACAGCTTCAATATCACCAAAATAACACAAAAGTGTGAAACTTGATGATCCAAAACTTTAATACACCTTACGCGTAGAACAGGCTACACGATTAAAACCAAGCTTAAAAACCAAGAAATACACGTAAAGTTTGAAACTTTTTGCCAAAAACTTAAACTTTAACACCAAATAACCATAAAAGTACAAGAATCTTTGATTTGAAAGTGTAAAAAGTAAAGCTTTTTGCGTTTGAAAGTTTGTATAACGAGACTTACGCGTAGACTTCAAAAACAAAATAAAGTTCACCCAACTATTTGGCGATTGATACCACTGTTAGGTCACCATATTAGTAACATAAGCATCAATATGAGAAGTATAGATGAGAGGTAGATCGGATGAACACCCAAACACAAGACACGAATGATATATGAAGAGTTATGCGTAGGAAATGAGTAAGAGTGAACAACCAACCATCTAAGGATGGATTACATGGGTATTTATAGGAAGGAACTAGGGCAACATGCAAGTTCCCTTCATTTCCCTTATTGGGCTTTGGCATAGGCTCATGGGCTTTCTACATGAGCCTAGCCTTGATTACTAACATAAAAGCCATAATTAAGCTAACTATTACATATTAATTACTAACACTTGAATTCTAGTTTAGGAGTGATTCCAACATAAGAGATAATGAGCAAGTGCTTATCAATCTCTTCCCTAGCCGACTTCACTGAGAAAACACCGTTCCCATTCAGTGACCAGGACCAACGGTCGCTAGAAGAAGATAAAACCGTCGAGGATAACAATTGGGAAAGCTCATGCCAGTGACAATCTTCAACGTCCCTTCTTGGACGCCTTAAAAAAGAGGAAGCATAATCAGGATTCTAGAGCTTTTGCGCAACTGAAACTTGATTTTGAAGTTCCAAGTTAAATAATCTGTTGAATCTAACCTTGAAGCATACATCAACAATCCATTTCTCATGCCAAAACCTTGAATTGTTACCATTCCCGGTCACCTTTTTATAAAACTCCATTAGATCAACTCCTTTAGATTTAAGATTGGTTATGGCTTTACGAACCATGATCCAAATCAAGCAACTTGTGTGATTAGGGGACGGCTGAACAAGACAACTGTTAGGACCATAGATAGCTTTAATAACGTCGAGCCAAAGACCAGAATGAGTGGAATAAAATATCCAAATCCATTTAAACAACAAGGCACGATTAAAGTTAAACAAACTACTAACCCCTAACCCACCATATTGTTTTTGAGCCATAACTTTTTTCCTACAAACCCAAGTCATAAACGAGGGTTACATCCATTAGGAAAGATACTCGAGCTGAAGAACTCCTTCACTGCTTTAGTTACGACATCACCAATAAGGTACTAGAACTTCTTAAACAATTTGAAAGTGAAGCCATCTAGACCCGGAGATTTGTTACACTAGCAATCCCAAACCAGTTTTTTAATCTCCTCATTAGACACATCACCTTCCAAGTCACAAGAACTAACAAACCCCAAGCACATTGGTAATGTTCCTTCCATAGGCACACGAGACCAATCGGGACCAAAATCTATTCGCGAAGTGATGACAAAGTTCTATTTTGACACTATCCGGGTTATCAATTCATTCACCATCTACCAGAATTTATTTAATGGCTTGTTGTCTTCGTTTCTTGTTAAAATGTCCATGAAAAGCTTGGAATTCTCATTCCCCCTCAATAGCCCATTTAATCTTAGATTTTTTCGCAAGGTCACTAGAAATCTTGTGATCAATTTCATCGATATCACAGAAGATATTTGCACGATTTGGAAGATCATTTGGAAGACCCTCTCCCATATCAAGATGCAAATCAATCTCAAACATAGTATCTTGAAGAAGTTTACGATCGTTCTCCATGGTATACTTCTTTTGTCTGCTTCACTCTTTCAAATTTAGCTTTAAACACTTTAGTTTATTCTTAAACAAAATCATGGCATTAGGATTATGCACCCCATCATTGTTCCAAGAATCTTCAACAACGAACATGAAGTCATGTTCGAGGAGCCAAGAATAAAATATATGAAATGGACTAGGACCATAATCCAATAAGCTTCCTTAAGAATAATTTGTTTATGATCAAAAACATGACGATGAAGAATTAAACATGACAAATGTAGAAAACTCTCCAAGATCCCTTCCGAAACTAGAAACCGATCCAACTTACTAATCTTACTAGCATATTTGTCAGACCAAGTTAAAGAAAACCCACCAAGAGGAACATCAATCAGATGAGAATTGGAAATAAATGCGTTAAATTCAGCAGCATTAGACGCATGAAAATTGGTACCATAAAGCTCTGAAGCAAACCTCACCTCATTAAAATCACCCATAACAACAACCTCACCATGCCACCTATGAATTAACCCCGACATATATGACCATAATTGTCTTTTGTGAGACAATTCTTGCGGAGCATATATAGACATGAATAACACATATGTATTAATAGACATCCATGTACCTTCAACACATAAACAATGATTAGTATAAAAAGTTCTCTTCTTTTGGAAAAGAGATTTATTCCAAACACATAAAATACCACCCGATCTACCTCGCATCGAGCTCGTAGCAAATTCAAATAACATGTTACCCCAAAAAGCTTTCACCACAAAAACGTCAAAAGTAACCATCTTAGTCTCCTGAAGAGATAAAAATTCAAACCATTTGAGTGACAAAGCGTTTTCACCCATTGTTTCTTCTCCTTTCCTCTAGCCCTTGCACGTCTAACGAAAGACAATTCATTTAAACATGTTTTGATCTCGCATTCTAGTAATAATTTTCCGATAGTCCTTTACACACCCTTTCATACCAAAGCCAATAGCTTGGCCAATGTTAATAAACTCTTGAAAATGTTCGAGAATAGAGAAACCATTAATTGGTTTAGTAGATAGATTCATGGACTCGATGTGGTCTTTATTAGAACCACCAGAAGGCACATTCATTGATCCCCATCCTACTTTGCCTTATACTCCCATGTTGATAGTTTCTTTATCTCGATCATGAATTTTAAAGTGCCATTTCAAATCTCCATCTTCATCAGGAGAGGAGCTCCCTTCTTGAGATTCATTAACAACCTCCCTCTTTGGACGAATCGAATGTGAAGGAGTAAAACCAGGTGGAAAGGTTGGTTCACTGTCACTTGGCTCATGTATTGCTTTGTTACCGTTTTTTGGCGAATTCAAGAATGAGTTTTTCTAAATTAAAGGATCCCCAGAGAGATCCACATTTTAATCAGTATATTTCTCCTCAGAAGCACCTCCATTTCTTTTGAGAGAATATGAAATGACGTGAGCATCATCATCTCCGTGCCAATTATAAAAACCGATCAAATTACTGTTACTTGCATCCTCGGATTGCACATCTTCCACCCCAAAATCAGGAATCCACCCGGTAATTTTCTTTGCACGAACAACAAATACTTTCTCGTCCAAAATTAATTTAAATGACTCTGAGATTAATTGTTGGAACTTAAACTTAACAAATAAACGTATACTATATTTATTACATGTATTAGAGTCATCCATGTGGACAAGCTCCCCTCATTTACATGCAATCTTGTTAAACCTAGACTTTAACCAAGCTTGAAATGGTACACCTTCCACATCAATCCATGCAACCCTATTCGGAACTTCTAATTGAGTAGACCATTGGTTAAAAGTAGAGAACCACAAATTAACACTATCATGTTTTCGATACTTTTCACAAGATTGAGAAAATTCAAGCTCCAATAGAACCCAATGGCCACCAAGATAACTTATTTTTACCCCATTAAAACCTTCACTGGAACAAATATTGGGGATATTAGGTAGTTTTTTTAAATCCTTAACACATCCTACAAGAACAGGATACCCGACATAGTTCAAAGAGCCCCTTTCTAGGATCATCACTGGTTCATCATGATGCTTTTGGACATCTTTTCCTTTCACATTCTTAGCAAATGAAGGTGAAGGCCCATAACAATGTACATGTACTTTAGGTTTTAGGTTAGGAGCAGAAATGTTAGGAGGAAGTTCCCTGTTAAACCGAGTCAAATTCGCATATAAACGAAAATTTCCCAACCATACTGATCTTAGGTTTTGAATCAACATATTAACATCATTAACCTTATTAAAATGTGCAAAGGCAAATGATTTACCCTGTTTGGATAGTTTCTTCAGTATGTAGACATCTAAAACCGTTCCATTCAGCACACAAGAATTCCATAACACCTTAGCAGTAAGGTGTGATGGAAAATTCGTAATGAAGATGTTAGAAGAGAGCCTTTCCAACAATTAATCATTCGAAAACTTAGAACCACCACGAGTAGTAGAACCCATAATCAAAACAAGAGAGAAACGAAAAGTAGATGGCAGAAGAAAAAACCCTAGAACAATTAGGGTTTAGAAAATATTTTTTCAAAAAACCTTAATGAAATGCACCAACCAAAGAATACCGAAATAAAGATCCAATCCATATGGTTCCAAAGCAAACTACCCTATAAGAAACTTCATTATCGGAGATCAATCACTACGTGATAACACTCACAATAATAGGGTATTAGCAAGTGCGTTGCAAATGAAAGTTAATATATCAAAAATTGTTGAGACATAATGAAAACCAAAATAAAAAATCCAGTCCCTATGGTTCCAAAGCAAATTCACCTGTAAGAAACTTCGTTATCGGAGATCGATCACTATGTGATAACACTCACAGTAATAGAGAATTAGCAGGTATACTACAGATGGAAGGTAGTAGATCAGAAATTGATTGGGTTCATGATGAAACGCAACCAATCGCCATTAGAGTTTTGTTTGGTTTTTGAAATGCCTAACATTCTGAAGAGGCTTATTCAAAACTCCTTAATTGACACAATTTATACTTTTATGAGTGTACCTATTGTAGATGGCTAATTTTTTTTATTAATATCAATTTACTATTCATAAGCCTCGTATTCATAAGCTCATAAATGTATTATATATACAATATTTTAACCCATCCTCGACGACAAAACATGTGTAACAGAACAAGCTAAAAGAGTCAGGTATAGTTGATGTTCTCCGAGTGTCACGTGAGCTTTTACCTGTATAATATTCCTATAACATAAAACCTGAAAAACACTCCCACAAACTATAACATGGTGTATGTACACGAGATCCAGTTATACCAACAAAAAAACTCACTCACTTCACTTCTAACACTTAAAAAAAGAAAAAAAGAAAATCAAATAACATGTGTAAAGAGTGCTAGGTGCACCAGGTGTTATCCATAAAGTTATAGCCGCGTCACGTCAACTTTTACCCTATAACACAAAAACTCAAAAACACCCTCCCAATAACATTTCTATAACACACCACAAAAAAAACCCTCCCAATAACATTTCTATAACAACCCACAAAAAAAAGCCCACTTTATAACAAAAAATAAAATAAAAAACCATACACACAAACCGGCTGTTATAGACACAATGTGGTGCCTATAACGCACCCAAGGATGAAATTATGGTGACGTTATAGGCACCAAATTGTGCCTATAACGAGTTGCACCAAACACTATAAGAGTATAACATGTGCACCTATAACTTGCCTATAACACCACCAACAGTGCGATTAGCGATGTTATAAGTCCCAAATGCCCTATAACGAGGCTCATAGCATTTGCACCCGCACACTTTAAGTAATTTATTATGGAGGGTGTTTTTGAGGTTTTATGAGGAAAAAAAATTGACGTGACGCACCTATAACTTGACGGATAACTTGAGTTGCACCTAGCACTCTAATGTTAAAGCATTTATTCTTTGTGTTATGTTGGAAATCACCGTTCCTCGTTCGAACTAGTATCTTCAACCAGGGTGTTCACAATTTGATTATAGTCACAAGTATCAAAGACCTGACTGAAACAAACGTTTTTATAACCGAACTGAATTTATAAAACGCTTCTCGGTTTAAAGCTGAATTGACCAGAACTAACTATTTAGTTTTCGGTTTTACCAGAATATAAACCAAACTAAACCCAAAAACAAATTCATATACATATAGTCAATTTTTTTAGTATTTATATACGTATCAAACCAATAAAATTTCTTCCTACTACAAATCAACCGAAATCAATTAAAAAAAGGAAGTGATTTGCACACTCTATTCATTGAAGTAAACAGTTGTACATACATCACAAAATGGTTACCGTACTTGTACATTAAAGTGTCAGAATCAAAATTTATAGTGTGCAAATCAACTCCCATTAAAAAAGGGTTAGGTTATCAAATAATAAAGAATTTCTTACAAAGTCTCGTTTTACTACGTGAACTATAAAAAGTATCATTAGATTTATTCGAACTTTAATAAAGTGTTTCAATACGCATATTTTGATGTGTTGTCATACCAGACTATTTTTAACATAATAAAAGCTCGTTGTATTTAATAATATTTTTTATAATTCACGCATCAAGACGGAACTTTGAAAAAAACTCGTTATTTTGTGACCTAAACCTAATTCAGATATTCGGGTCAAAACCGAAACCCATCTAATGTACCCCCTAAAACCAACCATCCAAGTTCCAAAATGGGTGATGGGTTTTGTTGGGCAGCTTAAAAGGCAGTAGTCCAGTGGGCTGATATAGAAGAAGTTAGTCCATATATAAACCCCTAGTCATCATCACCGGCATACCTAATAATCACTCCTTTGATCTTACTGTCCTTCCTCAATCGGTCGGTCAGCTCTCTTTATACCTTTGTGTTTGCATTTGCATTTTCTGTTGTAATTCATGATGATTTATATATAAAAACTGTAACAGGGGAAATAGAATAGTGTTAGATTCATATGATTAGTTTCATATCAAATAAATAAGTCAAAACTGCTTACTTTGCCCCAAACACTTGAAGTAGTTTAGGATCAGCTTATCTGCCCTGCAATCTGTTTGTTTATTAGTTGACTAAAACTTTGTGTTTGGTTATACAACCAGGTTACTCTAAATACTCAAGCGCGATAATAGTTTAGAAGCGATAGCAAATGGCGTCTAGAGGGATGATGATACCGGAGTTGGAGAAAATGAGCGTTGAACAGCTCAAAGCAATTAAAGAACAAACGGATATGGAAGTTAATCTTCTTCAAGACAGTCTTACTAATATCCGTACTGCTACTACTCGTCTTGATCTTGCTTCTACCGCCCTACAAGATTTATCTATCCGTCCTGAAGGTTTGGTTCTTAACAAACCTAAGTACTTTGTTTGTTTTTGTGTGTGTGATGTGTTTTTGTTTGTTGGGTTTTCAGGCAAGAAAATGTTGGTTCCTTTAACGGCTTCTTTGTATGTACCTGGGACGCTAGATGATGCTCAAAAGGTTCTTGTTGATGTTGGTACCGGGTATTTCATTGAGGTAGTATAACGAGATTTACTGCTCTTATTATTACGCAAATGTTATTTTTCCAATGTTTTCTAAGTTACTATGTGTATTTTTGCTGATAGAAAACAATGGAGGAAGGGAAGAATTATTGTGAGCGTAAAATCAACTTGCTCAAGTCAAATTATGACCAGCTTTTAGAGGTTTGTTTTCTTTAAACAGAAACTCGTGTTTTTTTGTAGCTTTTTTTCGTCAAAGTGATGTCTGTATGTCTCAATAGGCAAATGAGATTATATTTGTACTATGCAAAGTCGTTTAACTTGAAACAACTTCAACTGCCTTCTTTTGTTAAAATGCAAAAACTTGGGACTTCATATCCTTGTAATTTCCATATGTGTATTATCATCATCGGTGTCTAAGGATTTGATGTAGCGATATATCTATACTTATAGTAATTCCCACAACTAAACCAGTCGCTCCCTAACCTCCCTTAGTTATTTTATTTAAGTGTTTGTGTTTGCACCATATCCCAACGCCTTATTGATACTTTACATGATGGATGCTATGAATTCGTTTTTGCTTTAGCTTTTGCAATAAAACGAGGAACGAAGCACATATAAACTCAAATTATTCTTCTATAGAAAATTGTAGCTAGATTAAGAATTATCCATCTTTTGTACAATGTTGTAAAACTTGCTAAGCGGTACTCGAGCGGATGACTACTTTGTAGTGAGTAATTGGCCTAGGCGGGGAGTAGTTGCGGAGTATTCAGATTGGCATTTTTATTATAGTTACATACTTGCAATTAAGTTTCGCTATATATGTATCACGCACACATGAACATAACTACAAGTACTTTAAATTTCAAATAGTTCAAGTTTCAAATAGTTCAAAGTTCAAACATAAACATAACAATTCCAAGTATTTCAAAGTTCAAACGTAAACATAATACTTAAAATCCGAGTAATTTAGCTGAGTAGCCCAAGTAGCCTGATTTTTGACCCATTGTTGACAAATCCCAGTAATTTGGCTGAGTAGCTCTAAAGCGCTTCCGCACTTACCCGTTCAACGATTACTCGTAGAGTAATCGACTGCCTAGGCCGAGTTTTACAACACTGCTTATTGAAACTGATATCAAGAGGATGTTTAGATCAACAATATTGGTCTTGATTTTGCTCTTATATGAAAGCTCAGAATGAATTGTTAAGTGGATGATGAATCTTCAAAGAAGCAGTGTGTAATTCAGAGGAATCTGTAGTGTAGATAAGTTGTTTGAACAAGACGGATACTGAAAGAGTGAAACTTAAAAACTATTTTTTTGGTATTCTTAATCTTGCTATAGCAGCTAAAAAGTTTATGCAGCATATGTATGCAATTGTGCATCATATAAATTTGTAGTTTGGCGTGGACTTGCTGTATGGTGTTTGTTTTTGCGAGTATCATGCTTCGAGTATTTATCGTCTGTAAAATTAACAATGGCAGGTGGCAAGCAAGAAGAAAAACATAGCAGATGAGGCAGGACTCGTGTTGCAAGCCAAATTGAAACAGATGGCTCCTGCATCATAAATTTATTGATAGCTGGTTAGGGCTTATTCAGTATTCATATTATGGCATTTTGTAATGGTTTGTATCTGTATAACCACTTTTCATGAGATTTTTTTCTACTAGACGAAGGTAATGTATCATTTTGCATGCATCAAGTATGAGTTACGACATCAAATTTTTCTTAAGTAATTTTTTTTTCCCTCTCTAATTGCAGTTCTTAACTTCTTATAATTTGACAATTTTGCATACTCAAAAATCTTTGCATACTAAGGGATAAATCCTCACTTTACATCTAGTTTGATCTAATGGTGGGGATTAACCTAAGATTTAATATGTCTAAACTTAAGTCCATGTTTTTTTTTCTTTTCTTTTAATCTTTCTTATTTATTTTCTCATTTTTTTTTTTTTTTTATCTTTTTTGTAATTAATTTCACGTTTTTTTTTTTTTTTTTTTTTTTTTTTTTTTTTTTTTTTTTTTCGTTTTCGTTTCATACGTTTTTGTCTGTTTTTCTGCTTTTTATCCGTTTTCGTCTGTTTTTATACGTTTTCGTGCGTTTTCTTACGTTTTCGTCCGTTTTTATACGTTTTCGTGCGTTTTCTTACGTTTTCGTCTGTTTTCTTACGTTTTCATCCGTTTTCATACGTTTTCGTCTGTTTTGTTACGTTTTCATCCGTTTTCATACGTTTTCGTGAGTCTTGTTACGTTTTCGTCTGTTTTCTTACGTTTTCGTCCGTTTTTGTCCGTTTTCGTACATTTTCTTTCTTTTACAAACGTTTTCGTCCGTTTTCGTCTGTTTTCTTACATTTTCGTCCGTTTTCATACGTTTTTGTCTATTTTATTACGTTTTCTTCGTTTTCTTACGTTGTCGTCTGTTTTCTTACGTTTTCTTCTGTTTTCTCACGTTTTTGTCCGTTTTCTTACGTTCTCTTCTGTTTTCTTACATTTTCGTTCGTTTTCATACGTTTTTGTCCGGTTTCATCAGTTTTCTTTCATTTTCGTCCATTTTTCATACGTTTTCATCCATTTTCAAACGTGTTTTTATGCTTTCATAGGTTTTCGTCCGTTTTCATACGTACTCGTCCATTTTCTTACGTTTTCGTCCGTTTTCTTATGTTTTCATACGTTTTTTACTATCACAAGTGATTTTCTGTGATATTCAAAAATCACTTTGTGATATTCTGGATATCAATTTGTGATATTCTGAATATTACTTGTGATTTTCATTTTACAAAACATTAGTTGAAAATCACTTGTAATATTCAGAAAATCATTTGTGATATTCTGAAATATCACAAGTGATTTTCTGAATATCACAGAATATCACTTGTGATCATCTGAATATCACATAATATCACTTGTGATATTTAGAATATCATTTATGATACTCAGAATATCACATAATATCACTTGTGATATTCAGAAACATATGAAAACGACCGAAAATATTTAAAAACGGACGAATATGTATGAACTCTAAACCAAAATTTGATCATTTTCTATTTATACGTGGTAAATATAAACTTACATATTTTTATAAGTTTCAAAATAAGCAAATTAAGCTTGTGAAACATAAACCGAAATCACATAAGCTCATTAGCAAATAAAATAGGGGGAATTTCATATATACCCAAGGAAACTTCAAAAATTACATATTTCCCCAAAACACAAGTTTCTAATGCATGATGTACAATGCTATTAAAGCATGCTTTGGGGAAATATGTAATTATTGAAGTTTGGGTGGGGATAAACAAATACCCCCAAACTATGTAGCAGCTATTCAAATTATATATTTGTTATATTCTGAATATCACTTTGTGACATTCTGAATATCACTTTGTGATATTATGAATATCACTTGTGATTTTCTGGATGTGATATTCTGAATATCAATTGTGATTTTCATGTTACAAAACATTAGTAGAAAATCACTTGTTGTTACGCCCCCAAAACGGAAATTTTGAAACTTTTTAAATGACGTAAACTAAAGTGACTTTCATGATATTTTGACTAAACAATCAGGACTTCAACCGTGAAGGAAGGAAGACTTGAAAGGTTATTGCTCTTTTTTATGTATGTCTGATTCGTAATTATGTAGGGTATAATACCTTAGATGTCGTTAGTTAAGTATGTAACATTACTTGGTTCATTAAAAAATTTAGTGGCAGTTTGTAGACTAATAAGGAGTGGTTTATATGCATCATCTATGCAATTGTTTACGACGTTGGTATAGATTCCTTCTATGGGCTGAATTATTTTTGGTTTTTGTTGACCCTTTTTAGGACTATGAAGCTAAGTTAATCATTACGAGTAAACTGAACTACTTTTTGTAATTATGTAGGGTAAAATACATCTGTTCCGTTTACCACTCTTCTACAGCTTGTTTAGAGGCTTCTTCCTGCTTTGCCCTTTCATTTTCTTTAGCAATTTCTTTAGCATTTACTTCCATATGTAATCTTTTATCA
The DNA here is from genome assembly GCA_019973895.1 of Chrysanthemum seticuspe. Lineage (NCBI taxonomy): Eukaryota > Viridiplantae > Streptophyta > Magnoliopsida > Asterales > Asteraceae > Chrysanthemum > Chrysanthemum seticuspe. The sequence continues at coordinate 231,031,798 of BPTQ01000002.1, read as the reverse complement.
AATTCTTCATCAAAAGCTATCTGCTCCTCTGTACTTTCAAACAACAAAGTTGGCTCTGCAATCCCTTTACCCTTTCCAATATCAGGTTCAGTAACTACAACTTTCTGCACAGGTTCACCAATGTTTAGACTCTTAGCAATAGGTCTAGGTGCAGGGATATGGTGAGATTGCTTTAGGTTGAGCAATTGTATGGCAATCTCATTCTCAGCCTCTTTTGGTTTTGGTGTTGGTGTTATTGCGGTGGTTATAATTGTAGCAGTGGTTGCCTATGCAATGGAAACGTCTGAACTGGCAGTGGGTAGAATAATAGCAGCATTGGTTGCAGCAGTAGTTACTGCAATACTAGCAGTGGATACAACAACACTGGCAGTGGTTGCCTGCACCACTTCCTTCTCATTTTCTTCAACTGCAGCCTTTAAAGAATCATCTATTACTGCTTCTTTACCTTCCATGTCAGCCACCAAATAACCTTCACCTTTGTCTCCATTATCCAAGTCCTAATCTACCAATGCCTCCCCTGAATAAGTACTCTCACTCCTCCCCTGTTTGGATGCATCCTCCAAACTTTGATTCCCAGATGAGCTTGCTTTCTTTCCCGTTTTCTTCACTTTTCTAAATGCAGTGACCCTTAGCCTTCTTAGTCTCTCCAAAACACTTACGCTGTGCTTCAACCTCCTGATTGTTTCAGCCTTAGTAGCTGTCAAATTTTGAAGACCAGTGATCTTTGAATCCATAGTTGTGCATCTATCCATCAATTCAAGAATGAGTTTCATAGTATCCTCACCACTTCGACCTGTGTAACCTGATCCGAGAGGTGGATCATTGGACATGTCATCATGTACAAAGTCATTACATTGGACAACAATACCACATGATTTCTCTATTCGGTGGACGCCTTGCATCAAAGGTCAATCCAACCTTGTTTTCTCTTTCCATCCATCACCCAATGCATATCATTTCACAACCGGTTTCCTCAGCCATGGTGAAACTTGTTTGATGTTATAAAGAAAAGAATAGCATTCACGGATTATATTGGAACGTCTACTAGCATAACCATCTGTATTTTTTCTCTTCATTTATTATACTTGAATGGTGTGCCATACTAGTTGGTAGGAGAATTTAATTGAAGAGTAACACACACTCTTTCTAACCTATTGAATTAACTTGTGAGTAGTCAAATAAAAGGTCAGCCAACATTGAAATTTACCCATTTGGCTTTCTTATTATAAAGGATAGCGGCATTAAATACCCACATTTACACACACACCTACCCAATTAATCAGCTTCGTTCACTACTGCCAGTATAACATGCCTATATTGTACACATACAGTTGTAACGTTAAGCATCCCTATATTTGTAATAGCAGCAGGAACCTTAGAAAACATGTAGTAACAACACATTTGTATTATTTGGCCTTCAGCACTAGCAGTACTAACATGTAATAGCTGTTTTTTAAGTATTTATTCTGAAACCCTAGACAACATATAGTAACAACACGTTTATATTATATGGTCTTCAGCACTAGCAGTTTTTAGTCTATAGTGTGACAGTCGTAATATACAAGAGGGACCTAGAATGACAAACACATAAACCTTTACCCCACACACCACTTATCCTTTTATGGTCCCAACCACACATCAGTTATCCTTATCGTCCCAACAATCAACATCCTCAAATTCCTTCTTATACCCTAGGTCACTTTCATCGAAGAATCCAAATAAAAAAATCGTTGTCCTTTTCTTCTTTTTTAGAAACAAATCCAGGTTTGTTGTACTCTCCCGTATGTACTTTGTTACCTTATTCGTTCATATATTTATAGAGTACATGAAGATAAATAACTATGCAGCTTTATATTTTATATTCTATTATTAAATATTTATTTAATTAAAAGTTATTGAAATTGTTATTAGGTTTTATGTTTTATAGGTCTGGTCAGTATACCCCTTTAAGTCTAGTGCTTGATTCTAATTGTTATTAGGGTTTATGTTTTACAGGACATGGCGGAAACCAAAGAAGTCATATTTAAAGTTCACCACAACGGGAAATTTGAATTTCAGCCACTCCGCTATGTAGGCGGTCGCCTTGCTGATGTCTGGTGTTTTAACTCCACTAGGGGTGCATTTACCAGGGTGCTTGATCATGTTTTCAATGATATTTGAGGGGGAAAATGGGCTCTATTTTATGGTGCACCAAATAAGGCACTCGAAGATGGTTTAACATTGTTGCACACAGACAATGACGTTCGGCGAATGTATGACCTTGCGGATGAGAATGAATCCATGGACGTCTACATTGTGCACAAGCAACATGCTTTGTTACAATTTTATTTCAAAAACATGGTATGGCAGGAAGAGGACGCTGGCATGCGTTGCACCTGTTCAACACCTTTCAAAAGAAGGAAGCTAACAAAGCGTGTTTCTATGACGAAAACTGAAAGAGGGTTCGAGATCAGAGAAAAAGGGGGTAGTGCACAAGGAAATGAAAGATTGTTGCAACAGGAGGGTGAGGAACTCCAAACTGGATATGCCGCCGAGAAGGGAAAAGAGAAACTCTTTTATTTAATCCATGAACCCTTCTATTAATAGTTCTATTTTAATTGATATTTTACCCACTCTAGAAAATAACTCTGACATTTCTTTTAGGCAATAAGAATAACGCAAGAAATTCCTTACAACCAATCATATCGCAACACAACACAACACACGCCTTAGATGCATGGTTACACATGTTATGAATGTTTGTTGCCTTTAAAAAAAATATAAGTTTATGCTGCCAACCATGAGATAGTGCTTCTATGCCCAACTTAGTGCTTTTAGGTTTATTGTTAAGTCTATCATTTATGATCATATGGTTAAGAATTATGGTTGCCCGATTGTACAAGAAGTATTGCCCAATTATGGCATTTAGTTGCCCATAATGCAAATTGGACGGTGGCCTGAGGTACAAACGAAGTTGCCCAATAACATAAACTAGATTGTCAGAATTTTTGTGTCTAGATAATAGATGACGATAACGGTTGCGTTTGCTAATTAGAACAACACAATTGGGGATAAATACGACCAAAAATACTAACAACTGCTACAACTGTTAAAACTGTTGCTTTGAAAGTACAAATTAATTTCGATTCAATTGGGGATAAAAACTCAATAAAGAGTTACAACTGCTAGCGTAAAACATAGTTTAGACCCCCCAAAAGCCCATACATAGCCTAAACCTTTACCCTCCAAAACAAAAACATAAGCGCAAAGCAGATGCTGCGGCAACTGAAACATGTTCTTAAATGACTACTAATAACAATTAGTCATTCTAAAATGACGACTAATAACCCATCTCCGCGACCATTCACAACATTCCTTCACCCAAAACCCGTGTCCTTTGAAGTTTGTGGAAGCCTGCCCAGACCATATGGCGTACCAAAGGTGGGAGTTTAAACCAATTAGACTCTCATTAGCCATTTGGGATCTTCAAAGTGCAGGCAGTTCCTTCTTAACCTCGCCGTTCCTGAGCGGAAGAAGGAAGTATATCATGGGAATTGGTTCGAAGGGAGTGATAGAATGTGCAAAGAGTTGGGTCCCTAGGGAAGGGCGACAAAGGAAGTTAGGGGCAGCGCAATACGTAAAGCAGCCCCTAATCAACAAGAAACTTCCCTAAGAAGGGCAAACAACATGGCTAAAAACTATGGCATCAGTCCTCTGTTGATTACAGCCCGACCCCCAAGAAAGTGTACGTCTACCAATCCAGGTAGATCGGGTTGGATAGACTGGGTTAAAGGTAAAAATGACCAGCTTGCTAGCGCTGGGATAAAATAAAAGCTGCGCTGGTGGAAAAGATACCTCACTAAAAGCCCTTCCAGTACCTCGCAGAGGGGCGGATTTAGACGGGAAACCCCTTGAAAGGCCCATCGAACTTCTCAAAGAATCCCATGGGGGGATACGGCGGCTCCACGATGAAGCAAGCCACAGGAAATCCTTCAAGAAAAGGATAGCAGACAAGAAGAAGGATTCCAAACTCAGAAGAGAAAGGCAAAATACCCGCACCGGGAAAGCCAACGGAAAATGACAATGTCAGCAAAAGACAAACCAGTGGTAGTAGAAGTCGCGTACCACTGCTAATGTATTTTATCACTGCTAGTATGATTGTGTCGGTTTAATATGTAATATTCTAGATTGTCTTGGGTAGGATGTTTTGTATTAGATAAGTATGGTAAGTATATTTATCTTCTAGAGTACATACTGTATATTGTAAAGGACTCCTTAGCCTATAAAAGGAGGTCCTAGGTTAGAGTTAGATATAAGTTTTGGTCATATCTAGAGTCGATACACTTCAAGGTTGTAAACGCTAATACTACGCAGAGTATTCGTGTATTAATAATATATCCAGGTGTTTAGTCAGAATAACTGTTTGTTAATTATTCTTCTTCTTAAGGTTAAGCACCAGATTCCGCATAGTGTTTAATAGCTTGTGTTCGTTTAGTCAGCTTCTATACTAGATCGTTTAGTCAGACTCAATGTAAGAAACTATTTTATAGACCATCACTTATTCTTAAAACATCAACATCTTCACTTTGACGTAAGCACATAACGCTTCAGGTTATTAGATGTGTAGATTACATTCATTTGAGTTGCTTATTTTGAGCTTTATGCGACATTTCTAAACGTAAAAAAAAATGCTACACTGCTTTTATGCTCGATTACTTAAATTAAATATCTCAAGTTATAAAATGAATTGATTGTATACTTACAACTGCTAGTTATTTTTTACTACTGCTAGTTATTATGACTGCTGCTAGTAAACTGAATAGGTTGTATACTTATAACTGCTAGTAGTATACGCACAACTGCTAGTTATTCTAACAACTGCTAGTGATAGAAGACATCAACGAAATTATGCCAGTCGTTGATGCTGTTGTGTATGGCCCTTTTTCTGCTGACCGTGTGTAGGTGGTGCTGTTACCATTATCGGCCCGAATAGGCACATGCTGGTTTACAGCTGCTAGTAGTATACTCACAACTACTAGTTAATTTTACTACTGCCAGTGATAGAAGACCTCAACGAAATGATGAAACAGTTGTTAGTGTTGTTCCCTATTCACTATCTTAAAAATAGTTAAAGTATTTAAAACAAGATAATAGTGAATCTATGACTGAAAAGATGTAAGTAAAACACACTGATTAATTTTTAACATAATATTATTTATTAGAAATGAATCAAACAAGAATACATTACCCAAGTACTTGCGGAATAGTACTTGGGATTGAAATGACAAAGGTTGGTGACTCATCTCTAAGCTCAGGCTAAGTCTGAGCACAACTACAAGAACCCGCTGAGCTATCTTAGGGATTAAGTTGTATTTTCAGGAGTGAAAAGATGGCTTGCGTGTATGTGTGTTTTTACAATTCACAAGCTTAATCTTTCAAAAGTATGAGTTTTAACTCTTTCCTAAGTGACAAACTGACATCTTACAGAAGACAAAATACTGATGTAATTTGTCTCTGTTTACAAAGACTATTTTAGGTAAGAGACAAGACTGCTTTCCTAAGGTCAGTGATGACACTGAGCCTGATCTTTTGCCATTCAGGGAAAGTTGACTTGGTTGATAAGGACTTCGTCTTATCTGATTCAAACTTATCCCGCCTTGTCCCGCTCATTCTTCAGTCTTCATATCCTTCAGTCTTCTACTTCAGTTTGTCTTCAGTGTAAGTAGTTGGAGAGGAGTCTTAGGGATTCAGTGAGTTATTGTCATCACTCACTGAATCCACCATCTTCTTCTTAACTCAGTCTTCACCCTTTAAGTTCCGCCTTACTGAGTGGAGAGACTTATTCAAAGGTAGACTTCTTGACATCAGTGAGCCAACAATCCCTCTGAAATGGGTTTGATTGACTGAATTGCCAGTGAGATCAGGTCCAAGGTTGTTAGGAGGGACCATTGGTGTCTTCACTGAGGCACAATCAGATATCTCATATTTCTTCAAGAGATTTCTTGTGTATTTCTCTTGACTGATGGAGATTCCTTTATCAGTTTTGATTACCACTTTTTTTTTTTTTTTTTTTTTTTTTTTTTTTTTTTTCTAAACTCATTGTGTCGCATTTTATGCAACCAAACATAACCACCTTTAATTTTATACGTTTTCATATAAACATTTTATGATTTGGACAAAATTCTATTCACGCTTAATACGAAACGGACCACAAGAGTTTTATTAATTTCATTTAATCATGCTTGTAACTTTTGATGTCGAGGATCTACTAGGTCAACCCATATATCTTACTCAACACTTTGTCACCTACGTCGAACGTTTATATTTAATAACATGTTACACTTGGACTCTAAACGTCCCGAACCACTTAAACTCAACATGTCAAGTTCATAACTTCATTTGGACCTCACTCGTATTAATGCAAGTCGAGTTTATCTTGAACAAGCTCAAACTCTCTGCTCTTCTTATATTATGATCGAATATTCACAAGAGATCACACAAGTAAAAATATACTTGTACACATTCCTTGGTTAACTCAAATGAAATACAATATGCCAACTTGAACCAAGACTTTTACTTCTTTTCCACATGATGAATAAACAAAGCAAAATGACACACATGAATAAACAAGTGCATCTCATCTCTCTTTTTTTTTTGCCTACTGTCATACGCAAGCACACACACTCCTTTTTCTACTCCTTTTTGCGTGTAGTAATAAACCAAACAAACACTCAAGTCTTTGAAGTACATCTTTTATCAATATTTAAAACCAACTCTCTTGACTTCATTCATATGAACCGAACTTAAAAAAAAAAAAGTTTCAAACACATATACATCTTAGACTTCCACTTACACTCAAAAACTATCAAAAATACAAAACATATTCACTCACTTCACTCTCACTCTCGATCACAGCTAGGGAGAAAAGAGAAGAGACTTTGGGGTTAAAACAAGTAAAATGTGTTGGAAAAATAGTTTTGCAAAATGAGTTTTTGCAAATTTTGGACACTATTTAATATAGGTATATGTTATATATATTTATATTTCTTGGTAGCTTTGCGTTCTCCTCGACGAGAGCTACGCAACGAGCTAAAGAGTGTCAAAAATGGAGTTGATATGAATGAGATATCGTGTCTCAAAGTGAGGCACTTGAAACACAAAATTTGGAAAAGTGGGGGGGGGGGGGGGGGGGGGGGGTTGCAGATTTCAGGATTTCTGGGCCAAAATGGGTTCGAAGCTTCTGAACTCATGCGAGCCCGCGCGACCTGCGGACACGAATGCAGCTCCGAAACCTCGCCTACGTGCGTATCTCTTCGATCAGAAACGCTCAGTGTCTTTACTGCTTTCGTTTATTATAATTTTATAGTGTCTGTTTTCTGCTTCTACACCGTTCTGTCTGTTTTAATTTACTGTTTTGTTTCTGTTAATTTATATACTGTCATTATAATATGATTTTATTATAAAAGTGTACATCGTTTCCCACAAAATGTGCATTATTGTGGTGTCAAGTGTCAACCAAACAAGTTAAGTCACCTCTTGACTTCTCCTTTCAAGCCGAGTCCCTTTTTGCTAAGACACACACTTGAACTTTCATCGAAAGCTAAAAGACTTTCGAAGGCAAGAAGTAACGGATTGGATACCTTGGAAGCTATTGGGTTATTTGTTTGAAGCAAGTCAAATTATAGTCATTTGGTCATATCTTTTGCTTGTACACACACTTCGCATTTGTAAGCAACTCAACATCCACCTCTTTTGGTACTTATTTTCATATCATTTAAACTTATATGATTTCAAAAACTTATGTTTAGTTGATGAACATGCATCGTTAAAAATAAAAACCATATTGAAACCTTTATTTACACTCGACTACTATGAACAAGTAGCCTTTCTAAAGTATTTCCAAGCTTATGTGGTACTTTTTTTTATCGTAAAACATGGTGCTTTTAACGTGTAATGAAAGGATAAGCACTTTTGGAACTCGATATACTCGGTGTACATGTATACCGACTCACTGTTAAAAACAAACTCAAGCTAAACTATTTCATGCAACCCACGACTCAAGTGTGTATACACTGAGTAAATTTAACACAAAAATGAAACGCAGCAGGTTGACCTTAAATATAGTCGAATGTATAAAGTAACCAAATAGCACGCTAGCTCAGTTGGTTGCGTCATTTGGGTTGTGAGCTAGAGGTCTCATGTTCGAATCCGTTTGACAATTCCAGCCCCTCGATTTCGAATCCTTTGTCACTTTTCTTAAAAACTTCTATAAAACTTAAAAACTTTTATAAGTTTTTATAACTTATATAAATTGTACACTTTTAACCCTCAACTTTTACCAATTTAACATTTTCTTATAAACTTTTATAAGTTTTGAGACTTGTATTAACTTTTACAACTTTAACCCCTTTAAGTTATACACTTAACACATTTCATCCCAAAACTTATGTAAAATAATACTTATAATATTTTACCATTTTGTCTAGATAATTATGTTTAACACATTTTATTTAACAACCATATCCGCGTAAATTATAAATAATATATTTGTCTAAATATATTATTTACCCACAACTGCGATAAATATATATTGTATATATATTTTTCCACCTCGAAACCAAACAAATCTAATAAATAGAATTCGACATGTATTTATTCCCACTTCAATCGTACTTAAACCAATATTCGAGCCAACTCTTATACGAAATTTTCGTATACATCTTTCCACATTTATTCCAAGATCCAATACTTACAACTATTTTCATAAATGAATGAACATCATAAAGAATCAAATTAACTTACGAAACACCACATAAGCTACAATAATTCAAATATTTGAAAACTTTTGTTATTGAACTTCAAGTATATCAAAAACACAAACACTGGTAAACTTGCAAACGTTGTTTAAACTTTACAACATATACAAGACTTAGACTAAAACCATACCATACTTATCTAGGTTGTGTGTCGAAGCCGTGCACATTTATTACTTGATATTAGTTGTGATGACTTACATTTCTGCATACAAAGGTGAGTTCATAACCCCTACTTTATATGTTTTATAACTGTTTTGGGGTGAGAAACATGCAAACTCTTTATGAATGATAATTGCTTTTATGCAAACACTTTATAAATAAGCATCGCTTTTATGAAAACTATATATGGTTAACAACTGCTTTTATGCAAACATTTTATGAATGATATTGCTTGTACGCAAAAACCTTATGGACTCTTGCTTTCGTACAAACCACTTTATGAACTATTGCTGTTACGCAATACACTTGATGATTTATTGATTTTACGCAAATACTCTATGGACAACAACTACTTTTATGTACTGAAACTGAAACTCTTGTGTAAACCACTATTACGAGCGTAGCCTAAGGAACTTATTTCCCACTTGCCCGCCTGTCATGTACCATTAATCCATGCGAGGAGCGCGAATGTTATAAATAGATCTATTGAGGGTAACGCCTCCGTCCGGGTTGGTAGCGCCAACTTGTCTCCAGACGTATACCATGTCGGAACTTAAGTGTTGATAGGAATACACACTTGCTAAGGGCACCATAAACATATTGACATGCTATTTACACGCATGCGAAACTAATGTAGCTTGGTAACATGAACTTAGAGCTCGATTAATAGACACAAACACTTTTATTTGGAAGAATCCTTACACGCAGTGTATCGAGCACACCTTTGTCCATAAAACAAACTTGATTGCTTTAACGTTTTACTATAAACTTATGAACTCACCAGCTTTATAGCAGACATTTTTTAGCATGTTTTCTCAGGTGTTTGATCCTGAAGTGTGACGATTTCAAGGCAGGGCTTGGCATGGCATGGTCATAAACTTCACTGATGTATTTAGGACCACCTTTTATTAATGGGCCATATTTCCGCAACAATTAAACTTTTGTAAACTTTATTATTTTATTAATAAAAGTCATTAAACTGGTTTTATAAACCGTTTTCTATTATTTGTGTTGTGATACCAATTGAGTGGCGCCCTCGGGTTTTGGGGTGTTACAGATTGGTATCAGAGCCTTGGTTATAGAGAACTAGGCACAAATAAGTCCTAAACTATAACCTATTTTACGAAAAACTTTACCTATGACCAAACACATGCCAAACACATGCCAGCCTGCCTTGCTCACTACTTTACTTAGCATAATTGTATATTATGCTCACTATTTAGTTGCTGTTTATTTAACATAACTTTGTGTCATGCACTGCTATAAGCTACTATGTTTACTTGACACATACTACGTATTTTAAGTTTTTGCTATATACTTACATATGTATACCGAATTTGTCACATACTATGTCTTACTCCGCTCACTCATACTCATATATACTGGATTGTGATAATCCCCCTGTATACTGACTTATAACCATGGAGTTATGCCCTCCTTCACATGAAGTTATCATGCACCCTCGAGTTTGGATACTCGCCACGTTCTATATGAACTTATTATTCGTCATCGAGTTTGGTGTTGGGATATAAAGTCAAAGTGCTGCTGAAAGTCAAAGTACTGCTTAATGAAAAAAGTCAAAGTACTGATATGCTAAAGGACTGCTATGCAAATCGTTTAAGGATTATTATGTAATTCTAGAATATTCTTAGATTAGAATTAGTTTACTTGTCGTACAAGGATTGTAATTATAAACCGACTAGGGTATTCCTTATGCCTATAAAAGGACCCCTAGATTGGCATTAGAGATACGTGACTTAGAACTTACATGCAAGTACGATATTAGAGTTATTTAGCGATTAGGTTTGTTAGTGAATCTGTATAACAAGCAGTTTCAAAGTTTGGTTTTAATATAATCGTTGAAGTTTAAAGTTATTCTTCTTAGCTTTGTTAAAGTGGATTTCGCATACTTAATAGAGTTATATAAGTGTTTCATTGTTAGTAGTTTTGGATTTATCCAAGGTTGCTAAACCCTTACAAGCTACATAGTTAGTTTGGTCAGAGTATATCGATCCAACAAGTGGTATCAGATCTTGTGTGGAAACTCTGATTAAGAAGAAACCCTTAAAACCGATTTAACTACAAACCCTAAAAGATGTCGACTAAAGCTGTACCACTCCCATCCATCACTTCACTTAGAATTCCTATCATCAAGAAGGGAGAATATGATCTCTGGAGCATGAAGATGAGGCAGTACATTGCGATTACAGACCATGCATTATGGGATGTGATTGTCAATGGTAATGTCATTCTTGAAGAACCTGTAGAAGTTCCTGGACAACCTAAACCACCTCAGCCTACCTTGCCAGCAGCTACAAAAAGAAATCAAGAAAAGGCTCCCAACATACTATTGTCTGCTATTCCTGATGGTCACCTACTAAAGTTTCATGATGTTAAGGATGCAAAACAATTATGGCTGCTATCAAGACAAGATTTGGAGGTAATGATGCTTCCAAGAAGATGAATAGAAATCTATTGAAGCAACAGTTTGAAACATTCAATGTTGGTGAAAGAGAAGGTCTTGATGCTACCTATGACAGATTCCAAAATTTCCTTAGTATGCTAGAGTTATATGGAGCAAAGGTGTCTGTTGAAGATGCTAATCTGAAGTTCTTAAGAAGTTTGCCATCCGTATGGCATGTGGTTGCTACTATGATTAGAGGACAATCTGGTTTGGATACTATGGACTTTGATGATCTCTACAACAATTTAAAGGTGTATGAGAATGAGATGAATGGTCAAACAAACTCAAAATCCCACAACATTGCTTTTGTGTCTTCTGAAAATAGAGGCAGTACTTCCACTAAAAGTACTGCTTATCCTGTTAAAAGTACTGTTGTGATAAACAGCATATCTGCACAACCATGACTACTACCACCTCATCACCATCAAACACCATCAACTTTGATGATGTTGTATGTTCCTTCTTTGCTCAACAAGCCAATTTACCTGTTACTTATGAAGAAGATTTGTTGCAAATTGATGAGAATGATCTAGAAGAAAATGACATAAGATGGCAAGTTGCCATGATCACTACAAGGATCAAGAAGTTCATGAAGAAAACAGGAAGAGGTGTTGACTTCAAACCCAAACAGGGTATAGCATTTGACAAATCTAAGATTGAGTGCTTTAATTGTCAAAGAACTGGACACTTTGCAAGAGAATGCAAGTTTGCTAAATATCAGGCAAATAGGATGATTGAGAAACCCAAGCTTGAAATAAAGGAAGTTCCTATTACTGAACCAAAACCAAAAGCTTTGGTTGCTCAAGAAAATCTATCAGAGGTTGGCTGGAGTGCTAAATTTGATGATGAACCAGTAACCTACTCTATGGTTGCAATGGAAGAGTTTGATTGGAGCACAACTTTTAATGAGGAACCAGGATTTGCTGCTTTGGAATCAAGAGATGGTCTTGGAAGCTTTGATTGGAGCATGGAAGGTGAAGAAGAACCTGTTCTGCTTGCTATGGTAGCTACTTCACCAAGTTCATCCACTATCTCTGAGGTATGTTCTAAATGTAATGATTTTTATCAAAAAGTGCTTACAGATTATGTAACTGAAAGAGATAATTGTAGAAGGGCTAGGTCAGAGGTAGCTGGTTATCAATTAACTTTAGAGTCAATGGAAGCCAAAATAATAACTCATGAAAATAATGAAATGGCTTGGGCAGAAAAATATGAGCAACAAGATTATCAATTAAAATTGAGTGAATGAAAGTTAGGATGTAAGGTTTCTGAACTTGAAAAGATGACTAAAGAAAAGGATGAATTGTTAGAAAAATTTGCTAGTTGGAAAGAATCTGATCTTTCACATGTTAGTTTTGTTGAAAAACAAAAAAGAGCACACATTAAAACTGGCCTAGGTTTTGGTATGGAGTTTAGCAGTACAGAAGAGAACCCAACTAGTGATAAGGTACAAATTGATTCAGAGGAGATAACAACTAGTGATGATGAACTCATTAGCTCAGAAGAAAACACATCTAGTAATGAGGAATCAATTAGTCAAACACCTCCTGAATTTAAGAAAGACAAGGGTTATAATGCAGTTCCTCCACCAACTGGTAGTTTTCAACCACTTAGGACAGATGTTTCTTGTTTTGGAGTAGACAATTTAGAGTTTAGGAAAAAGCTTACTGGTCAATCTAATTCAGGTCCATCTAGTTCTGAATCCCCAAAAGAAACAGTTGAGAAACCTAAGGATAATAATGTTAAGAGTTCAACAGTACCTTCATCTCAAAGTACTGCTAGACATTCAGCAGTACCTTCAAGAAAAACTTTTCAAAATACTGCTAATTTTGGAAAATCTTTTAATCATTCACCAAAAAGTCAGGATAGTTTTGGTCATAGAACTAAAGGAAGCAAATTTAGGATTATGAGTCAAAAATTATGTTTTGTTTGTTATAGTCCTGATCATTTGATTAAGGACTGTAACTTTCACTCAGAATATTTAAGCAAATTCCCAAAGACTACATCTACCAACCATAAGCCAAGGGAGAATAAACCGGTTTGGAATCATTCACATAGGGTTAATCATAGTAATTTCTCAAAAGATTATAGGTACCCTCACAAAAAAAGACCGTTTTCAAAACCACCAGTACCCTCAAGCAATACTTTTCAAGGTACTGGTAAGTCAAAAGTTTCTCAAGCAGTACCTTCTCAAAGTACTGCTAAGTTTTCACCCAATCAAGGTACTGCTAGCACTTTTTCGAATGGAAGCCCTAGGATATCCAATTACTATCAACCTAGAAGGCATTACACCTCAACTAGAGTACCTAGATCAAAGAGATCAGCACAAAATGTTAAAACCTACTGGGTTGAGAAAGAAAGTACTGATGGGGGACAAACAGTACTTTCAGCAAGTTTTGTTGAAAAAGAAAAGGAGAATTTTGTTGAAAAAGAGAGTTTTGTTGAAAAACCAACACAAGTTTTGGAAGAAAAGAAAATAATTGATCATGTTTTCAAAAACAGTGGAGATTACATACTTAAAGAATTTAAGTATGTCACTCCACAAGGGGAACACAAGTCAGTAATGGCTTGGGTTCCTAAAAGAAACTAACTCTTTCATCTTTGTGCAGGGCAACCCAGAAGAGGAGCTTAAAGATAATTTGATTGTTGATAGTGGTTGCTCTGGAAGCATGACATGAGACAAGGATTTTTAGTTATCTCAAGCAACAACCTAAGTTAGGAAAAGATGAAGATGGAGCAGCCGTGGATGTATGACAAGGATTTTTAGTTATCTCAAGAAACAACCTAAGTCTAGAAACATGACATGAGACAAGGAAAAGATGAAGATGGAGCAGCTGTGGATGTCAAACTTTAGAGATCAATGATTGGTTGTCTTATTCAAGAGGATTTTTAGTTATCTCAAGCAACAACCTAAGTTAGGGTTGTGGTATCCTAAAGATTCACCTTTTCACTTGGAAGCTTTTTCAGATAGTGAATATGCAGGAGATAATTATGATAGAAGATCAACCACTGGAGGATGCCAATATCTTGGAAGAAGATTAGTCTCATGGCAATGTAAGAAACAAACCATTGCAGCAACATCATCCACTGAAGCAGAATATGTTGTTGCTGCAAGTTGTTGTGGACAAGTACTGTGGATGCAGAATCAACTCTTGGATTATGGATTCAATTTTAAGAATACTCTTATCTACATTGACAATGAGAGTACCATTTGCATTGTCAAGAATCCTGTTTATCATTCCAAGACCAAGCACATTCAGATTCGGCATCACTTTATTTGTGATTGTTATGAGCATAGGCTCATTAATGTTGTCAAGGTCCACACAGATGACAATCTAGCTGATCTACTCATAAAGGGCTTTGATGTTTCAAGATTCAACCATTTAGTGGTGAGTATTGGTATGATTAATTATTAAACTACGTTTAAGGGGATGACTTAATATTAGTTTAGTTTAGTCCTTTGCATTGTTTGAGGGGAGGCAACACAATGTTCTTTGATGTTTTTGCTCTTGTGGAGAAGAGGATGGAAAGTACTCAATGGAAATATCTCGTTCATGTTTTACTTCATTGCTTGAGTCTCAAAAGTACTTTATGGGAACAGTTTGGTGCAAACATAGCCTCCGCATTAGTGGGATTAGCTACCAATCAACCCTTTAACTTTTCACGTATGATTTTGGATGGTATGCTTTCTCATATCTCTAATGGTTCACCATTCTTGATGTACCCTAGATTTGTTCAATTATTCTTGAACAAACAGCTTAAGGATATACCTAAACCTTCAAGCTTGTTACCTGCTGTTGTACTTCCTTCATAGGTGTTTACATTTATGGCTAGAAAGAGTGATAAGTTTTCTGGGAGAAATACATCTTTAACTGCTCATATGATGGAAGTAGCACATGCTGTTAGAGATGAAGCAAATTCAAGTCATGATACTGAGCCTTCAAGGGAAGAAACTGCTTCTCAACATACTGCACCTTCCCCAGATCATGAAGTTTCTCAACATACTGCTTCAAGGGAAAGTACTGCATCTTTGCAAGGTACTGCACATGCTGATTCAGAACTAGATGTGAATCTACCATCGTCTCCCAATGATTATACTTCAACAGATGGGTCTCAAACATCTGGAGGAGATGAGGGAGTCATGGTTACTGAGGGAGTAGTTCTGGATAGTTATGCATTAACAAGGGAGTTAATGAGGTTGAAAAAGGATAATGAAGCTCAAGCTGCACAGCTGTTGACGTTGAACAACAAGTTCAAGAGATTTAAAAGATTCGTCTGGCCACTAGTTCAACATCACAGGTTGTGGGTGAAATCACAGAAGAAGAGAGGTCAGAAATTTAGGATGGTCTCTAAGGGAAAGAAGCTTCACAAGCAGTCTTCATTCATATTGGGGAGGAATTTGGAGACTGAAAATTTGAATGAAGATGTTGAACCAGGTGCTGAAACTTATGAAGATCCAAATAAAGAAGTTGAGCAAATTAAGCAAACTGATGCTCAAGGTACTGATGCTCAAGGTACTGGTGTTCAAAGTACTGATGTTCAAGGTACTGGTATTCAAAGTGCTGATGCTCAAAGAACTGGTGATCAAGGTACTGCTCTTCAAGGTACTTTTAGGAAAGAGCTTATTACACCAAGAACCATAAATTTTGATGAAGAAGCTAGTCCTTCAACAATTATACATGAAGAAGCTGGTACTTCCAGTCTGATTCAGCAAAAGGAGCATACTGCTAGTGATGATAAGACCATTGCTCAAATAATGCTCAACATGTCAAGACCAAGAGGTATTAGTATTCCTGGAGTTGAACAACCTCAAGTCTTACAAACTTCTCAACCTACTCAAGAGTTATATCCAAAGGATAAAGGAAAAGGTATTCTGGTAGAATCAAATAAAAAGAAGAAGCTCATTTTAGCAGAATTAAGAGCTATTCAAGAAGCTCAAAATGAAGAAGCTGCTAGAAAGTTACAAGCTGAATTAGATGCTGAAATTGTTCTACCAGAGAAGCAAGCTGTTAGTCCAAGAAGACCACAAGGTATTGCTAAAGAAAGGAATGCATGATGGCTTATCTGAAGGGTCAAGGATATAAAGATTTATAGACGTTAAAATATATATAGATGAAAGACTTATATGATGCTGTTAGAGACTCTTATCAGAAGGAACTGGAAGGTATTATTTCTTTTGATTCTGAAAAGCAAAATGTGGATGCAAGAAAAAGAAGTACAAAGAGAAAGAGGACAACTGATGATGAACAGCTATCAAAGAAGTTTAAATTGAGAACTGATACAGTTGATGAGCTGAGGAATTATCTAAGGGTTGTTGATTTTGAGCATCCTAAGTCTAAAGAAGTTGCCTAGATGAAGTCTAAGATTTCTACATTTGAAGTTGTAGAATCAAAGGAAGGAGATTATCTTATGTTTCATAGAGAATATGAAAGTTTTAGAGCATTCAACTTATTGTGGTACATGTTAGGAATTAGAAAATTCCATAGTAAAGAGTCGGTCACCCCAAGTGTTATCTAGCATAAGTTAGCTCGTAGACAAATCGTTAGTTACGTTATTTACTGTTTTATTAGTTAGTTATTAGTCTAGTTTAGCATAGTGCAACACCGTGGAGGAAGGACGGGTCTTTACCTACTGTATACCTGATCCACAGGCCGATAGGAGGTCGTGTAATTTGTAAGTATAAATACCCCTTCCATCCATGGAAGGGGTGTGGCTTCTTTGAATAAACCTTTCATTTCATATAGCAACTCTCTTTCAAGAACCTCCTCTCAACTCTCTTCATCTCTCTAAAATAGCTTACTTGTTTAATCACAATCCTAGACCACCCGAATCATCAAACAACATAAATATTAAGATTCAACAATTGGCATCAGAGCCAGGTTGTGTTGTTTTGTTGATTCGAATTGTTCTTGATGCGATTTGTTGGTTTGGTCGTGATATTGTCCGGTCTTGAGGCTGCTTGTTATTGCTTTTAATTGGTCTTTTATGTTGTGGTTTCTTGATGAGTGTGGGTCAAAAACATTGTTTAAACTATTTTTGCATATTATCTCAAAACACGTTATTTAAATGATGGTAACAGTATCAGTTTTTTGTTTTATCTATTTTGGATTATGCAGTATAGTCAAAACGTTTCTTTTACATGTCTCATCAGTGTCGTCCTTATTATTTGTTGCAGTTTGTATCTGGTAAAGATTTTTGTAAGCGAGTTGTAGTCAGCCTCTTCTAAGCGACTTGGCTGAATGTCCAGATTCCAAGTACCTTATGCGTGTTGGTTAGCAGACTAATATGCGAGTTGTGGACTCGCATTTTTTTTAATGCGAGTTGAGTACTTAAAGTTATGAAGCGAGTTGGGTACTGGTTCAGTTTCATGCGAGTTACTTAACTCGCATTTGGTTTTATTGCACTTTGCTATTGAGCGAGTTGCTATTGATTTAATGTCAAAAGCGAGTTGTCATGCTGCATAAATGTATTGATGCGAGTTGGGTATAGATGCGAGTTGAAGACAAAAGCGAGTTGATTACTACGACTAAAGAGGGCTAAAAACTAAAGCGACTTGACTTTTGTAAATGGTTTGAAATCAGTGTTGATAGATAGTGACTTCTTAACCTCGTTCAAGACCAAGTGACCAACACACCACAACATCACGACCTCAGGTTATTACCAAACCTTCATCAGTCCTTACTTCGTTTAATGAAACAAAAAGATTCGACTACTCTATCAAGACTCAAACATCATGAAGGCTATGTGATTTCAGTTTCATTATTTTCGTGATACTCAAGAGTATTTCAAGATCTTCAAATGATCAAACCACAAAGCAAAATGAATCATCATCAATCCAAACTTAATACATGAACAACTTCTGGATGATACTCGAATCTTTTTAAAGATATTTAACAACTTGTGTTAAACCTTTCATTAGATATTCGGTTTTTGAAAAAAAAAAGAGAAAAAGATGAAAAGGCTTAGTAAAAAAATCTCAGATTTCGTGGCTACTCATGATAACATCAAGACTTATCAAGGTCCAACACACGATTATCATCATCATAGATCATCAAATAAAGACTCAATATTGAAAGCTAACTAATTCAAATGGATCTTTGTGTCTTATTTCGTGTTAATCAATGATTATTCATATCCATAGAAGGCATATGACACGAGAATAATTAACTTTCATCGATCCTAACTATCTTTTTAAACCCTATCCGAATCAGATTTGAGAAGATAATAACAACCATGTTATCCCTTCACATTTGTTCGTTTAAAGCTCAATAAAAAGAAAAAGGGGGTTTTTATCGTTTATCATGCTTAGCTTAATGTACCTTGTTTATCAAAAACTCAAGCCATCTCTGTGGCGAGTCCCTTGGAGGTCATGAGGATGATTCAAAGCCATCCCTGTGGCTTTGTTTTGTTTTGAGCGCAACTTGATTCAATCACGAATAGTTTATGTGGGTGTCATTATTGATGAGTGGTGAGATTTTTTTTAAGGAAACCGGTTAGGAGGGGAGGCGGATTGATAATGAGAGTATATTAGGGTTTTGATGTGTTTGGTGTGTGTACTGATGATGGGGGCGCATGTTTTAAGGATTAGGGTATCAAGTGTGATTAATGGTGTGTTTTATACCCGAGCATTTAGGGTTGTGGTGTTTTGTTGTGTAAATGGATCGTGAATGTCACATGGGCCTATAACCGGAGTATTGATTATGAATGGATCTGGGTGTATCATTCTGGGCTGTGTATAACTTGGACTGGATCGGGCTTATTCAATTTTTGAGCTGACATGGATCGCTTGTATTCTTGTGTTCGAATGGCTAGACAAATTACATTATGATTGGTAATATGTTGTTTGGACTCTAGTTTGGCTTGTCATGATTGGTACCTTTGATTCAAAACGTGTTGATGCAATATTGAAAATAGTTGATATACAAACATTTTAATGATGTGAGCGGGATTTGGAATATAGTGTGATAAGTGCTAGTGTTATACCCCGTCTTATTTGGATATTGGTGAATCTGGATCGGATGTACATGGTTGGACCGTGTTTAAAAAGTGATATTAGACCGAGCTTGGATTTGGATAATATGAGTTTTGTTGAAGTGTTTTGAAAATGAGACTTAATCAAAATTAATGATGAGATTTGTTGTGTTAAGCGGTTAGATACTTTGGGTTACACATCTTCACGTAGGTTATTATGTCACGGCTTGAATTAATTGAACAAATTCGACTACGGGATGGTTTGGACGGTATTTCTTATTTGAATTTGAAGTGAGGTTTTTCCAGGCGCGTTTACTTATTTCGTCTTCTTTCTTTCTACCCTTTCGCGAAGATGACTTGTTTGGGCATTTACAAAGTGTGATAAAGACTTGGCTATTTAGTTACGGGTGTGATTCTTTCTCGCTTAACCCACAACATAACTATCACTTCGGTGTCTCACGCAGTTGAGGATACGTCAAGAGGTTTTGTACATTGGGTACACCGTTTCTTCTTCACAAGAATTAGTACAAGTTTAAGTAACAAATCTGGGGAAGTTCACTTCATGATCAAGTTTGACATATCTGGTTTACTTCATCAAGTGGTCACAACAACAGCCGACAGAATGCGTGAATGATGTGTTTACCAAAAGTGTTTATTGGATGGTTGATGATATTGTTAATGTTGGAGTAATGATTCGTTGATGAACCGCTGCATGTTCCCCTAAAACAGATATTCACTGAAACCAAGGTTGTCATAACTCATTCAAGCTGACATTGTTTACGGTTTTGTCTTGATTTTGTAAAATCCCGCGAAAGAACCTATTTCTCGGTTTAAATCATAGACTTGTAAAATCCCGTAACAATGAAAACATCCTGGTTAAAGTAATGAGCATTTCCGGATCTATCTTACGGTTTATTCTTGGTTTTGTAAAATCCCGCGAAAGAAACTATTTCTCAGTTTAAACCATAGAATTGTAAAATCCCGTGATGATGAAACCATCCTGGAGAAAGGAAAGTGTAGGTCGGGATCCTTTCTGATGCTAGTGCTATGGTTTCTACTTCAAAGAAGGGATAAAAGGGTGTACTTCATGAATTGGATGTGTGTTTGGATATTCGTCATGGCAGTTTGGTTATTACATGGTTTTACGGGGTTATATGCTTTTAACCATGGTCGGGATGAAACCATTATCAAAGTTCGTTTAAATGTCAAAGAATGCTAGATTTGAGCTTTTAACCAAGAAGATGTGACAACGGAGTTAATTCACTATTATTTATTTGAGGCTGAAGTGAAATATCACGGGCGAGTGTACTTAGTATCTGAAGATATCGGGGATGGTTGGATGAAGATTCTTCATGATCCTTGTTCAAGCTTATTATTAAAAACGAAGACTTGGAAATCTAGTTATTGTTGGGTGTCTTTTACCTTTTCTTTTACCACTTGGGGGAATTGAGCTCATACCACCACAAAATAACTATCACTTTAAGGAGTTACATTGTAGTGCTCAGTGTCACATTGAATTATGGATTTTTAAGAGGTAATGTGCGTCTTATACTTGATGGTTGGTTGGTTGAAGAGTATAGAGTACATAGAGAGTACTTAGAGATGCTAATGGAAATCCGCACCGCTCTTTGTTACATATGTGCAAGCTTAAGTCACGAATTCGGGGTAGTTTACTTCAGGGTCAAATTCATTATATCGGGTTTTCTCCATCAGCTGTCACAACAAAGAGCCTACTGAATGATAATGGGTTGATTACAAGTTTGCCAAGAGTAGATGAAAAGAGAGAGATTTATGACATATGAACACAGCAGTTCATGCCTCGTTCTCCAAAGAAAAGAAATGTGTACGTTTCAGTGTGCATTATCTTCCAAAGAAGAGAAATCTTCTTATGACGTATGAACACAACAGTTCATGCCTCGTTCGCTAAAGAAAATAAAAGTGTACGTGTCAGTGCGCTTTATCTTCTGAAGAAGAGAAATCTTCTCTATTATGACCATTCTCATCAACATGCTTCATACTTTTTTCCATGCGCTTCAGTCATCAAGTGAACCGGGCTACTGTTGATTGTTTTCTGATTCCACTTTCTCAACTATAATGACGATGGCGACATCCTGTGCTGATTTTTCCGGGGGAGAAGTGTGAATAGACTACATTTGGATAATGTTCACTTGTTTAATCAAGAATGGCATCTCCGTATGCAATTCTTGAGGGGGAGAAGAAGTGTGATTTTTTTTGCATTGTTGATTGATATTAGAGAATATAAATGGTCATACGGCTCTAAACTCATGTAAGATCCGAGCTTCTTCTTATCGGGTCATCTTCACATGGAGTTTTTCTCTTCTAAGAGTCGTTGGTTGACATCTTCACTCGGATTGATGAGTTTATCGACAAAGTGCTTCCGGTTAATGCTTCACGTATACATCAACATGATGATTCCGAACAATCTCTCTGTTCTTGTTTGATGTGATTGGTAGTTTGGTGTTACCATCTTGTGTGTTCGTTGCGACCTGATTGCTGATTTCCTTGATGAACATCTTTCTGTTCTTGTTTGATTGGGAGGGATTTTAGTTAAGGGGATTTGCAAGATGTAAGTTAATTGGGAAGCTTTTTGGTGTGAGTTGAAGATGTTAATTATCTATTCTCCTACTGGACAATCTTGAAGAAGGTCGAGTCTACAGTCTGTTCTACATTTCTTGCTATATGTTAGAAGACCAAAGATGAGTTGCATTTAATGATCTAAAGACTTCTTCTTAATCTGGGCATTTATCAAACAGATTGTCAGTTTAGGGGAGAGCACTAATTGGGGGAGATTGAAATGCCAAATTTAATCCCTAATTAGACTTTCTCACGTTATTCTTCAGCAAGTTGATTCTCACAGATACATCTGAGCTAATGATGTTCTTCTCAAAATATTTCTAGTATACGGACTTACAAAGAGTTGCTGATTCTGAAGTGTCAAAAAAAAACCAGCAAGGCGTAAGGAGACAAGCACCTAAACGCGAGTAAACTTGATGAGCTTAATACTTCTAAGTAATTGAAGATATCCCGGGAAGACAAATGTTATGACCGCAGAGAAACTCAAGGTTTGACTCATGGCGAGTAAACTTGATAAACTTAACTCTTCTAAGTGATTAAAGATATCCCGGGAAAACAAATGTCATGACCGCAGAGAAACTCAAGGTTTTACTCATCAAAGCGTTTAGTGTTCTTATTCCAACGTCATGGGGGAAGTGATGTAAAGAAAGTTTCTGAAGATAAAAGAGGTACACAAGTGTGTGATTCATTGGGGAGAGAGATTGTGTACATTGGGGATGCTTAGCTGTTTCACTTGAGTGCTTAATCAGTGATTCAGAGATATAATCACTTATTCCGGTGTTGACATCCGCAGAGATTGTCACCCGCAGAGATAATCGGTGACTTGGCATGCTTCTTCAATGTTATAAGTTATTCATTCCTTGTGTATTGGTATACTTCGGATACTTGAGCTTCATACACGATCATCAGGGAAGAAAAATGTGAACATGGGGAGGTGTTTTCATTCCCCTCATGATGTGTATTCGGGAGAGCTCTTAGGTATTGGTGTACTTCGGGTTCTTGAGCTTCATACACGATCATACGGGAATAAAAATGTGAACATGGGAAGGTGTTTTCATTCCCCTCATGATGTGTATTCGGGAGAGTTCTTGAGTATTATACAAAGAAGCTGACTGCATCAATTCAACTACTTGGGGGAAGTGTTCTCTTGACACCTTTTTGGAATGTATTGCTTCAGACCTCAGTGGAAAAGAAATTTGAGAAGATTATTTAAGTGTGGGATGAAACGTTTGTTAGGAATTAGAAATTCCAGGTATTAAAGAGTCGGTCACCTCAAGAATATGTAATCGATAGAAAGCTCGTAGTCGTAGTTCATTTAAGTTAAGTAGTATTTAGTTAAGTAACACCGTGGAGGACGGACGGGTCTTTACCCACTGTATGCCTGATCCACAGCCCGTTGTGTGGCGTTTTATTGTAAGACTATAAATACTCTCTACCTTCCAAGGTAGAGAGTTGGAGCTCATAATAAGATTTTTCTTTCTCTCACTAAAGTTCCCTAAACCTCTAACTTTCTCTCTCTAAAACTCATCTCCTATACGCCTATGTATGATTGTGTTATGATGTGTATGTGAAATCCAATATCCATCAATTGGTATCAAGAGCCATGGTTAGATCATATCTTGCACATCTTTGGATTTCTAGTGGTTTTTAGGTGGTTTTTGAGTTTGAAAAAGTTTAGTGGTTTGTGCATCATTTGGTTGATTTCTTGTGTTAAAGCTTGGATTTTGTTAGTACTTTTATGTTTAGAATCATCACAAGTGTTTAGGTTTTCATTTGGTAAGCTTGAATCATCTTGGTTGGGTTGTTTTTGGATTGAAAAGTGATGTTTATGTTGTTTTTCATGCTAGCGACTTGACCTACGGAGTTGTTTCTTAGTAGCGACTTGCTTTGCAATTTTGTAGCGAGTTACAGTTTTGGAGCTAGCGACTTAGGCCTAGCGACTAACAGTACAAGTAGTGGACTCTCCACTACGGGTAGCGACTTGGTGTTAGCGACTTGGTCTGTAGCGAGTTGCTCTTTAGCGACTTGAATCTTTAGCGACTTGTCTAGCGAATTGCTGCCAAAATTTTGCTAGCGACTTGAGGCTTAGCGAGTTACTACTTAGCGACTTGCATTTGTTTAGCGACTTGGGACTTTAGCGACTTGGTGGTATAGCGAATTAGGTGTTAGCGACTTGGTGCATTATCTTCTTGCGACTTGGGTGATTTTTTTACGGTTTTCTCTTGATTTAGTAAAATCCCGTGAAAGAATCTATTTCCCGGTTTAATCATAGAGTTATAAAATCCCGTATAATCTGTTAACATGTCTACCAACGTTCCTACTATCATCTCCACTGTTGCCGAGGATGTTCAAGCAGCTGGTTCAGATACTCGTCCACCCATGCTTGACATAACTGACTACGATTCTTGGGCTCAACGAATAAGATTGTACTGCCTTGGAAAGGAAAATGGTGTCAACATTCTCAAATCCATTGATGAAGGACCGTATCGAGTTGAGACGACTAGAGATGTACTTGATACTGCTGAAGATGGAACTCTGATTTACGGAATGGACAGACCAAAGATGTATGATGAGCTTGATGATAAGGAGAAAAAGAGATTCGATGCTGATATCAGGGCTTCTAACATTGTTCTTCAAGGTCTTCCTAAAGACATCTACAAGCTGATCAATCACAACACCGAAGCAAAGGCAGTATGGGATAATGTCAAGATGCTTCTCTCAGGTTCAGAATTAACTATGGAAGACAGAGAATCACAACTCTATGACGAATTTGAACACTTCAAGATGAAACCAGATGAGAGTGTCTATGAGTACTATGTGAGATTTCATAAGTTGGTGAATGACATGAGGAACATCTGAATGACTATGCCTAACATTCAGCTGAACTCAAAATTTGTGAACAACATGAATCCCGAATGGCACAAGTTTGTCACCTCTGTGAAGCTCACTAAAGGATTGAAGAATACAAACTATGAGCAACTCTATGCCTTCCTCCTTCAGAATGAGAGACATGCTATGTTTGAAAAATAGGTTCTTAATCAGTTCAAAACCAACCAGGGAGAGACAAGCTCGTCTAATGACTCAACTGCCTTCTACTCAAACATCGGAATCACAACCAAAGCCTCACAAGTCATACCCATGGGAAATGGTAATCACAAACTAATTCCTGATCCTATGTTCAAACAAGCTGATGCTGATGCACACGTGGGTAACTTCATTAATCAACTAGCTCTTCTGATTAGTCAAAACATGAATTCTCTCCCTCAAACCAATAACAACCTCAGAACAACATCTAACCCACACAATCAAGCTACTGTTAAAGATGGGAGGATCGTGGTGCAACCAGTTCAGGAAAGACAGTATGATCAGGGAAGAGGTGGAGCTGGTAGAGGTTATGTTGGTAATCAGAATCGAGGAAGGAATGGTAATCAAGGTCAAGCTAAGCCGATCAAATGTTATAACTGTGGTGGTGAGGGACACATTGCAAGGAACTGCACATCTCCAAAGTGTCCACAAAATGCTGATACTTCAGAGATAAGATGCTGCTTGTACAAGCTCAGGATAATGGTGCTGCTTTGGATGAAGAGGAATTGTTGTTTCTAGCTGAGGGCAATGCCAAGACCTATGATGCAGATGTGGATGAGCAGCCTATTCAGGAGATAGGTCACAATCATCAGAATGCCTTTCAAGTCGCTGATTGTGATGCATACGACTCTGATGTGGATGATGGACCTACTGCACACACAATTTTTATGGCTAGCATTTCTCCAATGGTTTCTCCCAAGGTCTCCTCTTCACCACAAGCTGGCCCATCCAAAGACAAACTCATCTCAGAGGTACTAAAACTATACGATGATGCTGATGTGCAAAAGATGCATGACAAAGTACTATCAACTGAAACTATTGAATTAAATATTGAACATATGGGTAATATCAATGTTGTCCCATATGATCAATATGTGAAACAAAGTGAAAGTGAAGTTGTACCAAGTGATGCATCTCCTGCAGTCAACAATGACTATATTTTTGATGAATACACTGCCTGTGCCCCTGATGAGTCTGTAATTTCTGAACTAAATGCCTATAAAGAACGTGTTGCTATTTATGAACAACGTGCAAAATTTGAGTTGACCACTCGTGAGCAGGAAATGGATGACCAAGTGCGTACAATCATTAGAAAAAGTAATTTTCGAGAAGAAGTATTAAAACAAGAGTTAAATTCCTTGCAAGAAAAGCTTTCTAAAACTGCTAAGTAAAAACAAGAACTTCAAGAAAATGTGAAAATGCTTAAGCAAGAATTTAATGCAAAGGAATCAAAACTCTTGAAAGATTTTTCTAATCTGAAAACTTTGAAAAATAAACTTGAAAACAAGTTGTACATACAAGGGAACACCATTCAGACTGCTCACATGATCACTAAGCATAGGGTCTTAAGCGATAAGCATATCATTCCCCTTGTTAAGGAACCAAATCCAGAGGTCATTAAAAGGGCTAGAAATGCTCATAAGGTTCTTTATGATGGCAATGAAATCCTTAAACCTAGACAGAAACCTAGTTGCGTTGAGTGCACTGAGGAAGATAAGAAATTAGATGAAGTCACTAGGGAAAAGATGAACAAGAAATTAGATGATCCTAAATGTAGAGAGAAGAAAATAAAGATCACACCTCATGATTACAAGAAGGAAAACTGGATTTCCTTGAACATGTTTAAGCCTCAGACATTGTTGACTCCCGAACAAGTTTTCTGGAAAATGGATTTAGATAAGCAGAAAGCTGAAAATATTGTTGAAACAAACCCTCCCCTTTGGAAAATGCCTAGAGCGACTGTGTATCCTCCTAATACACCAATGTATCTTGTTCCTAGAACAATTACCACTAAAAGCAAGACCTTAATTAGCCAATATGTTATATTTCAACTATTTGTTGATTTTGAGAAAACTTGCAAGAAAAGGATCACACCCACTGGTATAACTGAAGGAGAAAGGGGCTTTGAGCAAATGAAAGAATGTTATTTAACTGAGGTCATGCCTTTCTTTAAACTTCTAAAAGATCACTTTGAGAGTCTTAAAAAGGGGATAGAAACTGATATTAAGGGAATGGAAAAGGAATTTGATGCAATGATAGTTGAAGTTAGTGACTATGAGCGAGCACTAAAATATAATGAGATTGAGAGGAAGAACTTGCATACACTAAATGAGGATCTGATTTCTGAATGTAATGCTCAAGATGTGTTTTTCACTGCTACAAATTGTTCTATTAATGCTTCTCAATTTCATGAATTATCTGTTGCCCTGAAAGTCTCACATGATCGTGTCATTGAGCTTGAAAAAACTAATTCTGAACTAAACGAGAAAATTGAACTGGATGATCACGACAATTTGGTTAAACATTTTTCTAAACTAGAAGTTGAGCATTTTAATTTACAACTAAAATATCAACATCTTAAAGAAAATGTCAAAACTTCAAATATCAAGACATCCTCAGATGCTCCAGAGTTTGATGCAGTTTTTCAAATTAACAAACGTGATGAACAGATTCAAGCTCATTGCAACACGATCAGAAAGTTGAAAGCCCAAATCTCTCAATTAAAGGGTCAAACGAACAATATGACAGGCTCCCAAATGCCTCCTCCTTTAGATTCTCAGAATTCTCAAACGTTTCATCTTCAAAACCTAGTAAATGCATTACAAAAGGAAAACGAAAGTTTTCTAGAAGAAAATGAAAAGGTTAAACGTCATTTCAATGAGTTATTTGAATCAATAAAGGTCACTCGTAACAAAAATAACGAACAAATAGCCTCATTGCAAAAGGAAATTGAGAATCTGAAGAGTCAGGTAAAAGGGAAAATGCCAATGACCAATGGGGAGAATGGTATATCAAAGGTTCACTCTTGTAATAAATATGCTTTGTCTGTGAAATATGTCCCTCCTCATCTCAGGAACAACAAACTTGTTGTTCAAACATACTTCTCATCCCTTAAGGATTGCCTAGAATGTCTGCGTGAGATTGTTGAAGAGGATAAGTTAGAGAAACCTCATGATAACGCAATTGGACATGCATGCTTATATGCCAAACGATCTCAAGAAATCCTAGAATGCTTGATCACAATATGCCCAAAATCCTTAGGTGAGAGAGTTAATCCGTTGATTCCATGCTCGATACCTAATGCCAAGTATGATACTCATTCAATGCCCAATGTTTTGAATATGAATCTTAGTGTGCCTTTAAGTAGTTCAGATTCCCGATCTGTCAATACTAAGAAAGAGAACTCAAGTGTGCCTTCTAGAAGTACATATCCCAACACTTCTAGTTTTAAGAAAGTGAACCTTAGTGTGCCTGCATGTAGTTCAGATCCCAGCACATCTAAACAGGTGATGCAAAGAGTTGTAAAACCCACTAATGTTCCCATTCCCTCTACAGGAGTAATCAGTGACATTAAAGGGAGCAGGTCAAAGTCTCAAGACAATACAAGGAATGATAGGACCTTGCAAGCTAAGAATGTGCACTGGAAAAGAGTAGAAGAACAATCTAGGAACTTTAAGCTTGAATCGAATAAAACGATTCGTGCTGATTCTAGTATTAGCCATAGGCGTACTGTAATTAATTCGAATTCTGATACTATTTGCAAACCTTGTACTGATGTCTGCTTGAATTCTGTTTCTAATCATGAATGTGGTGTTAATGTTTTGCCTAATGATGTTAATTGTCCAGTTAATGCTGTTAATGCTAAAAATGCAAAAAGGCAAAAACGTAAGAAAGTTAGAAAACAGTGGAAACCCACAGGAAGAACATTTAGTAAGATAGGCTATTATTGGATACCTGTTGGTCATAAGAATAATCAGACAATGCCCACTAGAAAATGGATGCCTACTGGTAGAACTACTCCCTTAAGAAGTGAGCACACTGTGAACAGGGCTAATACAGACACTAGTACTGCATCAATTCACAATGATTCCAGTGCCTTAATTTCTAATATGAATGCTTCTTTTTCTGATGTGGATGTTCCAACCATTGTTACTAACCAAATAGAACCCATTCTTGCATGGGGATCCCAATTATCCAGTTATCCACTCTTGTCTGTGTTCAACTGCAGATCGTTCAAATCGTTCTGTGGTACCTGGACTCAGGCTGTTCCAAGCATATGACTGGCGACCGGTCACGGCTCATGAACTTCGTGAGCAAATTCATCGGGACAGTTAGATTCGGGAATGATCATTTCGGTGCTATTATGGGTTATGGAGACTATGTTGTTGGCAAAAGTGTTATCTCCAGGGTTTACTATGTAGAAGGTCTTGGTTACAACTTGTTCTCTGTTGGTCAATTCTGCGATTCTGATCTAGAAGTAGCCTTCAGAAAACATACCTGCTTCGTTAGAGAACTTGATGGTAAGGAACTTTTAAGAGGTTCACGTGGTTCAAATCTGTACACCATCTCTATCGAAGATATGATGAAGTCTTCTCCAATTTGCTTACTGTCAAAGGCCTATAAAATAAAGTCATGGTTATGGCATCGTCGTCTCAATCACTTAAACTTCGGTACCATCAATGATCTCTCCAGAAAAGACTTAGTTGTAGGTTTACCTAGACTCAAGTATGAAAAGGATCATCTTTGTTCAGCATGTCAATTGGGAAAAAGCAAGAAGTATGCCCATAAACCCAAACCTACTAACTCTGTCACAGAAGTTCTTCATATGATTCATATGGATTTATGTAGACCAATGAGGGTGCAGAATATATTTGGGAAGAAATATGTGTTAGTTGTGGTTGATGATTACTCTAGATTCACCTGGGTCAAGTTCTTAAGGACAAAGGATGAAACTCCTGATATCATCATCAAACTCATCAAACAGCTGCAGGTTCGGCTTAACAAAACAGTCAGAATAATAAGAACAGACAATGGAACTGAGTTTGTCAACAAACAACTCAGTGAATTTTATGAAAGCGTTGGAATCAGCCATCAAAGAAGTGTTCCACGAACTCCTCAACAGAACGGTGTAGTTGAAAGACAAAATCAAACTCTTGTAGAAGCCGCTAGAACAATGCTGATTTACTCAAAGGTTCCAATGTTTCACCGGGCTCAAGCTATTGCCACTGCATGCTACACACAAAATCATTCCCTGATTCACACTGTTCATGGAAAAACTCCATATGAACTTGTCCACAACAGAAAACCTAATCTCTCTTTCCTTCGTGTGTTTGGTGCATTGTGTTATCCAACTAATGAGGGACAAGACTTAGGCAAACTTAGAGCTAAAGCAGACATTGGAGTATTTGTAGGGCATGCTCCAAACAAAAAGCGATACCGAATCTACAACAAAAGAACCCGAAATATCATGGAAACAATTCACGTTATGTTTGATGAGCTGACCGGTCAAATGGCTCCTGGACAATCTAGTTCAGGACCCGCACTTCAAAACAGTCTCATTGGTTCATCCCTTGTTCCAAACTCCTCTCAAGAAACTCCATATGTACCTCCATCTGAAGATGATTTAAAGAAATTGTTTGATCCTATGTTTGATGAACTTTATGATCCAAGTACTAATGAGGTGTCGATCCCTACAACAGAGGCTGCTTATATTCCTGTGAATGAAGTCAATCCCTCAGTCTCAATATCTTCAAGTCAAGAAGCGCCTACTGCTGATCCTTCAGTCTCATCAACAAATCATCATTCTTCAAATGTACATCATGGAACTGTTTCTGGCATCAATGATGAAGTTAATCCCTTTGCTACTCCTGAAGATGCTCCATTTGAAAACATATTTGCTCCTGAATCATCATCAGAACCATCTTCTTCAGGAGACATCGACTCAGCTACCTCAGTCCCTCAACAACTGCCACATGAACACCTTAGAAAAATGGACTCACGATCATCCACTAGACAACATCAATGGAAATCCCTCTCGTCCTGTATCAACACGGAAACAACTTGCTACCGATGCCTTATGGTGCTTCTTTAACTCCGTACTATCTAAGATCGAACCAAAAGATGTTAAAAATCGCCATGAATGAAGATAGCTGGTTCAATGCCATGCAAGATGAAATTCATGAGTTTGATCGACTTGATGTATGGGAGTTAGTACCTGCTCCAGACTGTGCTATGATTATTGCTCTTAAATGGATCTTCAAAGTGAAACTTGATGAACATGGTGATGTATTGAAGAATAAGGCTCGATTAGTTGCTAAAGGATACCATCAAGAGGAGGGTATTGAATTTGAAGAATCTTTTGCTCCAGTTGCTCGAATCGAGGCAATCAGAATCTTTCTGGCTAATGCTGCTAGTAAGAACATGGTAGTCTATCAGATGGATGTGAAGACGGCATTTCTGAACGGAGACCTTAAAGAAGTCGTCTACGTCAGCCAACCTGAAGGATTTGTAAATCAAGAGCATCCTACTCACGTTTATCGTTTGAAGAAGGCCCTTTACGGTTTAAAGCAAGCTCCAAGGGCATGGTATGATACACTGTCAAAGTTTCTTCTATCAACCAGATTTAGCAAAGGAGCAGTTGATCCAACATTGTTCACCAGGAAGTCAGGCAAGCATTTAATTCATGTTCAAATTTATGTTGATGATATTATTTTTGCCTCGACAGACCCAATGGAATGTGATCGTTTTTCAAATGAAATGAGTTCAAAATTTCAAATGTCAATGATGGGACAAATGTCATTTTTCTTGGGATTACAAATTTCGCAAAGTCCCGGAGGCATGTTTATAAATCAATCTAAATATGCAACTGAGATCTTAAAGAAATTTGGATTTGATTCAAGTGACCCTGTTGACACTCCCATGATTGATCGAACCAAACTAGATGAGGACCACTCAGGGATCATGATTGACCAAACAAAATATCGTAGTATGATTGGATCCCTGATGCACCTCACAGCTAGTAGACCAGACATCTTGTTCGCCGTTTGCATGTGTGCTAGATACCAGGCTAAGCCTACTAAAAAGCACCTTGAAGCAGTTAAACGGGTATTTCGGTATCTCCAAGAAACCATCAATATGGGTCTTTGGTACCCGAAGGACACCGGTATGTCACTAACAGCCTATGCAGATGTTGATCATGCAGGGTGTCAAGATACTCGTCGAAGTACATCTGGAGGTGCTCAGTTTTTGGGTGATAAGCTTGTGAGCTGGTCTTCAAAGAAGCAAATGAGTACTTCTATTTCCTCTACAGAGGCTGAATACATAGCCATGTCATCCTGTTGTGCTCAAATCTTATGGATGAGATCTCAATTATCTGACTATGGCTTTGAATTCAACAAAATCCCTCTGTACTGTGATAATAAAAGTGCTATTGCTCTCTCATGCAACAATGTTCAACACTCAAGAGCAAAGCATATCGACATTCGACATCATTTCATCAGGGAACAAGTGGAAAAAGGTGTGGTGGAACTCTATTTTGTGAGGTCTGAATATCAGTTAGCAGACATCTTCACCAAAGCTCTTCCAAGAGAACATTTTGAGTTTATTCTTCCACGTCTTGGCTTGAAAAGCCTTCAACCAGAAACTCTCAAACGTCTTCAAGAGGAAGACGAGGAGTAAAGGTCTATCTTCATCTATCTCTTGTATATATCTATTCTAAAAACAAAATACAAAATTATAAAACCTTCAAAATCCATAAAAATATGAAAAATTCGAAAAATCTTCAAAAATTATTGTCAATCTGTTATGCTTTTTCTCGGTTCGACAATATCTACGGTCTTTGAGATGTCATTCAAAGAATGACACGGGACTTTAGATGTTGTTCGAATGTTAAAAAAAAATTAAAAAATTTAAAAATTAAAAAATTCAAAAAATCAAAAAATATTTTTGGGAGAAAGAGAATTAATGGTTTATTGTCATTTCAGGCAGTAACCCGCTTTTCAAAGAAAGAACAGAGCCATTCTCTACCATGTTTTCAAATTCCATGCTCTGATTCTATAAACATTTATCTGCTGAAAATTAACTGCTTTGAAAAATAACTCAGTCTCTATTTTTGATAATCATCTGGACTTATTTGTCAAAATATCAATCTCTCAATCAACAACCTATGTCATTGATTGAGGGGGAGAATGATTTCAATTAAATTAAAAAGTTATTTGGCATTCAATTGTTTTCAAAAGATATTCATGCATGTTTTATCAATGGAGTTTAAAGTCTTAAAATCCGATCCTTATCAGTTAAAACGCTTTCATAATCAAGTCACAATTCTCCTTAAAAGCTTTCAAAATCAATTTAAATCTATAAGAGATCACAAATCTCAAATGATTTGATAATTGTGATCAGGGGGAGAATGTGTGATTTAAATTGGATTTAAACTGATAATTCGGTAAATGGAAAAATGATTTTATAAGGATGAACATGCTCTCCTTCCCACATGTGACAAATGATTTCAAATTTTCCATGCACATGTTGAGGGGGAGCATCTATCTTAAACCTATGATGTATAACGTGATCACTTATCTCAATGTGCAGGTTCCCTCTAGTATGTGCAAAAAACTCTTTTCAAATCTCGAGGCACATATTAAGGGGGAGCAAACTTATGAAAACCTCATCCTTCCCTAAAATGCTTTATCTACTTGTCTTGATTAGGGAAGTGATGTTGATATTTTTTTAAAATAGTAATCAAAGAAGTAATTTCTTCCTCTTGCCTCCGTGTGCAAAACGATTTCAAACAATTCATGCACATGTTGAAGGGGAGCACTTATTCTAAAAAATATCAAAAACAATTCAGGTACAAAATGTTTTGATAATATATCACAAGTATCTGGATTGATTTTCAAATGGGTTTCAATTGGTTCCAATGGCAGATGAATAATACCAAATAGACCGACCAACTTTACTTTATGTACGGTGATATAAGGATGATAAGGTTAGGTATGTGTTCCCATGATCCGCCAGAACTGGAGGGATCTACCCAGGGACTATCCACTAGTTAGTGTAGAGTTCTTAGGTTTAATGATAAAAGGAGAAAAATGAGATAAGGGAAGAGTGCGGACTGAGACTGAGCTAGTACCGGAATAAACCCAACAAGGTTCTAGCTATGAGGTCTTGGTAAGCACTGAAGGGGTTGAAGAATTAAAAAGAATTGAATGAGAAAAGGGTGAAAACAAATAGCCCTCCATTTATTCAACCTTAGGGCAGAAACCGGGTTCAATTCATATGCTACTGATGGTAACATCGGTATTGAAGACACGACGTCATGGACCCAGTGACGCACTGCACTTCAATTTTCCAAACCACTCAAGTTCCTCTTAAAAGGACTTGTTTCATTCTCACGGGGAACCGACATTATCTATCGACTTTCTCTTAGAGATTGTTGATATTGAAGAAGGAGACCCTCTCCCTAGTCTCCGGCACAGGATCCAAATATGCACAAATTGAGTCTAGAGCCACGAGATCATCAATAAATCTCATTAGGACACTTTCAATGAAGACTCTCTGTTTCACACAATGTGGAAAGAGAGATTATATCTTGAGTCCTACGCATTATCCTTGTGGTTTTGCCAGAACATCCGAGTGATATGTGAACATATTCACAGTGAAGATGGAAAACCTTCTGGAGCCAACATCAAACAAGCTCCTGGTAGGTGGCATGTGCGATCTATTATATAGATCAACCATGTGACAACTGAACATAAACAATGGGGCGATTCAATCTCTTGAATCAATCCTGGTTCAGGATATGGATTGACGGATACCTTTGAAAAACCGGTCTTTGTGCTTAAAAACTCTTTTCTTTAGCAAATCGACCGTGTACGGATATTTCAAATCAAAAGGTGTTTTATGATTGATAATTGATGTTCATTAAAACCTTCGTTGTATTGCAAAAACAATTTCTATTGAGCAATACACGATTGTTTTTCAAATCTCTTTTCATCAATCAGTGGACTTAAATTCGCTGGTTCACTCACTCCGTGTTGTCTTCTTTGAGATGTTCCGGTTTGAGAACAGCTAGAACAGCTGCGAAACCCTGTCAAGGAGATTCTTAGGAATCCTACCTGATCACAGGCAATACTTGTACTGATCAACGGGGAACCGTGGGCCGTGTACCTCAATTCAACGAAAGTGATCAAAGACACTTTTGTGTGCTTTATTGCTAACTGTTTTATGGAGGTACATCCTAAGTTTGCAGCTGATCAGAATGAAGCGGTCAATCCATAGCCGCATGCTCACACTACACATTCATCTCAAAAGAAATCATGATAAGTGCATCAATGACTCTGATATTTTCACTCCATGCTTCTGCTACGCTGCTGCCAATATCATGAATCAACGAAAGCTTCCGTTACTCTGATGAGAAGATATCATGATCAAGAATGTGAGCATGTCGGTCCGAATGTCACAACATCACAAAATTCCAACACCACAATGGATGTCTCAGAGATTTTTCATAGCTGATGATCTCAAAAGCTGGCTCAAAATTATTATCACGTGGATCAGTAAAAGACCTCCACTTGGACTATCCAAACATGCAATCAGAAGAATTAATGTCTACGAGCTTCAGAGCAAAGTACTACATCAAGAATGCAAGAACTATTCTAATGAAATATCTGGTTGTATTCAATGTAACTTTTGTACATGATTGAGGTGACCTCCCTTAGGGGGAGATTGTTAGGAATTAGAAATTCCAGGTATTAAAGAGTCGGTCACCTCAAGAATATGTAATCGATAGAAAGCTCGTAGTCGTAGTTCATTTAAGTTAAGTAGTATTTAGTTAAGTAACACCGTGGAGGACGGACGGGTCTTTACCCACTGTATGCCTGATCCACATCCCGTTGTGTGGCGTTTTATTGTAAGACTATAAATACTCTCTACCTTCCAAGGTAGAGAGTTGGAGCTCATAATAAGATTTTTCTTTCTCCCACTAAAGTTCCCTAAACCTCTAACTTTCTCTCTCTAAAACTCATCTCCTATACGCCTATGTATGATTGTGTTATTATGTGTATGTGAAATCCAATATCCATCAACGTTGCTGGTGTTCTATTGGATGATATAACCCCGAATGGAGAATCTCGATTATCGGTCTTAAAAGGAGCAGCGGGATTCATGATAATGGTGTGCTTCTCTGTGCACCTGGCTAAGGAAAGCTTGAAATAGAGCTTCGAATATGCTCATCCAAAGGATTTTCGGTTTGGGGGAAGCTGCCAAAGTCTCACTTTCAGATGGTTCAATTTCTTTCTTCAATTCAAGAGCCTCGGAAGCTTTGGTGGTGAAAGTTTTAGGGATGATGACTTCTTTCTTCTACAACGGGGCTGCTCGATATCCTTATCTCGGTACTCGTATCATCATCTTCTTAAACTATATCATCTATTCTATCTTTGTAAATACTTATCAGAAAAACAAAATACAAAAATATAAACCAACTAAAACAAAATAGAAAAATATAAAATCAACAAAAGCCCATAAAAATCAGAAAATTGAAAAATACCAAAAATATGTTTTCTCAAGACATGTCTTCTGGTATCGATAACATCTACGGTCTTAGAAATGTCATTCAATAATGGCACGGGACTTTAGATGAAGTTCGAGCAGGAGGTGTAAATATTCTTTTCTAAACATGTCTAAAAAAAAAAAAAAAAAAAAAAAAAAAAAAAAAAAAAAAATGGTTTACAGTTATTTCATACTATAACCCGCACTTCAAAATAGGGCTTGCAGTTACTTCATACTGTGACCCGTGCTTAAACTATGGCTTGCTATTATTTCAGATAGCAACCCGTTCTTTTAAAGGAAGGAAAGTGCTGCGCTAAACCAACTTTTCAAATATTTCGCGCACTTATCCTAAAAACAAATTTGAGGAAAGTATGTCGAAGGACTGCTGTTCCTACACAAATGTTTTTCCATCTAAAATTCTTCAGAAAAATATTTGTTGTTGTAAAAAAATGGTGGAAAATGAGTTGCGTGTAAATCAATCAGTTTCAGAGTTTTTGTGAAAATTAAAAACTCAATCAATGACTTCAGCGCTTTTAAACTTTTCAAAAAATGAGTCATGGATTGAGGGGGATAATGTTTTTCAAATCTACATCATCTAACGGGTTTTCTAATTATCCTAATATGCATAATTAAAAATGATGTTAACCTATGTTGAAGGACTAGGTACCTAGGATATGATTGCTAGGATTAGATGATTAGAGTTTGATGAACACATTATTCCCATACATTTATATGATCTGATTGATATATTGCATTGACTTTTATTAGTCGATTGTTGTTTGGGTGATGTCGACCACCATATATTTGTATGTGTGTTCACTAACGTATGCATGTATATTGGTATAAAAGAATGTTCCCGATCCGGATCCCCCAATTGAAGATGATTGGATGCCGAAAGGAAAGGGTAACTATATCTTGGGTTGACAAATGAAGAAACGGAGCTTAATTGGACTTCTATGGAGAGTTGGCATAAATGCAACGTAAGAGGTCTCACTGCATCAACAGATGGTTTTCTTCTAAGTGATTGAAGAAACGGAGCTTAATTTGACCTCAGTTGGCATTCAAAATGCAACGTAAGAAGAAGTCTCACTGCATCAGCAGATTGTTTTTCTTCCAAACCCTACAACAACAAAAATGGAAGCTTCTCAACCACCTAATGTATCTTTGTGCAGGACAAGTAGTGAATGATACCATTTTTCTAATAATTTGATTAAATTGTTTTGAAAATGGAAAACATTGTTTTGAAAATTAATTGGACTTAATTTTGAAAATCACCGGACTTCATTTTATCAAAACTTGAGTCACTCAATTATCGACTACGGTCATGGATTGAGGGGGAGAGTGATTTAAAATAAAATATTTTCAAACGATATTTCTTCACAAAAGTTCCGCTTTGTACAATATAAGTGGTGATCTAAAGATTTAATGTTATGTCATGGTATGATTTTTTCTTTAGAATCAAGGTCTTTCAAAATGAAATTTTTTCTGTTCTTGTTTGATTGTGAAATTGTTTTATTTTACTAAAAGATCTCTTAAAAACTATCATACCTGACACTAACAATCTTTAATGTCTTAAATTGGTCCTTATCTGTCATTTTTCAAATATTAAATCTTGCCACGTCTTTCCCCAAACTCTTTTAAATGATTTAAATCAGTTGGGATCACAAATCTCAAATGGTTTGATATTTCTGATCGGGGGTAGAGATCTTGTTTTATATCTCAAATCTGTTTTAAATGGAATTGGTTTTAGTCCTTCAAAGGCACTCCTGCCTCCATGTGCCAAACGATTTCAAATACACAATGCACATGTTGAGGAGGAGGATTTATCCAAAAACCAGATGAGTATTTAAACAAGGCCACATTTTCTCCCATATTTTCTAAACCTAATTAAATCACTTGGGATCCAAAATCTCAAAGGGTTTGATATTCTTGATCGGGGGAGAATTTGTGATTTAATAATGAAATTTGATAAAAGGTGATCATTTTTGATTTAATTGTGCAGGCTGCTCTCATATGTGCTAAACGCTTTCGAATCTCGAAGCACATATTGAGGGGGAGCATAACTATCGAGGTACAAAAGTTTTTTTAAAGAGACTTATAAAGTACCTTGATTGAGTTTTCAAATGGTTTTATTAATGGCTTTTTTGATCGTGGATGTGCTTCAAAAGAACTCTTGCCTCTATGTGATAAAATGTTTTAAAATATCCTTTGCACATATTGAGGGGGAGAATTTTACCAAGAAAATTAAATGGTTTTTTTTCGTATGAAAATTGTGATCAAAGAAAATATTTCAAAGTCCTCTTGCCTCCATGTGCCAAACAATTTCTAAATCACACGCACATGTTGAGGGGGAGGTTTTCTAAATGATCAAAACTATTAAGGTACAAAATGCTTTGATCTCGTATCACAAGTACCTTGATTGTTTTTCCAAATGATTTTTCAATTGGTTTTAAGGAAAGAACAATACCAAAAGATCGACCAATTTTCTTTATGCATGGAGTTATAAGGATGGTTAGGTTAGGTATGCGTTCCCACGATCCGCCAGAACCGGAGGGATCTACCCAGGGACAATCCACTAGATAGTGTAGAGTCCTTAGGTATATTGAAAAAAGGAGAAAAGTGAGGAATGGGAAGAGTGCGGACTGAGACAGAGCTAGTACTGGAATAAACCCAACAAGGTTCTAGTTATGAAGTCTCGGTAAGCACTGAAGGGGTTGAAGAATGAAAAAGAATTGAATGTGAAAAAGGGTGAAAAGAAATAGCCCTCCAATAATTCAACCTTAGGGCAGACACCGGGTTCATTACATATGCTACTGGTGGTTACTAAGGTAACACTGGTATTGAAGACAAGACGTCATGGACCCAGTGACGCACTGCACTAAACTTCCCAAGCTACTCAAGTTCCTCTTAAAAGGGCTTGTTTCATTCTCACGGGGAACCGGCATAATTTATCGACTTTCTCTTAGATATTGTTGATATTGAAGAAGGAGACCCTCTCCCTAGTCTCCGGCACAGGAACCAAAAATGCACAATTGAGTCTAGAGCCAAGAGATCATCCACAATATCTCGTTAGGACACTAAATTAATGAAGACTTGCTGTTTCATACAATGTGGAAAGTAAGTATATATTGAGAGTCCTACGCATTATCCTTGTGGTAATTGCCAGAACATCCGAGTGACATGTAAAAATATTCACGATGAAGATGGAAATCCTTCTAGAGCCAACATCAAACAAGCTCTTGGTGGGTGACATGTGAGATCTTGCAAAAGATCAAGCTTGTGACAACTGGATAGAAACAATGGGGCGATTCATTAATTGAATCTACCTTGGTCCAGGAAATGAATTGACGAATACTTTTGGAAAAACCATTCGATGTGCAACCTTTCTTTCTCTAGCACGTCGAATGTGTACTCACATTTTCAAATTCAAAAAGTATCTCTGATTGAAAAAAATACTTTTGGAAAAACCGTTCGATGTGCAAAATTCTTGTTTTCTCTAGCACATCGAATGTGTATTCTCTTTCAAATACAAAAGGTATTTTTGATTGAAATTTGATCTTTCTCATAAAACCTTCGTCGTGTTGCAAAACTCTTTCTTCTAAGAAATACGCGATTGTTTTTCAAATCATTTTTCATCAATCAGTGAATCTCAATTTGCTGGTTCACTCACTCCGTGTTGTCTTCTTTGAGACGTTCCGGTTTGAGAACAGCTAGAACAGCTGCGAAACCCTGTCAAGGAGATTCCTCGGAATCCTACCTGATCACAGGCAATACTTGTACTGATCAACGGGGAACCGTGGGCCGTGTACCTAAATTCAACGAAAGTGATCAAAGACACTTTCGTGCGCTTTATTGCTAACTGTCGTATGCAGGTACACCCCGACGATTGCATGTTCATAGCAACCACAGTTAATTGAAGAAATCATGACTGGTGCATATCTACATAACCTGGTTCTGATATTTTTATACTATGCTTCTGCTACGCTGCTGCAAATATCATGAACCAGTAAGGCTTCCGCTTCTCTGATGGAAAGATGTCATGATTCAAAAGTGTGAGCATGTCGGTCCAAAAGTCACAACTTCACATGATGGCAACACAATAAAGGGTGATCCAGAGATTTACTGTGGCTGATGATCTCAATGAAAGCTCGAAGATCATCAAAGATGTGGATCAGTTAAAGGCCTCCAATAAAAGTTCAAAACTATGCGGACTTTGAAGTTGCACTGCTTCTGCACAAAGATTGCGAAATTGAAGAATTGAAGTCTACGAGCTCAAGAACAAAGTCAAGAATAGAATGCTAGGATTCGAAATGTAAAACATGGGGTGACCTCCCTTAGGGGGAGATTGCAAGGAATTAGAAAATTCTATAGTAAAGAGTCGGTCACCCCAAGTGTTATCTAGCATAAGTTAGCTCGTAGACAAATTGTTAGTTATGTTATTTACTGTTTTATTAGTTAGTTATTAGTCTAGTTTAGCATAGTGCAACACCGTGGAGGAAGGACGGGTCTTTACCCACTGTATACCTGATCCACAGGCCGATAGGAGGTCGTGTAATTTGTAAGTATAAATACCCCTTCCATCCATGGAAGGGGTGTGGCTTCTTTGAATAAACCTTTCATTTCATATAGCAACTCTCTTTCAAGAACCTCCTCTCAACTCTCTTCATCTCTCTAAAATGGCTTACTTGTTTAATCACAATCCTAGACCACCCGAATCATCAAACAACATAAATATTAAGATCCAACAGTACATACTGCATATGATAGATAGAGAAGATCTGTTTCATCTGTATCAACTAGTGCAAGATTATTTTGAGCATATTCCACCAACTGGAGTGGGTTTAGTCTTGCTGGGTTATCTAACAACTATCTGGGAGACAAAAGAAACTAGTAATGATGCTCTATGGAATAATCAAGAAGATTGGGAAATCACAAGCTGGAGATTCTTTGAAGAATTAGGAGTGCATGTATTAGAGTTAGAAGATGGTACCATGATTCATATGTTAGTAGAAAGGATATATCCTCTTACAAGAGATCTTATAATCAGGATGCTAGATCATGGTATGGAAGTTGAACAGGAGAATGAAACAGCTCTTATGGTGATTGAGTTGTTTATCAAATGGACAACTTTAGCAGATGATGATGCATAAATACTGGTATGGTTTTTATTATATAAATCTTTTGAAAAATCAGTACTTTATTCAAAGTACTGCTGAACAAACAGTACTTTATCAAAGTACTGCTTGCAGCACAAAAACAGTAAAAGTCTTTAAATATAAAATAAGCAATTTATGTAAAGTTCAAAATACTTTTTGAAGCACAAGATAACAACAACAAATTGTTTTGAGAGTAACATCTAATGGTAATCAACTCACCATGTTTAATAAACAAGAAATAGTTTGACTCATCATGAGGGTACGGCTCTGATGTGATTATCAAATCCGTTTTTAGTTGACTATTTACTAAAAATTGTATGGTTTTCAACTCACCATATCTGTAATAGTGAAGAGTTGGCTAGCCCACAAGAAAATGGCTTGTGGTAAAGGCTGTGGAAAAACCATTTGTATGGTAATTAGTTCACCATGGTAGTAAGAACTAACTAGTCTAAAAGCAAACGGCTCTTGGTAAAAACTTAACAAATCCGTTGATAGCTAATGATTTGCTAAAAATCACATGGTTATCAATGTACCAGGGTTTTTCACCTAAACATTGGCTACTCCAGAGTTAATGGCTTTGGTAAAGAGACATCAAAATCCATTATTTTTTCAATGATTCACCTCTCAAAATAAAGAAGCTGCTAGAAAGTTACAAGTTGAATTAGATGCTGAAATTGTTCTACCAGAGAAGCAAGCTGTTATACCAACAAGACCACAAGGTATTGCTAAAGAAAGGAATGCCATGATGGCTTATCTGAAGGGTCAAGGATATAAAAGTTTACAGACGTTAAAATATATAGAGATGAAAGACTTATATGATGCTGTTAGAGACTCTTATCAGAAGGAACTGGAAGGTATTATTTCTTTTGATTCTGAAAAGCAAAATGTGGATGCAAGAAAAAGAATTACAAAGAGAAAGAGGACAACTGATGATGAACATCTATCAAAGAAGTTTAAATTGAGAACTGATACAGTTGATGAGCTGAGGAATTATCTAAGGGTTGTTGATTTTGAGCATCCTAAGTCTAAAGAAGTTGCCTAGATGAAGTCTAAGATTTCTACATTTGAAGTTGTAGAATCAAAGGAAGGAGATTATCTTATGTTTCATAGAGAATATGAAAGTTTTAGAACATTCAACTTATTGTGGTACATATTGCATATGATAGATAGAGAAGATCTGTTTCATATGTATCAACTAGTGCAAGATTATTTTGAGCATATTCCACCAATTGGAGTGGGTTTAGTCTTGCTGGGTGATCTAACAACTATCTGGGAGACAGAAAAAACTAGTAATGATGCTCTCTGGAATAATCAAGAAGATTGGGAAATCACAAGCTGGAGATTCTTTGAAGAATCAGGAGTGCATGTATTAGAGTTAGAAGATGGTACCATGATTCATATGTTAGCAGAAAGGAGATATCCTCTTACAAGAGATCTTATGATCAGGATGCTAGATCATGGTATGGAAGTTGAATAGGAGAATGAAACAGCTCTTATGGTGATTGAGTTGTTTATCAAATGGACAACTTTAGCAGATGATGATGCATAAATACTGGTATGGTTTTTATTGTATAAATCTTTTGAAAAATCAGTACTTTATTCAAAGTACAGTTAAACAAACAGTGCTTTATCAAAGTACTGCTTGCAGCACAAAACCAGTAAAAGTCTTTAAATATAAAATAAGCAATTTATGTAAAGTTCAAAATACTTTTTGAAGCACAAGATAACAGCAACAAATTGTTTTGAGAGTAACATCTAATGGTAATCAACTCACCATGTTTAATAAACAAGAAAGAGTTTGACTCATCATGAGGGTACGGCTCTGATGTGATTATCAAATCCGTTTTTAGTTGACAATTTACTAAAAATTGTATGGTTTTCAACTCACCATATCTGTAATAGTGAA
This sequence comes from Chrysanthemum seticuspe, assembly GCA_019973895.1. NCBI lineage: Eukaryota > Viridiplantae > Streptophyta > Magnoliopsida > Asterales > Asteraceae > Chrysanthemum > Chrysanthemum seticuspe. The sequence goes on along the minus strand of BPTQ01000002.1, from coordinate 230,988,340 downwards.
GAGTTGGCTAGCCCACAAGAAAATGGCTTGTGGTAAAGGCTGTGGAAAAACCATTTGTATGGTAATTAGTTCACCATGGTAGTCAGAACTAACTAGTCCAAAAGCAAACGGCTCTTGGTAAAGACTTAACAAATCCGTTGATAGCTGATGATTTGCTAAAAATCATATGGTTATCAATGTACCATGGTTTTTCATCTAAACATTGGCTACTCCAGAGTTAATGGCTTTCATAAAGAGACATTAAAATCCATTATTTTTTCAATGATTCACCTCTCACAGGAGTTTACACACCTGGAAGTGATGAGAATAGTCTGAAACTTTATGATCTGATGTACCTTTTGCCATATGTTGCTGAGTAGCTGAAAAGATAAAGGTTGCTGATAAAGATTGATGATAGAGATTGCTAATAAAGATTACTTTGATGATGAAAATACAAGCACAGTGAGTACAAGACGAATTTGAAGTTAGAGATACAATCTTTCCTTGAAGACAAAAGATGTTGAAGTTAAAGATTCAAAGGAACTTGAAATCAAGCAAGTAGAATTCAAGTTAGGGGAGGATTGTTGGGATATAAAGTCAAAGTGCTGCTGAAAGTCAAAGTACTGCTTAATGAAAAAAGTCAAAGTACTGCCCATCAAAGTGCTGATATGCTAAAGGACTGCTATGCAAATCGTTTAAGGATTAGTATGTAATTCTAGAATATTCTTAGACTAGAATTAGTTTACTTGTCCTACATAGATTACCATAGGCTTGAGACTAGATCAAACCTCCATCGCTTTGGCGTAAGCACCTAGAAAAGACTATCCAAGAGGTCTTTTAAAGGGTTGTAGCGTTATGGTTACGGTAGGGAAACAAAGGGTTTGGTGGGATATGCGATTTAGTGGTGGCAAGTCAAAAATCTTTATGTTACAAGCATGCGAAGAATGGCGTTGCTAAGCCAAGACTCGACACTCTAAACTCTAGATAACTGAAACAAACAAACATAAATTTAAAGATAGATGTAGGATTGTAGCCCGTTTTTTTTTTTTTTTTTTTTTTTTTTTTTTTTTTTTCAACACTCTATTTTTTTCTTTTTCTCTTTTTTTTTTCTATTTTTTTTTCATACACTTTTACTCTACCATCCTCTACGATACATCAAAATGATATGGATTTATAGGCACATCCCTACACTTGAGTTTTTATTACTCTAACACTAATTTGACCCGAATTGAAAAGATCAAAACACTTGGAGTACATTATTATGCAAATAAAGGGAATTTGAATTTAACGTTCCCTTCCCGTCATTTCATAAAATTTAACTTTTTTCATGAGTCCCAATCGTCCCAAAACTGTGTACAAAGGATAGGCTCTGAGGGGTTAACTAGGGGTATCGTGTACTAAAGATAATTGAACTAAGGGTTTAGTGTAATAACAATAATGCACTAAAAGTGAGTGCATACAAGGTAGGCTAAGGCGATTTGGGTGTACATTTGGGGGTGGATTGTAAACAATGCTCTTCATTGACATTTCGGAAAACCGAAACATCACGAGAACCGCGAAAAGGATAGGCTCTGAGGGGTTAACTAGGGGTATCGTGTACTAAAGATGAGTACAACGAAAGGGTGTGGGGGAATTACTCAACCGATGTGGAAGAAGTAATTATATTACGGGTATCAAACAAGGGTTATCCTAATGCCTCTTATCATTTAGTTATTCCTAACTACACAAGTGTAGTCTTACTAGCGATCTCGTAATGCATCACAAAACAAGTTCTAGAATCTATTATACTACCGGTTCACACTCTAAGCATTAAAGATGAATGCTTTAATTCCTACAAATCTAAGGGCGATCCTCACATTTTGGGTGAAATTTAAGTGGTAAAGGGTTTTTGTGCTAGTCATATAATTTCCTATCCAGGAGACGCTTTATTAAGACTAATGGCCCACTCCTATATGTCATGAAAATTTTTAAATTTGGTGCCAAAATTACCCTAACCGATATTTCTCATGGTTTATTACACAAATGAAATTGGACAAAGCAAATAATCAAGGATAAGCATAGCTTCAAAGTTCCAGTTTTATTTTCCCTCCCTACACTTAAACTGAACATTGTCCCCAATGTTCCCCGAAAGTATCAAAGTAATGATAATGGAAGGTAATTAAAAACGAAAGAAACTAGTACTCCCCTGATTAGCTCGGTAGGATCCATGTGAAGTGGTGGTTACATCTTTCTTCAAGAAGAATGTTTGCGTGAAAAGCTCCTTCTCATCTTATGTATCTTCTTCTTGATAAATTAAACCTGCACAGTTGAAGAAAACAAACGAAACCTTCGCGTAAAATCGGCGGTAACAATATATATATGACTCTACTAAACCAGGATATAATGCTTGTGGAATGATGTTTATAGATTTTCTGGAAAATTAAGACCTGAAAAATTCCAAAAATTTATAAGTAGCTCTGAAAACGAGAAAAAGTAATAAGCTATTTCTGCTACTCCTGACGCCGTCAGGTTGCGATCCTGACGCCGTCAGGTTGCGATCCTGACGCCGTCAGGTTATCCTAACAGAAACTGGCCTGCAATTTTCTGGAAAAAATTCTGGAACATTTTTATCTTTAAAATCTAAAAAACTTTCCTGCAAAACATCCATTATGACTCGATACAGTCATTTGACTCGAACAAACACACATGTATATCTTTTAATTAATTGGAATTCTCATGTTCATGTTTCTTATGAAAACGTGTGTAATCCTCCCTACACTTATCCCTTACGTAAAATACCTTTATATGTAATTAAGACGAGGTTAAAGACTAAATAAAGCATTTTTACAAATTTAAACATGAGAATAAACAATCAATAAAAGATACACGACACAAACAAGCAAACAATTAAGCATGGGTTGCCTCCCACGAAGCGCTTTTATTTATTTATGAGTCTTGTAGCTAGACTCGAAGTCGTGCCCCTACGTGACTTCATTACTGTCACCTTCTACCTTTACTAGTCCTTCATCAAAAGGGCGTAAACGTTGTATGCTTACCGTGCATTCCTTCCCAACGTCGTCTATTATGACAACGGTTTTATCTTTTAGATTAGTTTCCTTCACCGTATAAGGCCCAACGTCGTCTATTGAGATAGGATTATTTCCTAACTTTTTATCGCGCTTCCACAATGTTGCATGTAGTCCTTGAACCATGAAATCTCTAAGCCCTTTCTCCTAATCGTTCATTTTCTTCCTAACCACATTGTTAGGGACTTGTGGATTCTCATTCGTAATCTTTTCCATGATCTTAAGAGGATACCTTGGAACTAGAGGTATCCTAGCGTACCCTTTGCCGCTTTTAAGTATCATGATGACCTCACCGCATTTGATGGTTGCTTTCGCAGTGGCCAGAAAAGGTGTTCCAAGAATGAGTGTCATATTTCTATCTTCTTCAATGTCTATAATCACAAAGTCTACCAGATAGACAATATTAGCCACTTCTACTAAAACATGCTACTCCTATGGGGTAGACATATGTGTGATTTGCTAAGGAAAGTATAAGATTGGTCTTGGCTGGCTTTTCCCTAGTCAACTTATTATAGACTGATAATGGCATTATGTTTACATCAGACCTTTGATCAGCTAAGGCATTTATATTATCAATGTCACCTATGCTACATGGTATCACGAAGTTCCCCGTGGTTTCCCGCTTTTTAGTTACTGGTTTTTTTAGAACCAGCTCATACATAGGTCACATAGGCATTGTGTCGTACTCTTTTTCTGTTATCTTTCCTTCAAGGGCTTTCCTAAGAACCTCATTGTACCTAAAGTTGTTTACTTGGTTGACAATGGTTTTTTTGTTTATCTCGTGCTTAAGGTAGTACTCAATGGTTTCAGGCTCATCATTAGTTTCAGCCTCCTCCCTCTGGCTTTTCTCAGTTTTCTTCTCCTCACCCTTTCCATCTTCATCAGGCATAATGGAAATGGCATTAACAAATGAAGTGGGAGGGTAATCATTGCTTCTTACTAGTACCTTTTCGGGGACTTTTGTCTTGGTATACTCTTTTACCAAGTTCACCATCTCCGTCATTTTTGCCTGCATCTCCTCCCTTTGCCTATAAACCTCCTCTTCAATTTTTTCTAATCTCTCCGTATGAGCTGCCATGTACTCCCTCATTTGTTCCTTAAAGCTCGGTGAGAGTGGTATTGGGGAAGTAGAACGGAAGCGCCGTTTGGAATTAAGATTTTGCTCACGACATAGGGATTCGGAGAAAGGTGTTGGGTAGTTAGCGAAATTAACCATTTCCCGAGTGATTCGTTCGGGGGTTCTCCTTTGCCTTTCAATCAGATAATCAATCCTTCTCTCAAGAGCACTCATTTGCTCTTCAGTGACGTTGTAAGATTCAAGAGGAATTGATATGACATTAACCACTTTAACGGGGGTTTCAGGGGATTCATTCCAACTTTCGTAGTTGTGATCGGCAAGCTCTTCTATAATATCCCAAGATTCCTCTGCGTTGAAGTCGCCAAGCCTTCCACCGGCGTCTTGATCAATGGATTGCCTTGTATGAAATCGGTATGGTCATAGAAGATTTGGATTTGAAGCCAAAGATCAATGCCATGATGAGGGACTTTATGTAGTAAGTCCTTGAATCAAGTCCATGCCTCATAGAGAGACTCGCCTTGAAGTTGTAGGAACGTCAAGATGTCTCATCTAAGTTTAGTAGTTCTCCCCGGTGGGAAAAATTGAGCAAGGAAACGAGAGGTGAGATCATCCCAACTTGAGATGGATCCGGCGGGAAGTCGCTCAAGCCAATTACTAGCTTGGTCCCGTAAAGAGAATTGGAAGAGATGCAGACGTGTGGTCTCCCGAGTAGTAGCATCGAGATCGATGGAATCGACAATTTTAAGGAAATCATTAAGATGCTGATTAGGATCTTCGGAACGAAGTCCATGGAATGCACATCCGTTTTGCACCAACCGGATGGTGTAGGATCGCAAGGCCGTAGTTTGGGCTTGGTCGGGAAGCTCAATGGTGTTCCTATAGCCTAGGTGGCTTGGTCTCAAGTATTCACCAAGATTACGGCCTCTTGGCGGGTCATTTGGTGGTAGGTTGATGAATGGTGGTTGGTTATCACCTTCCATGATGAAAAGTGATGGAGTTACGAACAAGGGTCATGAAGAAGGGGGATAGACTATGAGGAAGCTAAAAATTGGAAAAAATATTACTTGATAGGAATCAAGCAAGGAAACCTAAACGAGATGGAGTCCTAACTAGCTATTCTATTCCCCGGCAGCGGCGCCAAAAACTTGATACGCTTACACAGCGTGTTCGGGGTCAAAGGAACTTCCTTTTCGTCGAGCAAGTTTTTCAACACCCTAGGCAGTGAACCTAATCATTGTAGTGTAGTATTAGGGTAAGCCACGTTTATTGATATCGTTCTCTAGGGGAATAGGAATGCTAGTAAGAAGTTACTACGCTAAGGTTGGGGTTGAGGAAGATTAATTTTTTTTTATCTTTTTTATATTTTTTAGGAAATGGAAAGGTACTAATCTCGGGGTTTGGATTTGGGGATTGGTATTTCTACCGGTTACTCTACTTATCTAATTATCTAATTAACTAAGTTAAGGGTAGTCTATGTCTATTGTTGTGTGCTCGTATGATGATTAAAAATGTGTTTACTTAGGTTTTATTACTCCCTAGTTATCTCTTATTGATGGTTGAATTGTCACGTCCTTATTCTTAACGTGTTGTGTTTCTAAGGTCGTAGGGTATGCGTTTATCCCTAACTCTTTGAAACTACTAAAGGTTAATGACTACGAAATCTCTAGGATTCATAAACTTAACACTAAGGTATTCTTTGGATGTTTAGCCTACAATTCCACTAGTAACTATATGCTAAGGTTCAACAAAGATTAATCAAGCATTAATAGCACAAGGAATGATCTATCGCAATACTAGGTCAATCACAATTAAGATAAGAGACAACCAATCAATATTCAATAAATAGGTTTCATATTACCTAAGAAAACACACAAGTAAATTAGCCGGGCATGGAGAACATGCAAGCATACACACAATCAATTGAAGACATAATTGAATTAATGAAGTAAAACACTTATCTTGATGTAACATAGGGTATGGAACCGTAAAATACTATACAAGACAGCCTTGGTTCGGTTTAGGTTTATTACTCCACAAAACTACCTCTTTTAAAAACTGAAAAATTCGGATTCTATATATACTGTTACAAACTGCGACGGCGTCACTCTTTAATTGTGACACCGTCGGGTCGCCGCCGTTAGGTTTTCGTCTTGGCCACGTTATCATTGTGACGGCGTCACCTTATGCCCGTGACGCCGTCTCCTTCAGTCTCTGACGTCGTCTAGATCAAATCTAGGTCGTCTGAGCTGCGACGCCCTACTCTTTTAAAACCTGATGCCGTCACTTGTAAATAAGCAATTTGGCTACTGAGTCGTCACAAAACTTGTTCCGACGGCGTCGCAAATAGAACCTGACGCCATCCCCTTTCAATTCACCAGCCTGAGTGTCTCGATTCTTGACTTTGGCCATTTTCTTCGTATATTCGCGTCTTTTTCGTTCGAATAAGTGTCATTCCAGCAATTTGCCTTCAAGAGACCTAAAAAGTGAAAAGGAATGAAATTAAGTAGTAACGGATACAAAAGTGGTCAATTAAGGGCTTAACTGACCTCTCAAAAATGTACCTTTTAAATCCTTATCAGTCTGGATCCAATTGTACAAAAACATTGTTCTTTTATCCAAAATTAGACCTTGCTCGATTACGTGCCAATTGTTTGAAAAATAACTTTTTGATTAGATTGAAATCATTCTCCCCCTCAATCAAAGACATAAGTTGTTGATTGAGTGTTAGAGATTTTGACAGATGATAAGTCCAAATGATTTTCAAAAGTATAATTTTAGTTATTTTCAAAGCAATTTTGTTTTCATTAGATGACAAATATTTTTCAGAAGAATCGTTAGAAGGAAAAATATTTGGTTTTACACTTAGGTTTTTAGAATCAGAGCGAGAGGTTTAAAATTGGATGAAGCATAGCTCTGTTCTTTCTTTAAAAAATGGGTTACTGCCTGAAATGATAATAAACCATCATTTTTCTACATCTCGTTTTTTTTTTTTTTTTTTTTTTTTTTTTTTTTTGGAAGTTTATGTACATTCGAACTTCATCTAAAAACCCGTGTCATTCTTTAAGTGACAAATCAAAGTTCGTAGATGTTATCGAAGAACAGAAATTTGATTAAAAGACATAATATTTTTGGGCTTTTTCAAAGATTTTCTAATTTTTATGGATTTTGAAATTTTATATTTTTCTATCTTTTTATTGGTTTTATAATTTTGTATTTTGCTTTTTGATTAAATATGTACAGGAGATAGATGAAGAAAAGCCTTTACTCCTCGTCTTCCTCTTGAAGACGCTTGAGTGTTTCCGGCTGTAGACTCTTTAGTCCAAGTCATGGAAGAATAAACTCAAAACATTCTCTAGGAAGAGCTTTAGTGAAGATGTCTGCCAGCTGATATTCAGTTCTCACAAAATATAGTTCCACCACACCTTTCTCCACTTGCTCCCTGATGAAGTGATGTCGAATGTCGATATGCTTTGTTCTTGAATGTTAAACATTGTTGCAGGAGAGAGCAATGGCACTTTTGTTATCACAATACAGAGGGATTTTGTTGAATTCAAGGCCATAGTCAGACAATTGGTATCTCATCCATAGGATTTGAGCGCAACAAGATGACATGGCTATGTATTCCGCCTCTGTAGAGGATATAGACGTACTCATTTGTTTCTTAGAAGACCAACTTACAAGCTTTTCTCCTAAGAATTGAGCACCACCTGACGTGCTTCGACGTGTATCTTGACACCCTGCATGGTCTGCATCTGCATATGTTGTTAGTGACATATTGGTGTCCTTCGGATACCAAAGTCCCATATTAATGGCTCCTTGGAGATACCGAAAGACCCGTTTAACCGCTTCAAGGTGCTTTTTAGTAGGCTTAGCCTGGTATCTAGAACACATACATACAACGAATAGAATATCAGGTCTACTGGCAATGAGGTACATCAAGAATCCAATCATACTTCGATATTTCGTTTGATCAACCATGATCCCTCAGTGGTCCTCATCCAGTTTAGTACGCTCCACCATGGGAGTGTCAACAGGGACACAAGTATCAAATCCAAATTTCTTTAAAATTTCATTTGCATATTTAGATTGATTAATAAAAATGCCTCCGGAACTTTGTGAAATTTGTAATCCTAAGAAAAATGACATTTGTCCTATCATAGACATTTGAAATTTGGAGCCCATTTCCTTTGAAAAACGGTCACATTCATTAGGGTCGGTCGAGGCAAAAATAATATCATCAACATAGATTTGAACATGAATTAAGTGTTTGCTTGACTTTCTGGTGAACAAAGTGGGATCAACTGCTCCTTTGCTGAATCTGTTGGATAAGAGAAACTTTGATAGTGTATTATACCATGCCCTTGGAGCTTGTTTCAAGCCATAAAGAGCCTTCTTCAAGCGATAGACATGAGTAGGACGTTCTGGATCCACAAAACCTTCAGGCTGACTGACATAAACGATTTCTTTCAGATATCCATTAAGAAAGGCAGTCTTAACATCCATCTGATAAACCACCATGTTCTTACTAGCAGCATTAGCCAAGAAGATTCTGATTGCCTCGATACGTGCAACTGGAGCAAATGATTCCTCAAAGTCAATACCCTCCTATTGACGATATCCTTTTGCAACTAGTCTTGCCTTGTTCTTCAACACGTCACCATGCTCATCAAGTTTTACTTTGAAGATCCATTTGAGAGAAATGATCATAGCACAGTCAGGAGCAGGTACCAATTCCCAAACATCAAGTCGATCGAAGTTGTGAATTTCTTCTTGCATTGCATTGAACCAACTTTCCTTAGACATTGCAGTTTTAACATCTTTCGGTTCGACCTTTGATAGGATGGAATTGAAAAAGCACCATAAGGCATCGGTAGCTAATTGTTTACGAGTGGATACCGGACGAGAAGGATTCCCGGTGATATTGTCCAATGGATGATCATGTGTCCATTTTCTGAAATGCTCGTGTGGTTGTGGTTGAGGAACTGATGTGGCGGAGTTGGGGTCCCCTGATGAAGATGGTTCAGATGATGGATCAGGGAAAAAAATGTTTTCAAATGGTGCATCTTCTGGAGTAGCAAAAGGGTTATCTCCATCATAGTTGGCAGAAACATTTCCATGATGTACACTCGAAGATTTAGGATTTGAAGATGATGATGAGTGATCTTCAGCAGGCGCTTCTTGGGATAGTGACACAGAACTAGATGGATTATCTGTGTGGACAGGATTAGGAGCTGCCTCTGTTGATGGTGTAGAATGGTTAATGTCATGAGGTTCATAGTATTCATCAAGCATTGGATCAAACAATTTCTTCAAATCTTCTTCAGAAGGGGGTACATATAGAATTGCATGTGAGGGATTCTGTACAAGAGAAGAAATAACAGGACTACAAGATGAATGTTGAGATGCGGGTCCTAAACTGGATTGTCCAGGAGCCATTTTCCCAGACAGCTCATCGAACGTGACGTGAATAGTTTCCATGATATCTCGGGTTCTTTTGTTGTAGATTCGATAACCCTTCCGGTTTGGTGCATAACCTAAAAAAACTCCAATGTCCACCTTAGCTCTTAATTTACCTAAATCTTGACCATCATTCGTTGGATAGCATAAAGAACCAAACACATGAAGGAAAGAGAGATCAGATTTTCGATTGTGGACAAGTTCGTATGGAGTTTTTACATGAGTGGTGTGGATAAGGGAACGGTTTTGAGTATAGCAAGCAATGGCAATAGCTTCAGCCCAGAGAAACATTGGAACCTTTGAGTAGATTTAGCATAGTTCTTGCAGCTTTCACAAGAGTCCGATTTCGTCTTTTAACTACAGCGTTCTATTGAGGAGTGCGTGGAACACTTCTTTGATGGCTGATTCCAATGCTTTCATAAAACTGACTTAGTTCTTTGTTAACAAACTGAGTTCCATTGTTCGTTCGGATAATTCTGACAGTTTTGTTAAGTTGAACCTGCAGTTGTTTGATAAGTTTGATGATGACATCTGGAGTTTCATCTTTTGTCCTCAAAAACTTAACCCAAGTAAACCGAGAGTAGTCATCAACAACGACCAACACATATTTCTTCCCTTTTATCGTTTGCACTCTCATTGGTCCGCATAAGTCCATGTGAAGAGTATGAAGAACTTCCATAACTGAGTTTGCAGGTTTGGGTTTATGGGCATATTTCTTGCTTTTTCCCAATTGGCATGCTGAACAAAGATGATCCTTTTCATACTTTAATCTGGGCAAGCCTCTTATAAGGTCCTTTCTAGAAAGATCATTAATGGTGCCGAAGTTCAAGTGATTGAGATGACGATGCCATAACCAAGACTTTGTTTTCGAAGCCTTTGATAACAAGTAGATTGGAGAAGACTTCATCATGTCTTCGATAGAGATGGTGTACAAATTGGTTCCACGTGTTCCTTTCAAAAGTTCAACACCATCTAGTTCTCTAACGAAGCATGTATGTTTTCTAAAGGCCACCTCTAGATCAGAATCACAGAATTGACCGACAGAAAACAAATTATGACCAAGACCTTCAACATAATATACCCTGGAAATTACACTATCTCCAACAACATAATCTCCGTAACCCATAATTGCCCCAAAGTGGTCGTTCCCGAATCTAACAGTCCCAATGAATTTACTCACGAAGTTCATGAGCCATGAGCGATCTCCAGTCATATGCTTGGAACAGACTGAGTCCAGGTACCACAGAATGATTTGAACGACCTGCAGTTGAACACAGACAAGTATGGATGACTGGATAATTTGGATCCCCATACGAGAATGGGTTTACTTGGTTAGTAAACGAGATTGGAACACCCTCAACAGAAATAGAATCAATGAGATCACTAGAGGTACATGCAGGACTAGAAGTGACAGTAGATCTATTCAAAGTGTGTTCACTTCTTAAAGGTATCACTCTACCAGTGGGCATCCATGTCCTAATGGGCATTGATCTGGATAATTTAGGGCACAACTCATTAAGATTGAATTTACGGCCAGTAGGTATCCATTGATAACCTACATTACTAAATTTTCTTCCTGTTGGTTTCCAATGTTTTCTAGCCTTCTTCCACCTTGGTTTTTTGACATCCTTATCATGTTTCCTAGTGTTAACATTTTTTACCGGAGATTTAACAGCATTACTCAAATCATTCACAACACATTCATGATTAATACCAGAAATCAAGCATTCATTACATGTTTTGCAAGTAGTAGCAGAATTCGAATTAATTACAGTACTCTTATAGCTAATACTAGAATCAACACGATTCGTCTTATTCAACACAAACTTATTGTTCCTAGGGTGGTCTTCTACTCTCTTCCATTGATCACTCTAAGCTTCCGAGGTCCTATCTTGCTTTGTATTGCCTGGAGGCTTTGACCCGCTTGCCTTAGTGCCACTGATTACTCATGTAGATGGAACGATGGGAACATTAGTTGGTTTTACTATTTTATGCATTCCTGGTTTAGATGTGCTTGGATCTGAAGTACTAGGAGACACATCAAAGGTCACTTGCTTGCCTTTGGGCATAAAGTAAGGCATGACTACTCTATCTTTCATAGTACCATATTTAGGACCTATAGTTATTAGGAATTCTAACAGCTCCTGAGATCGTTTGGCATATAAGCATGCATTCTTAGTCGCACTATCAAGTGGCTTCTCTATCTTATCTTCTTCAACAATCTCACAGAGACATTCTAGACTATCGTTAAGGTACGAGAAGTATGTTTGAAGTGCAAGTTCATTATTCCTAAGATGAGGTGGAATGTACTTCACAGTCATAGCATATTTTGCACAAGCAGGCACCTTTGGTGCAGTAATCTCACAATTTGTGATTGTCATTTTCCCTTTTACCTGACTCTTCAGATTCTTAATTTCATTTTGCAAAGAGGCTACCTTTTCGTTGTTCTTGTCACGAGTGACTTTAATTGATTCACATAACTCTTTGAAATGCAATTTAACTTTTTCATTTTCTGCTAGAAAACATTCATTTTCATGTTGCAATGCATTAATGATATTTTGAAGATGAAAATTCTGAGAGTTCTGAGATCTAAAGGAGGAGGCATTTGGGAGCCAGTCACATCGTTCTTAGCACACTTTAATTGTGAGATTTGGGTTTTCAATCATTTGATTGTGTTACAATGAGCTCGAATCTGTTCATCATGTTTGCTTATTTCAAAAACTGCATCAAACTCAGGAGCAACCGAGGATGTCTTGACATTTGAGGTTTTAACATTTTCTTTGAGATGTTGATATTTTAATTGCAAAGCAAAATGTTCAACTTCCAGCTTAGAAAAATGTTTTACCAAGTTATCATGATCATCCTGTTCTATTTTCTCATGCAGTTTTAAAATTTTGTTTTCAAGCTCAATGACACGATCATGGGAAACTTTCAAAGCAACAGATAATTCATGAAATTGAGAAGCAGTAATAGATTAATTTGTAACAGTATAAAACACATCTTGAGCAACACAACTAGAAATCAATCATTGACCTCACTTTCCATTTCATTAAACACTCTCTTCATGTCCTTAACCTCAGTGTCAATTGCTTTTTGAAGAGACTCAAATTGATCTTTTAATTGTTTAAAGAAAGGCATGACCTCAGTTAAATAACACTCCTTTGTTTGTTCAAAACCCCTTTCCCCTTCTGTAATCCCAGTTGATGTGATTCTCTTCTTACATGTTTTCTCAAAGTCAACAAATAGTTGGTAAACTACATATAAGCTGACTAAGGTTTTGCTTTGTGTGAGAAGAGTTCTAGGCACTAAATGCATAGGTGTATTTGGGGGATACACAATGGCTAGAAGCAATTTCCTACAAGGGGAATTCTTTTCAATAAAATCATTAGCTTTTTGCTAGTCCATATCCTTTTTCCAGAACATTTGTTCAGGGGTCAGCTGGGTCTGAGGTCTAAACTTATTAAAGACAATCCAGTTTTCCTTAGAATAATTTGGTGTTTTATATGCGATGTTATGTTTTATGCACAAAGGATCTTTAAGTTTATCATTCATTTTTTCTCTAGTGACATCTTCTAATTTTCTATCTTCCTCAGTGCACTCAACACAAGTAGGATTTTGTCTAGGCTTAAGAATCTCATTTCCATCATAGATTACCTTTTGAGCTACTTTTGCTTTAATACAAGCCTCAGGATTTGGTTCTTCTACAAGTGCAACACTATGCTTATCACTTAGAACTCTATGCTTAGTGATCATGTGAGCAGTCTGAATGGTGTTCCCTTGTACGTACAACTTGTTTTCAAGTTTGTTCTTTAAAGTTTTTAGGTTGGAAAATTCATTTAAAAGTTTTGATTTCTTAGCATTGAATTCCTGTTTAAGTACTTTTACATTTTCTTGAAGTTCTTGTTTTTGTTTAACAGTTTTGTTAAGCTTTTCTTGTAAGGAATCTAACTCTTGTTTAAACATTTCTTCCCTAAAATTACTTTTTCTGATAATTGTACGCATTTAGTTATCCATCTCCTGTTCACGGGTAGTCAATTCAAACTTAGCACGTTGTTCATATATAGCAACTTGTTCCTTATAGGCATTCAGTTCAGAGGTTATAGAATCATCAGGGGCACATGCAGTTTATTCATAAAAAATATAGTCATCATTGACCGCAGAAGATGCATCACTTGGTACAATTTCACTTTCATTTTGTTTATATCTGATTCAATAATTTCAGTTGATTGTACCTTGTCGTGTATCTTTTGCACATCAACTTCATCGTATAGTTTCAAGACCTCTGATATGATTGATTCCTTGGAGGGACCGGCCTGTTGTGGTGAAGGAGCCTTTGGAGAGACCATTGGTGAGATACTAGCCATGAAGATGGTCCGGGCAGTAGGTTCATCATCGACATCAAAGTCAAATGCATCACAATCTGCAACTTGAAATGCATTTGGATTGTTGTGTCCCATACCCTGCACTGGCTGTTCATCCACATCTGCATCGTAAGTTTTGGCATTTCCCTCCGCAAGAAATAGCAATTTTTCCTCATCCAATACCGCTCCATTATCTTGAGCTTGTACCAGCAGCATTTTGTCCCTGAAGTACTCTGCATTTTGTGGATGTTTTGGAGAGGTGCAGTTTCTTGCAATATGTCCTTCTCCATCACAGTTCTAACACTTGATTGGCTTCCCTTGACCCTGAGCTATGTTCCTTCCTCGATTCTGATTACCCACATATCCTTCACCTACACCAACATTTCCATAACCAGCTCCTGCTATTCCTTGTTCATTCTATCTTCCTTGCACATTTTGCACCACTACCTTTCCTTCTTTGACTGTAGCATGATTGTGGAGATTGGAAGCTATTTTGAGATGATTGTTGGTGTGTGGAGTGAAGTTCAGGTTTTGCTTAACCATTAGAGCCAATTGATTGACAAGTTGTTCCATGAATGTGTCTGAATCTGGAGGCTTATACCCTGGATCTGGAATGATTTTGTGATTACCATTACCAGTTGGTATGACTTGTGATGCTTTGGTGGTTATTCCTACATTAGTGTAAAATGCAGTTGAATCATTTGACGAGCTTGCATCTCCAGAATTGGTATTGAACTTTTCCAAGATCATTCGTTCAAACACAACATGTTTCTCATTCTGAAGCAAATAAGCATACAATTGCTCATAATTTGTGTTCCTCAATCCTTTGTTTAGCTTGACTGCAGTGACAAATTTGTGCCATTCGGGATTCATGTTGTTCATAAACTTTGAATTAAGCTGGATATTTGGCATAGTTATTTTGATATTCCTCATGTCATTCACAAGCTTGTGGAATCTTACGTAATATTCAGTAACAGTTTCCCCTGGATTCATCTTAAAGTTCTCAAAGTCATCATACATCTGAGACTCCCTGTCTTCTTTAGTCAATTCAGAACCAGAGAGAAGCATCTTAACATTGTCCCATACTTCCTTCGCTTCAGTGTTATGATTGATCAATTTGTAAATGTCCTTTGGTAAACCCTGAAGTATAATGTCTGAAGCCCTGATGTATGCATCGTATCTCTTCTTCTCCTTATCATTAAGATCATCATACATCTTTGGTCTATCCAATCCTAATATAATTGAACCATCAGTAGCAGTTTCAAGGATGTCTCTGGTAGTCTCAACTTGATATGGTCCTTCATCAATTGATTTGAGGATATTAACCCCATTTTCCTTTCCTAAGCAGTACAGTCTGATTCTTTGAGCCCAAGAGTCATAATCGGTTCTATCCAGCATGGGAGGACGAGTATCAGATCCTGCAGCTTGAACGTCATCAGCAATGGAAGAGATGATTGTAGACATGTTTGTAGACATGATTATAGATTCTACGGGATTTTACAACTCTTTGATTAAACCGGGAAATAGATTCTTTCACGGGATTTTACTAAATCAAGAGAAAACCGTAAAATGTAACACGAAGAAATAATAAGCCTAAACGGAAAACAATAAGTCTCCAAAGACAAATCGCACACTTGACAAGTCGCACCCTTGACAAATCGCTCTTCAGACAAATCGCTCTGACTGACAAATCTCACCTTCAGACAAATCGCTCTTTTGACAAAACGCACACCAGACAAATCGCAGTTCAGACAAATCGCACCCTAATTACCAAATCGCTTAAACGACAAATCACTTAAGTTGACAAAACGCTAAACAGACAAATCGCTTAGTTGACAAATCGCATGATACTCAAATCGCATAAACAGACAAGTCGCATAGTACACAAGTACACCCACTACTTCCACTACTTTGTCATTTCTTGTCGTTTTGTCTCAATAGACAAATCGCTTAATGGACAAGTCACTTCTCTGAAACAGAAAATCGCACAAAATGAGTGACAAATCGCTTCAATAAGCATTCACGGAGGAGACAAATCGCATACTTCTAAGGACAAATCGCATAGAAGAATCACACTCCGAGAGACAAATCGCATCAAATAAACATTTAAAAACACCACTTTTCAATCCAAAAACAACCCAACCACGATGATTCAAGCCTTACAATTCAAAACCTAAACACTTAGAATGATTCTAAACACAAAAGTACTATCAAAATCCAAACTTTAACACTAGAAATGATCCAAATGATGCAAACTACTCTAAACTCATTCAAACCAAAAAACCTTATGAAAACCACTAGAAATCCAAGAACATGAAAGATGGGTGATCAAACCATGGCTCTTGATACCATTTGTAACATATTGGTTTTCATAAACACATAACAATGATCAAATATGGGGCGTATGAATGATATTCTAGAGAGAGAAAGTGGAAGAGATTTGGGAACTTGGTGAGACAAAGAAAAATGATATTATGAAGCTCCAACCCTTTTTCTTGCTAGGCAAAGGGTATTTATAGTTACAAACATGACATGCCTCCTACGGGCTGTGGATCAGGCATACAGTGGGTAAAGACCCGTCCGTCCTCCACGATGTTACCTAACCAATAACTTACTAACTCTAAAATAACTACTACTACGAGCTTTCTAACGAATACATATACTTGAGGTGACCGACTCTTTAATAACGGGATTTTCTAAATCCTAACAGTAAGTTAAAAATAAAACATAAATAGAATGGTAAGTTAAAAATAAAACATACTATACACAGCACGGTCTGGCTGATTTAACAAAATATGAGATTCTTTGTATGGGGCGATGTAGAAAGATCCCGCATCTCCTAACATTCCCATGCAGACAAATAATTCAAGTTCTTTGTTGTACACAAATACCGAGTGACCCAAATGATTGCCGCTGTACGCTTCCACTATTGGAGCCTGATCCTTTGTAAACCCAAGCAAACGAACCAAAAATAGGGTAGTGATGGCGAATAGGCTTCTAAATGATCTTATGGAAGAACCATTCACGTCCAACAACCATCCGCAAAACAATAGAATATCTTCACCAATAATCATCCCAGAAATAACTAGAGAGGTTCCAAGATCGAAAACATTGAATGGAACTGGGAGTTCATTTTTTAAAATCTGCGGTAGGTCTATAACTTTAAATTGGCTGGTTACCAAATCAAAAGAAATCAACATATAAATCTTGTAAATAACACCGTCCTCATTAGTTAACTTTTCACTCCCAGTTCAATAGATAAAACGACCTACAACTGAATGACTTTTACGTTTCAATTTGATAGTTTCACGAGGGGGTGGAAATTTTCAAGGCTTGTCCACCTTAACGAGTTCAAAGAAAAGACAGACACATACCATAAACCACTTTGGAAAACAGGATAGGAGACCTTCACGATCGTCGGGTCAAGAGTGTCCGGACGGACGCCAAAACCAAAACAAATCTTTTGACATTCAATTTGATGCGTGTAAAGCGGGACAAATACTGCAAATGATTTTTTGATTGTCGGGTTCCAAATAACAGACATTAGATTAGAACCATAGACAAAACACGAAAGACCATTAGAATTTCCAACTGCAATCATAGATGAAAGCATTAAATCTGTATGAAGTGGCGTAGCGATTAGCTGTTCATCTAAAGCTAACATAAAACCTTGGTGACCCATATCGAATGTTAGCGTAAAAAAACACTCATCATTACGATGAACAACGTAATTAAAGATGAAGCTTCCACTATCTATACTAGCCTTCCATAACTTGCAAACACTACGTAGCTGGAGTATAGATATCTAGTTGAACATCCAGTGGGATATTGTCAGATATTTTTGTTAAACAAAAGCAGAAAGATGGGGATAAAGATATGAAGTGAATTGACCAAAAGAAGAAAGAAAGATTTTGTTAAACAAAATAAGAAAGATTTGTATTGAAGAAAGAGATTAGGAACAGAAGACATTAAAGGACATGTACCGTGATGTACTTTTGGGAAACCAAATATTATATTATGCTATATACCAAATATTAATAAAGTATACATAACCCATATAGAAGTGGTTTGCAAACCATATGCCTTTTTGTGTATGTGCACGGGTATTTACAAAAAAAATGTCGTTGAGTTAAAAAAAATATATAATAATCGACTAATATATAACACAAGTAAAAATACCTATAGTAAAAGTTGAAAGAAAAAGACTTCACAAGTGAACATTTGACAATAATTATGGGTCAAACGGACATTAAGGATCGTACCTTGAAAGACGGCTATCAATTTGTGTATTCAACCTTGTGCTTCCAGAAGTATTCAAGCATCCATTCACGGTAAGCTAACGCTGTTTGAAGAGGGTCGTCTACTTCCAGAGGCTGGTTACGGAGCAATCTGTACAAAATAATGTACACCCATACTCCGCAATCGCCATATAAGTCTGATTGTTTTGGGACTTTTGGACACTGGTATGTGATTATATAATCCCCCGGTGATATGCCCTTACTATGCAGTACCCCAGCCTTTGTTAGGTACAATTTAAGCTGTGTTTGTAACTTTCTCTTCAAACCTCGCCACCACCGTGCACCTCTTCCGGCTGACCCGAGAGAGTCATAAAGGTAAATAACGCCAGTGCGGATATGGAGCACAACGAGTACCCAGTGATTTCCAGTTTCATTCACGGGAAACCACACCTGATATATAAAACAAATGCAGAATATTATAAGCTGTTTATAAATGTAGTGTTGTACGGTAAGAGTCTGCCAAACTGACCTTTTCAACATCTCGACAAGCCACAGGGTATGTTGTGCCATCTGAATAAGTGGTAGGCATTTTGCCATCTAGGATTTAAGTGCAGAAATTACACCCTGCCAAAGCCCAATCTACATCGGCTGGTCTAAACCGCCACATCAAATCAACCCATACATCCAAGTGTTGCGGACATATAAAAAGTACGTCCAAATGCCCCTTTTAGACTGAAAATAGTAGATATAAACTTCAACAGCTACTTGAAAAGCTTAAGATAAGATATAAAAGCTTAAAGGTTAGAAGTACTTGTATGATAGAGAAAATCAATTCAAACAATACCTTAAAATATCATAGAAAAGAAGTCCTAAAAGCTATAGTTGTTCCATTTGCAAATCAATGTCTCACATTCAGAACACCATTCCTCCTAAATATATCTACAGTATGAAACAAGATATAATAATTTAGATACAATAATCAATAACGAGCCTGATTCACATGTTTTTTAGCAGAACATAATTGAATCAAATTAAGAAATTTACAAAACCTGAATTTCGGTTTAGGGGTGATAACCCGAATTTTGACTTTCATCAAGGGAACAACCACAAATGCAAATTTAACTAAAATTACAGTTTAAATCGAAGATAAAACACATTAAGTAGATAATAATAAAAGATTGTGTTTGGATACGAGCAATTTTGAGAGGATTCATTTTTTGACACTTAAGTAGATAATAATAAAATATTTCTTCAGGTGATTTGAATTATCTGTAACAAGAACAGGCCACTGCACAAGAAGGTTCAATTGTGTGGTGGTGCCGCCGGATGGTGGTGGCTTCTGGTTGTTGGGTGGTTGTGGTGGTGTTAGTTGTGATGGTTTATGTGGAGGAGAAGAGGTGTGTGAGTCTGTGTTTTGTGTGGGCGTTTGATTTTTTTTTTTTAATTTAAAATGTAAAATGACCAAAGTATCCTCGTGTATAAATACAAGTTGCCAAAAAATATAAAGTTGCCCAAAAAACAATACCTTACAATACATGACATATACTTTCAAAATACGTACTTATGTCATAAGTTGTCGGCCACGTGGCAGCCCCTGGTTGGGTTCAAGAAAATCGGTGAGCAACAGGTCTAGTTTCAAATTAAAAAAAGGTGTGGTCTGAAAAATGATAAGCCTCAGGAAGGCCTGGTCTATTTGCCTCATTTTCCCTTTTTCTTATCAAAAGGCGAATGCATCATCATTTTAAAGCCTTTGAGGCAAAAAAACAGGAAATAACCTCTAGATTTCCATGAAATTATGATTTTAAAGAAATATATAAGTTTACTTACTAAATAATATTGGCATATAATCATTTCTATTTTATTTATATATTTAAAAGGTTTAAGTTAAGAATAGTAACTAACACATGATTGATAAACTTGAGAGTAAAAGTTACATAGAATAATAAAATTAGAAATTTGAGAGTAAAAACTGTAAATTATCAACCATGATGGATAAATATGTTGGAGAGTTAGACCATAATAGCATATTAGAACCGGATCGGTTCAAACTGGACGACGTTTGAGATATGCAAACCGGTTTCAATACAGCAGTTCGGTTTTTGGAAAACCGTTTTTAGGGAAACAAGTTTTCGGTTTTTAGCCGGATTGGATCAGTTTTCGGTTTTTGGGTACACTCCCACTTGCCTTAGTGTGAAGAGCCAATATTTGAGAGTAAAAACTGTAAATTATCAACCATGATTGATAAATATGTTGGAGAGTTAGACCATAAAAGCATATCGATGTAATCGTTTTTAGAACTGGATCGGTTCAAACCGGACGATGTTTGAGATATGCAAACCAGTTTTAATATGGCGGTTTGGTTTTTGGAAAACCGTTTTTAGGAAAACCGGTTTTCGGTTTTCAGCCGGATTGGATCGGTTTTCGTTTTTTTTACACGCCCACTTACCTTAGTGTGAAGAGCCATTTTAATGATAGTTTTATAATTTACGTTTCATGCTTAGAAAATGGCTTCAACGAATTAAATGACTTCCATGAAAGTTCTTCCGGTTAATAATTTGGTTTTAAAATGGAATTCGAATATTGGAAATCGTTTCATAACGTCTTCAAGAGTTTATATGATGTTAAATGATTTTTTTTTTTAACTTTGATTAAATGAGGCTAAGGATTATCTCAACGAATATAAAAGAACAACAATAATGAATCACTACCTAAACCAAATTTTTATTATTTCCAACCTCATACTCATATATTTGTTTTATTTGATTATTACAATAATTAACTCCAATGTATATTACCGTGATTAAAATGCATTTAAAAGTTGATTTTATGTATGCTTCCTAATACTTTTTGGTTTTATATGAAATCCTTATCTATCTTATGGATTAAAAAGTACATTTAAAAGTTGTATTTTTATAATCTGATAAAAATGTTTTGGTACTTTTTGTTTTTATACTTTATAAGGCAAACTAAGTTGTTATGGTCTTAATATTATCTTATTCATGTTTACATTTAAATAAAATCTGATCATAAGTTTGCTTATTGTCAAAATATTTCCAATATATTTTTATGGCTAACAAAACTATATGTCGTGCTATTATTAATAATATATTTGATACTACATACTACGCAGTATTGTTTTTTGTTGGAAAATTTAGTGCACTTGTGGGATGGTTCACACCTTGTAATGGGTTAGGAGGTACGGAGTGTGCACCCATAAGGTCCATGAACACCCTGACTCTAATAGTGGTATGTATTGGTAGTGCTTGGTGAAAGTACTGTTGTGGTTAACGATGATTATCAGTGTTTCCACTGAAGCAGTACTTCAGCAGGATCAGTGTTTCCACTGAAGTGGTATCTCACTGAAGTTGTGTTTACACTGAAGCAGTGGCGTTTCCACTGAAGCAGTGTAACCACTGAAAGCACTATGAAAGTACTGATAAATGACAGTTACAACTGCATCATTATGACCACGTTTAATTGGTCATGTAACCACTAACGGCTATAATGGGGATAATTAT
The DNA here is from genome assembly GCA_019973895.1 of Chrysanthemum seticuspe. Taxonomy (NCBI): domain Eukaryota; kingdom Viridiplantae; phylum Streptophyta; class Magnoliopsida; order Asterales; family Asteraceae; genus Chrysanthemum; species Chrysanthemum seticuspe. The sequence continues at coordinate 230,966,644 of BPTQ01000002.1, read as the reverse complement.
GAGGCTATTAATGGGCCGATTAATACTCATAATTCCATTGGAACGGTCAAGAGTAACCTCCTATAAATAGGAGCTCTGAACATGCATGAAAAAGACACAGAAAACACAAAACACTTATAAGTACAAGGGTTAAAGAATTGTGCCTAATTCTCTAACTGCATTTGGTCTTATCCCAAGTAGATATTCGTGATACCCAGGCATTAGGGTCGAATAGTTTACTTTGGAAAGTGATCACACGATTCCAAGTGATATCCGGTAACCACCTGGTGGTATTTGTTACTGCTGACCATTGTTTGTTTCTGCTGAAACAGTTGATCGTTTCTGTTTAAGTTGATTATCTACACCCTGTTCTGGGACGAATAACCACCAACAATCAAAGTAAACTATTTTGTGATAATCAATGGCAACTGCTGCAATGAAACACATGGCTTCAAACTTTGCTAAGCTGGACAAGTTTGAAGGGGTGGACTTTAGGAGGTGGCAGAAGAAGATGCACTTCTTGCTGTCAAGCATGAGTGTGGTGTATGTGCTTACTACACCTATTCCTGATGATGGGGATGATGCTACTGTGGAGCAGATCAGAAGGAGGAGCAAATGGGAGAATGATGACTACATATGCAGAGGTCTTATTCTCAATGGTATGTCTGATTCTCTGTTTGATATTTATCAGAACTTTGAATCTTCCAAAGAACTATGGGATTCCTTGGATGCCAAATATATGGCTGAGGATGCATCAAGTAAGAAGTTCCTTGTTAGTAATTTCACAAATTACAAAATGACTGATTCAAGACCAGTTATGGAACAATACAATGAACTTCTTGGAATACTTGGAAGGTTTACACAACACCAAATGAACATGGATGAGGCTATCAAAGTCTCTTGTGTCATTGACAAACTCCCTCCTTCATGGAAAGATTTCAAGCATACCTTGAAACATATGAAGGAGGAGTTAACTCTTGTTGAGTTAGGCAGTCATCTGCACATTGAGGAATCTCTCAAGGTGCAGGATAATGACAAGCCAAAGAGTGGCAATGCTGCTGGACCATCTGTTGTCAATATGGTGGAGCATAACAACTCCACCAGGTACAATGACAACAAAGGCAAACGCAAGTATCATGACAACACAAGGGCAGATCCTAACAAGAAGGCAACACCTACTTGTTGGAAATGTGGCAAGACTGGTCACATTAAAAGGGACTGCAAAGGTGTTAAAATTGGTGGTAAAGCCAATGGATCAGGCACTAATGGTTCAGGGAGTGGTGGTTCAACCAACTCACTGAAAGGATGATGATGGTGCGTGGTGGGTTGACTCTGGTGCAACAGTTCATGTGTGTAAAGATAGAAGCTGGTTCAAGACTTATGAGTCACTGAATGATGGTTCTATTCTTCACATGGGAAATGAGTCAACAGCCTTGGTGCATGGTCGTGGTTGTGTACATCTTAGGTTTAGTTCAGGAAAGATTGTAACTTTGTTTGATGTTATTCATGTTCCTGATATCAGGAAGAACTTGGTTTCAAGTAGTATTTTGAATAATCATGGTTATAAACAAGTTATTGAGTCTGATAAATTTGTGCTTTCCAAGCATGGTGTTTTTATTGGTTTTGGTTATTTATGTAATCAAATGTTCAGGCTTAATATTTCCACTGACAGTATTATTTCAGCTTTTGTGACCTCATATGACCAGACTCACTCTACCCTTTGGCATGCTAGACTTGGTCATGTACACTATAAAAGAATGCAAGATATGTCTAGGGATGGTTTAATCCCTGCTTTTGACATGGACACTGATAAGTGTAAAACTTGCATGTTGACCAAGATAACCAAGAAACCCTTTCAGGGTGTTAGTCGTGAGACTAAGATCTTGGAGCTTATTCACAGTGACCTGTGTGATTTGCATGCCACTCCTTCTTTGGGGAATAAGAAGTACTTTGTGACATTTATTGATGATGCTTCTAGATTTTGTTATGTCTATCTGTTACATACCAAGGATGAAGCATTAGATAAATTCAAAGTGTTTAAAACTGAAGTTGAATTACAACTTGGGTCTTTAATCAAAAGATTAAGGACTGATAGGGGAGGTGAGTACATGGATACTCAGTACTTTCAGTCTGTTGGAATAATCCATGAAACAACTGCCCCTTATACTCCTCAGCAAAATGGTATTTCTGAAAGGAAAAACAGGGTGTTGAAGGAGATGGTTAATTCCATGTTGTCCTATTCAGGACTGAGTCAAGGGTTCTGGGGTGAAGCTATGTTAACAGCTTGCTATTTATTAAATAGGGTTCCAAACAAAAGGAACAAGGTTACCCCTTATGAACTCTGGACTAAAAGGAAACCCAACCTGAACTATCTCAAGGTTTGGGGTTGTAGGGCTGTTGTAAGACTCCCTGATCCAAAGCAAAAGACTTTGGGTGAAAGAGGCATTGACTGCATCTTTGTTGGATATGCTGAGCATTCCAAGGCTTTTAGGTTCTATGTTATTGAACCTAATGAACATGGTTCAGTTAACTCAATAATTGAATCAAGGGATGCAGACTTTGATGAGAATAGATTCTCATCAGTCCCTAGACCAAGTCAGAGGATTCCTAATGAAACTCATGACACTGGTGTATCAGAGGTCCCTGATGATGAACCATCAGTGGTCCCTGATGAGGTTGTGGTTCAGCAACCTGAACCTGTGCTCAGGACTCCAAAGTCATTTGGATCTGAGTTTCAACTATACTTAGTTGAAGGTACTAGGGATGAGGTCTCAGACCAATACTCCTATTGCTTCATTGTTGAGGATGACCCCAAAACATTTGAAGAAGCAATGAAGTCCCAGGACATTGCTTTCTGGAAAGAAGCAATCAATGATGAGATGGATTCCATCATGGGCAACAACACTTGGGTGTTGGTTGATCTACCTCCTGGTTGCAAACCTCTGGGTTGCAAATGGATTTTCAAAAGGAAAATGAAGGTAGATGGAACTATTGAAAAGTTCAAGGCTAGACTAGTCATTCAGGGCTTTAAACAAAAGTCAGGAATAGACTATTTTGATACTTATGCCCCTGTGGCTCGTATCAGTACCATAAGACTGCTGATTGCTATGGCATCTATTCACAATCTGGTTATTCATCAGATAGATGTGAAAACAGCTTTCTTGAATGGTGAATTGGAAGAGGAGGTTTATATGAACCAACCTCAGGGCTTCATCATGCCTGGCAATGAAAACAAGGTGTGTAAACTGATTAAGTCTCTTTATGGACTGAAGCAGGCACCTAAGCAATGGCATCAAAAATTTGATGAAGTGGTTTTGTCTAGTGGTTATGTTCTTAACCAAGCTGACAAATGTGTATATAGCAAATTTGATGAATCTGGTAAAGGATTCATCATTTGTCTATATGTTGATGACATGTTGATTTTTGGCACGGACCAAAATCAGGTTGACCTGACAAAGGAATTTTTGTCATCAAGGTTCTCCATGAAGGACATGGGGGAGGCTGATGTTATCCTTGGTATTAGGATTAAACATGAAAGTAAAAGAATTTCTATCTCTCAGTCTCATTATATTGAGAAGGTACTGAGGAAATTCAATTACTTTGATTGTACTCCAGTGAGTACACCTATGGATACTTGTGAGAAGCTGATGCCTAATCATGGCAAGGCTGTATCTCAACTTGAGTATTCTAGGGTAATTGGCTGCCTAATGTATGCCATGACTTGTGCAAGGCCTGATATTGGTTTTGCAGTGGGAAAATTGAGCAGGTATACTAGCAATCCTAGTGCTCATCACTGGCAAGCAGTTCAGAGGGTACTGAAGTATTTGAAGAGAACTATGGATTATAGTCTCTCATATACTGGTTACCCATCAGTGTTGGAAGGTTACACTGATGCAAGTTGGATCAGTAACACTGAAGACAATTCGTCTACCAGTGGCTGGGTATTCCTACTTGGTGGAGGTGCAATTTCTTGGGCATCCAAGAAACAAACTTGCATCACCAGTTCAACAATGGAATCTGAATTTGTGGCTCTAGCAGCTGCTGGTAAAGAAGTTGAATGGTTGAAAAACTTGCTTCTTGAGATTCCATTGTGGCCTAAACCTATAGCACCTATTTCTATCCGGTGTGATAGTGCAGCTACATTGGCTAAGGCTTATAGCCAGATGTACAATGTTAAGTCTAGACACTTAGGTGTCAGGCATAGCATGATTCGTGAGCTTATCATGAATGGGGTGGTATCTATAGAGTTTGTGAGATCTCAACAGAACTTAGCTGATCACTTGACGAAGGGACTGGCTAGAGACTTGGTTATAAAGTCTGCTAAAGGGATGGGTTTAAGTCCAACTTAGTCACTGAATGCTAGGACACCCAACTCCCTCCTGAGGAAACTTAGGAGCTGAGTTCAATGTGGAAAGCTGAACATTCAGTGGACTGGAGCACATGTTTATTTTACATCCCAAGGTTGTGCTCGGAACTTGCTGAAAGGAGGATGAAGTCTTTACTTCTTAATGGTTAACTTATCTTTGAAAAAGTGCTTGGCAGGAGCATGAATAAAGAGGAACCACCTATGTAAATGTTGAAGTTTTGCCGCTTCAGGAAGCTTTTGGACTTTTAGCTTTTACAACATTTATGAATTTGGATATGGACACATGGCTTGTATAGTGTCAAGAGCTTTTAAGTGTTTGAAAACTTGTGTGTAGTTATCTACAGGTATTCAAATGGGTTGAAGGGTTCAATTCTTAGAACACCCTGATTCTCGAATATTTGAACGTGTAATTACTAAGATGGAAATTCAATCCTCAGGACATTTTCGTTTATGCACATGTTTTGCTTAATGTTTATTTTACATGCAAAGGGAGTGAACTAAATTTGGGGAGGATTGTTGGAAAATTTAGTGCACTTGTGGGATGGTTCACACCTTGTAATAGGTTAGGAGGTACGGATTGTACACTCATAAGGTCCATGAACACCCTGACTCTAATAGTGGTATGTATTGGTAGTGCTTGGTGAAAGTACTGTTGTGGTTAACGATGATTATCAGTGTTTCCACTGAAGCAGTACTTCAGCAGGATCAGTGTTTCCACTGAAGTGGTATCTCACTGAAGTTGTGTTTACACTGAACCAGTGGCGTTTCCACTGAAGCAGTGTAACCACTGAAAGCACTATGAAAGTACTGATAAATGACAGTTACAACTGCATCATTATGACCACGTTTAATTGGTCATGTAACCACTAACGGCTATAATGGGGATAATTATGAGGCTATTAATGGGCCGATTAATACTCATAATTCCATTGGAACGGTCAAGAGTAACCTCCTATAAATAGGAGCTCTGAACATGCATGAAAAAGACACAGAAAACACAAAACACTTATAAGTGCAAGGGTTAAAGAATTGTGCCTAATTCTCTAACTGCATTTGGTCTTATCCCAAGTAGATATTCGTGATACCCAGGCATTAGGGTCGAATAGTTTACTTTGGAAAGTGATCACACGATTCCAAGTGATATCCGGTAACCACCTGGTGGTATTTGTTACTGCTGACCATTGTTTGTTTCTGCTGAAACAGTTGATCGTTTTTGCTGAAGTTGATTATCTACACCCTGTTCTGGGACGAATAACCACCAACATTTTTAGAATACAGGAGTAACTTTATTTCCAATCACGGTAAAAATACTATAGAACGGGAGAAAGAAAAATTTGTTAACTATCTAGGAAGCATGGGTTCAACGTTAGCACGTGATTATATATTGTTGAGTTTATGATACATGACATACAATAAAACATGTAGACACCACAGAGTACACAGCGAAAGACTTAAGATCATAACAAATAAACAATTAACTGAATTAAATGCGTAACATACCTCTTGCAATTAGTAGATCTCTTCAATGGATGTGACAAAGTGTTTTAACGAGTTATCCCTTACCATTTTATAACTCAAACCAATTGGTGTAAGAATAATGTCTTACTACCACGTTCTTGTACACACGAATTAACAAACGAATTAAAACGATTGCTAGATCTACAAAACTTTGTTTTAGAAAAACAAAACCAAACACCCTAAAAGAATGTTGTGGCCGAAATTTGCAAGAGAAAGACAAGAAAAGTTTTAGGCTAATGTGTGTGCACAAAAGCTATGAAAAACATTAACCCTAGCCTTTGTATATATAGTGTTACAAATCTTTGGGAACAAGTTAGGGTTTGGGCTTGTGAAAACCCTCCCATGGCCGGCCATAGCATGCCCCCAAGGGATACCCCGAATCTTTTCCTTTTTAAGATTTTACACTACCAGTCCTTCTCTTTACATTTAACGGTCGTTAGTTATTTTCCGTTAAATACTTAACGATCGTTAGACGAGTTTTGTATAATAATTAATCGTAATCAATTAACATTAATTATTAACTTTAATTCTCATTCGTAATGTGTGCAATCCCGTGGTCACGAGTTAGAATCCGGACATGCACGGTTTTATAAATATATACATTTCCAACAGCTCCCACTTGGATATGTTTACAAAACGTGAAATGACATTGGTTAGCGTCTAGAAACACGCCAATGCCCCTGGTACAACTCGTGTATGGTTTTCTGGAGAAAAACCAAGTTTCGATGATTCATCATCATATTCATCCTTTTGTTTCTAATACCATGTTAACAAGAATATGGATCTCACTCATTTCTTAATTAACTATTCTGTTTCTCGCTTTATGTGATTGATCAAGATTACCAATTCTTCTGAACATATTCCAGAAAACCTTGGGCATGGCCATGCAAACATCTTGACAAACCTACGAGGGGCCCATCAATATTATACTTCAAAATAAATTTAAAGGAAACAAATCCCGTTTTGACTACAGGCAGAAATCATAAATTTCGCAACACTTCTGGAAACAACCCTTATAACTACCAGTTACGTATAGCGTTAGATTGTTTCACAAAAATGCACTACATCCATGACATATCTCTGGTATCTCAAGTCAAAGGATAAATATCCATGATATACTTAATGACAAAGATCCATAAAGTATCATCATGTAGGTGGGATAAGTCCTATACTCAATTCATTGAATATCATCTGAAATTAGTCATGCTACGCATCAATATACTTTCAAGTATACTCTAACTAATACTCAGATTTGTCTTAATTCAATATCATTCCCATGTTATTGATTGACAATGGACTATTTAGAATAACTTAAGTTATTCAAGGATTTAAACATGCAAATATAGGAGAACAACATAATAAATGAACAATAAACATAACAAAATACTTTATTTCATTTCAATAATAATGTTTACAATATCCTTTTATTTAAAATACTTAGTCACAGATGGGCATGAAACTACTAGCTAAACGAAGTCCAAACTTATTAGACAAATGATTAAGTTTTTCACCAGGTAAGGCCTTCGTTAAAGGATCTGCTAGGTTATCATCTGTGTGAACTTTGAGCAGCTCAATTTCACCTATCTCGACTTGTTCTCGAACATAGTGATATTGTCTAGGATAGTGTCTGGTGCCCTTCATGACTCCAGGTTCATGGGCAAAAGTAATTGCATCAGAATTGTCACAATATACTTTAATAGGATTTTCAATCGACGGCATGACACCAAGCCCCGAAACAAACTTCCTTATCCAAACAGCTTTCATGGCAGCCTCAGACGCCGCTATGTACTCACTTTCTATAGCAGACATCGCAAGTGTTGTCTGTTTCTTGCTCTTCCAATCCATAACACCTCCATTGATGACAAATATGTAACCCGTCTGAGACTTCATATCATCTTTGTCACACTTCCAGGATGCATCGCAGTAACCTGTAACAGACAGTTCTGCTTCTGGATTTCCCCCATACACTATGAACATATCTCTTGTAGTCCTAAGGTACTTGAGAATATGTTTAACAGCGGTCCAGTGAATTTCACCCGGATTTTGTTGATACCGACTGGTCAAGTTTTGAGCGAACACCACATCAGGCCTTGTGCATCGTACCGCATACATGATAGATCCTACAGCCGAAGCATAAGGAACTTTCTTCATACGCGCCACCTCTGCAGGTGTTGAAGCACAGCCTTGGCTGCTCAAACCATGATTTACTTGCATTGGCAAAAATCCCTTCTTGGAATTTTGCATATTGAATCTCTTCAATATTTTGTCAATGTAAGCACTTTGGCTTAAACCAATTAGCCGCCTTGATATATCCCTGTAGATCTTGATTCCAAGTATGTATGCTGCTTCCCCTAAGTCCTTCATCGAAAAACATTTACCAAGATAGGCTTTCACCTCATTCAGACTTGGTATATGATTTCCCATGATTAATATGTCATCGACATACATAACAAGGAAAGTAACATGACTCCCACTAGCTTTGTGATATACACATGGCTCATCAAGATTCTGAGTAAATCCAAAACTTTTGATTTCTCCATCAAATCTTTTATTCCATTGCCTTGATGCTTGCTTCAGTCCATAAATGGACCTTTTAAGCTTGCATACACGGTTAGGAAATAATGGATTCACAAACCCCTCAGGCTGTGCCATATAGATGTCTTCATCTAGACGACCATTCAGAAAGGTGGTTTTGACATCCATCTGCCAAATCTCATAGTCAAAGTGTGCAGCTATAGCTATGAGAATCCTAATAGCTCTTATGTCCGCTACAGGAGAGAATGTCTCCTCGTAATCAATGCCATAGGTTTGAGTAAAACCTTTAGCCACTAGACAAGCCTTGTAGGTGTGTACATTGCCATCCATGTCAGTTTTCTTTTTGAAGATCCACTTACTTCCAACGACTTAAGCATTGGAAGGAATGTCAACTTCAATCCAGACATCATTATCTTTCATGGATTGCATTTCCCCATTCATAGCAATCTGCCATTTATCCTTTTCAGGATCAGCCATGGCAGCCTTATAGTTGGCAGGTTCATTAAGATCCCCAACCATATTTTCCTCCACCTCTACGTTAAGACATAGACTGTCAGGTGCACGTATAGTCCTTTCGGACCTACGAATGGGAACAACTTCAGGAGGAGCGCCTAAGCTTTCAGGCTCTTCTTGAAGTTGGCTAGTAGTTTCAGAAGGTGTTGTATCTTCTTGATCATATTCCAGATCATATACTCTCCCACTGAATTCTTGAGATATGAGATTCCTTTCAAGGAAATCTCCATACCTAGCCACGATGACTTTGTTCTCTGCTGGGTAGTAAAAGTAGTAACCCATAGTTTCTTTAGGGTATCCTACAAAGATACACTTAACAGATCTGGGTTGGAGCTTATCTGGTGAGTCACGTTTAACAAACGCCTCACATCCCCAGACCTTTAAGTAAGAAAAGTTGGGAGCTTTTCCTGTCCATATTTCATATGGAGTTTTAACAACCTTCTTTGTTGGAACCATATTCAAAATGCGAATAGCAGTTTCAAGGGCATAATCCTGAAAGTAAAAGGAAGAGTCGTAAGTTCAAACATTGATCGTACCATGTCAAGTAAAGTACGATTTCTCATTTCAGATACACCATTTTGTTGTGGAGTATAAGGAGATGTGAGTTGCTGGATAATTCCACACTCAGCTAAGTAATCTTTGAACTCTTGACTTATATACTCATCACCTCTATCGGATCGAAGAGCTTTAATCTTCTTACCGAGTTGTAATTCTACTTCACTTTTGAAAACCTTAAATGTTTCAAAGACTTCATGTTTGTGTTTAAGTAAATAAACATAACCATAACGACTGAAATCATCCGTAAAGGTTAAGAAGTAGGTAGCACCACGTTTTGACACATGTCTAAGTGGACCACACACACCAGTGTGTATCAATCCAAGTAGATCAGAAGCCCTTTTCCACTTGTGGTGAAAAAGGTTTCCTTGTCATCTTCCCAGTTATGCAAGACTCGCATTTGTCAAATGATTCATCATTGACCGTTTGTAAAAGCCCATCGTGTTGCAGCTTTTCCATGCGTTTCTTGCCTATATGGGCAAGGCGACAATGCCAAAGATAAGAAGAGTCACAGTTCAACTTGCTCTTCTTATTTCTAATGCTATACAACGAATTATTTTCATTGGATACACAACCATCCATATCAATTTCAAACACACCAAGAATAGGAATTGCATTAAAATAAAAAATATTATTTAAAGAAACTGAAATTCCATAACTGGTAAAAGTGTGCACAAAATCAATATCTTTTAACAAAGAAGCTGAAATAACACCCCTAACAATGGAGGGTGCATAATGACAATTATTTAGTTCCAAATTAAGGCCGAAGGCAACACTAAATCAAAAGTCCCTATGGCTTCGACAACTGCACGCTTTCCATTTCCAACGTACAAGTATCTCTCTCCACAGGTCACCTTCATCGCTCCTCTAAGTCCCTGCGATGTATTACAGATGTGAGTACCACATCCTGTATCATATATCCAGGAAATTTTCTTATGAGGAAAAGAAAATAATTCAAACATAAAAATACCTGATGAGCTAGGCACCATCTTATTTTTATTCTGAAGACACTCATTCAGATAAACTGGACAGTTCCGCTTCCAGTGACCTGGTGAGTTGCAGTGGTGGCAAGTTAAATCCTTCTTAGGATTCTCCTTTTTCTTTGCAGGGTTCTTCTTAGGAGCTGATGGGATGACAACTTGTTTCCCCTTTCCTTTTCCTTTCCCTTTCTTATCTGCTTGCGGCTTTGGCTTATTCACCCTACCACCTTGTATTGCTAGTACAACAGGTGTAGGAGCCTTCTTTGGCAATCTCTTCTCGAAGTCTACAAGCATTGCATGTAACTCATTCACTGTCTTCCCCGTGCAATGCATGTTAAAATTTCGCACAAAATCACCAAATCGTTCCTGATTAAGGGAGTGATTGATGAGGCCGACACATACATCATTGGAGTATCCACAACCGAGCTTCTCCAATTGGTCCAAGTGATGTTTCATCTTAAGGACATGGTCGGAGACAGATTTGCCAACCTCCTGCTTGCAGCTATGAACCTTTTCAATCAATTCATACAGTTCAGCTACAGGTGGCTTCTCAAACATACGTTTGAGTTCATCTAGCATGCTCATAGGCGGATAGTGCTCAAATTGTTTTTGCAATTGAGCAGACATCCCCGAAAGCATTAGACACGCCACATCAGTGTGCTTCTCTGCCTCTTGTTCAAGAGCAGTAGCCGTATCGAGAGGAGCATCAGGCAGAGGTGTAGTCAAAATATCAAGTCTTTTGGCAACACGAAGGATGATCCTAAGTGCACGATGCCAATCATTGAAACTAGGGCCAGTAAGTTTGTCTATTCCAATCATATCTTTGAAAGCAGAACTCATTAAGCTCATAGTGTTTTCAGGTTGATGAGCCATCTACAGAAAAAGTTCAAAAAATCATAATTAGTATTTTGATAATTTTCCTTTTCAATAAACAATTAAATACCCAAGGTTCATATTCATATAACCAATTAATTATTATTGAAAGCTAGGATCAAAATTGTCATAATCTCATCACGTCAGTTGATCTGCTAGTAATGAACCTTATACAAAGTGGTAGAGCTTTTGCTCAATTGCCAATTTCAATTGCAATTCCTAGATTTATGGGATTTACATATAGCCAATTTCAATTGCCATGTAAACATGTTTTATCCCATCTTATGCCTTGAGTTGCCAGTTCTCACCGCCTAACTCAATTAAGTTGTCCAACTTAAGAAACTGCAAAATCGTCCATGCCCGTTCTCATGACACGTAGACATTTTACCCTTTGATTACGATTTAAGTCACGTTCTCACGCAAATAAAAGGTAATCTTAGGTGTTTCTGTTTCGTTGGATGGCATATAACTCAAATTAAAGGGCAATAATTTTGATGTCAAATCAAATATGTACAAAGATGTCATGCATTCATCTTCGTAGCATAGTTTTAATTAAAACATTTATATGCTTGTTTTAATGATTTAAGCTTTTCATCATCAAATTTTAATCGAGGTATTAGATAACCAATTAAAGAATCACCTTAATTACCACTATATCCTACTACTGCATGAGTCATAAGACCCAAGTTATTCGGATAATTACCACAAAAGTGGCGCGTAGAAATTAAAGTAATTCACCCTTAAGATTTTATGCACACATATAGGAATACTTGGTAGCTCCATTAAGACGCACAAACGAGTGGAGAATCAGGTCAGCGCGAAGCATATTAAAAACCCTCATCTTTAGGGTCGCAATTTAATGCGTACCCTCCTTGTACCCATCACACAGTTTGTCATTAATGGGTGAGCCGTTCTAACTATTTTGTGCAAAAAAACAATCAATTAAACGATTATGATTACTATTCTTAAAATACATGTTTCACCATTGTTTAGGTCAGTTTATTTTTCCTATAAAAAATACCCTTGTTACACATAACAAACAAGCAAGTATTTAAAAAATAAACAAATAAACAATGAATGCATAACATAATAATAAGTCATGCATATCAAATAGCCACATGCAAACCTTTTGATAAATCCTATTAATAATCAATTCTAGATTTGTCAATATGTACATGTTTAATTAAGACTTTCACCCGTTTACAAGAAGGTGAGCCACATGCATCGATTCATCGATTGTGTAAGTCGAAATCAAACACATACCACATAGCACATAATTGATTTAATAATAATGATTGAGGTCTTCCTCAATTTTAGATCTATCAAATATTAGTGTATATCACTTAACAAAGTAAAACATACAATAAAAGCAAATCTATGATAAAACATGCATGTAATTATCATGGATATAAATTACACTTAACAATTAATGCAATTAAACAGAGTTACGCAATACACATAAAATTGCATGCAACCTAGGGTTTCTAATCCAATTAAAACTCAAGTTTACAAAACCCTAATTAGGGCACACAAAAAATGCCCCCCCTAAAAAATTAGGGTTTAGGTTTTGCAAACCCTAGATCTACGCATACAAATAATAACACAATCATGTTTATTTTATTTATGTGTTTCAGTAATTAATTACTTGTTATACAAGGCTCGTGATGCCACTGTTGAGTTTATGATACATGACATACAATAAAACATGTAGACACCACATAGTACACAGCGGAAGACTTAAGGTCATAACAAATAAATAATTAACTGAATTAAATGCGTAACATACCTCTTGCAATTAGTAGATCTCTTCAATGGATGTGACAAAGTGGTTTAACGAGTTATCCCTTACCGTTTTATAACTCAAACCAATTGGTGTAAGAATAGTGTCTTACTATCACGTTCTTGTACACACGAATTAACAATTAAAACGATTGCTAGATCTACAAAACTTTGTTTTAGAAAAACAAAATCAAACACCCTAAAAGAATGTTGTGGCCGAAATTTGCAAGAGAAAGACAAGAAAAGTTTTAGGTTAATGTGTGTGCACAAAAGCTATGAAAAACATTAACCCTAGCCTTTGTATATATAGTGTTACAAATCTTTGGGAACAAGTTAGGGTTTGGGCTTGTGAAAACCCTCCCATGGCCGGCCATAGCATGCCCCCAAGGGATACCCGAATCTTTTCCTTTTTAAGATTTTACACTACTAGTCCTTCTCTTTACATTTAACGGTCGTTAGTTATTTTCCGTTAACTACTTAACGATCGTTAGACGAGTTTTGTATAATAATTAATTGTAATCAATTAACATTAATTATTAACTTTAATTCTCCTTCGTAATGTGTGCAATCTCGTAGTCACGAGTTCGAATCCGGACATGCACCGTTTTATAAATATATACATTTCCAACATATATTTGCTTTACTTTCATGAATGTTTGTGACCAGATGTCATTCGCACGAAGATTTTAATTGTAAATGACACACTGAACTTTATAGCGATAAAAGAAATTACTTAAAATCTCGCACTGCACAGCTCATGGCAACGGGATTGCGAATTAGGATAAACGGAAGAGCAACATTAACGATTTCATGGTACACATGATCAGAGCCGTATTCGAGGGTGTGCGAGGTGTGCAATCGTACAAGGCCTCAAAATATTTATATAATATGTATATATATGCATACGTATTCAAGAAAATGACTCACTTTCGAAAACAAATGTTTCAGTTAAAATGTTTCATCGAAAAATAATGGTGGGAATAGTTTTAAAATGATACTTTCTCATATTATCTCTTTAAAAAAATTAACTTCTATTGCTAGGCCTAGTTTTTGTAGTTAAATTACATTTTGCACCAGGCCTTCACAAACTTAGAGACGTCACTGCACATGATTAGTGAAGATTAATAGTATATACAGGAAACACCAACGCGTTAATGTTGGTGGTTATTTGTCCCAAAGCAGGGTGAAGATAATCAATTCAGCAGAAACAAACAAACTGTTAGTAGTAACAAATACCACTAGGTGGTTACCGGATATCACTTGGAATCGTGTGATCACTTTCCAAAGTAAACTATTCGACCCTAATGCCTGGGTATCACGAATATCTACTTGGGATAATACCAAATGCAGTTAGAGAATTAGGCACAATTCTTTAACCCTTTCGCTAATAAGTGTTTAAGCTTTCTCTTTGTTTTCAAGCTTGTTTTTCTCTGTATATTTCATCTGAAAACAGATCTCCTATTTGTAGGAAATACTCTTGGCTAGTCAATAGAATTATGAGTATTAATCGGCCCATTAATAGCCTCATAATTATCCCCATTATAGCCGTTAGTGGTTACATGACCAATTAAACGTGGTCATAATGCAGTTTAAACTGCCACTTGAATAGGTCAAAACCGTTACAAGCAGTACTATCATCAGTACTTTCATAGTGCCATCAGTGGTTATACTGCTTCAGTGGAAACGCCACTGCTTCAGTGTAAACACAACTTCAGTGAGACACCACTTCAGTGGAAACACCACTTCAGTGGAAACACTGATCCAGTGTAAGTACTGCTTCAGTGGAAACACTGATAATCAGTGTTAACCACAACAGTACTCTCACCAAGCACTACCAATACAAACCACTATAAGAGTCAGGGTGTTCATGGACCTTATGGGTGTACACTCCGTACCTCCTAACCCATTACAAGGTGTGAACTAATCCCACAAGTGCACTAAATTTTCCAACAATCCTCCCCAAATTTAGTTCACTTCCTTTGCATGAAAAATAAACATCAAGCAAAACATGTGCATAAACGAAAATGTCCTGAGGATTGAATTTCCATCTTAGTAAATTACACGTTCAAATATTCGAGAATCAGGGTGTTCTAAGAATTGAACCCTTCAACCCATTTGAATACCTGAAGATAAAATACACACAAGTTTTCAAACACTTAAAAGCTCCTGACATTATACAAGCCATGTGTCCATATCCAAATTCATAAATGTTGTAAAAGCTAAAAGTCCAAAGCTTCCTGAAGCGGCAAAACTTCAACATTTACATAGGTGGTTCCTCTTTAGTCATGCTCCTGCCAAGCACTTTTTCAAAGAAAATTAACCATTAAGAAGTAAAGACTTCATCCTCCTTTCAGCAGGTTCTGAGCACAACCTTGGGATGTAAATAAAACATGTGCTCCAGTCCACTGAATGTTCAGCTTTCCACATTGAACTCAGCTCCTAAGTTTCCTCAGGAGGGAGTTGGGTGTCCTAGCATTCAGTGACTAAGTTGGACTTAAACCCATCCCTTTAGCAGACTTTATAACCAAGTCTCTAGCCAAACCCTTCGTCAAGTGATCAGCTAAGTTCTGTTGAGATCTTACAAACTCTATAGATACCACCCCATTCATGATAAGCTCACAAATCATGCTATGCCGGACACCTAAGTGTCTAGACTTACCATTGTACATCTGGCTATAAGCCTTAGCCAATGTAGCTGCACTATCACACCGGATAGAAATAGGTGCTATAGGTTTAGGCCACAATGGGATCTCAAGAAGCAAGTTTTTCAACCATTCAGCTTCTTTACCAGCAGCTGCTAGAGCCACAAATTCAGATTCCATTGTTGAACTGGTGATGCAAGTTTGTTTCTTGGATGCCCAAGAAATTGCACCTCCACCAAGTAGGAATACCCAGCCACTGGTAGACGAATTGTCTTCAGTGTTACTGATCCAACTTGCATCAGTGTAACCTTCTAACACTGATGGGTAACCAGTATATGAGAGACTATAATCCATAGTTCTCTTCAAATACTTCAGTACCCTCTGGACTGCTTGCCAGTGATGAGCACTAGGATTACTAGTATACCTGCTCAATTTTCCCACTGCAAAACCAATATCAGGTCTTGTACAAGTCATGGCATGCATGAGGCAGCCAATTACCCTAGAATACTCAAGTTGAGATACAGCTTTGCCATGATTAGGCATCAGTTTCTCACAAGGATCCATAGGTGTACTCACTGGAGTACAATCAAAGTAATTGAATTTCCTCAGTACCTTCTCAATATAATGAGACTGAGAGATAGAAATTCTATTACTTTCATGTTTAATCCTTATACCAAGGATAACATCAGCCTCCCCCATGTCTTTCATGGAGAACCTTGATGACAAAAATTCCTTTGTCAGGTCAACCTGATTTTGGTCGGTGCCAAAGATCAACATGTCATCAACATATAGACAAATGATGACTCCTTTACCAGATTCATCAAATTTGCTATATACACATTTGTCAGCTTGGTTAAGAACATAACCATTAGACAAAACCACTTCATCAAACTTTTGATGCCATTGCTTAGGTGCCTGCTTAAGTCCATAAAGAGACTTAATCAGTTTGCACACCTTGTTTTCATTGCCAGGCATGATGAAGCCCTGAGGTTGGTTCATATAAACCTCCTCTTCCAATTCACCATTCAAGAAAGCTGTTTTCACATCCATCTGATGAATAACCAGATTGTGAATAGATGCCATAGCAATCAGCAGTCTTATGGTACTGATACGAGCCACAGGGGCATAAGTATCAAAATAGTCTATTCCTGACTTTTGTTTAAAGCCCTGAATAACTAGTCTAGCCTTGAACTTTTCAATAGTTCCATCTACCTTCATTTTTCTTTTGAAAATCCATTTGCAACCCAAAGGTTTGCAACCAGGAGGTAGATCAACCAACACCCAAGTGTTGTTGCCCATGATGGAATCCATCTCATCATTGATTGCTTCTTTCCAGAAAGCAATATCCTGGGACTTCATTACTTCTTCAAATGTTTTGGGGTCATCCTCAACAATGAAGCAATAGGAGTATTGGTCTGAGACCTCATCCCTGGTACCTTCAACTAAGTATAGTTGAAACTCAGGTCCAAATGACTTTGGAGTCCTAACCCTTTTGCTTTTCCTGAGCACAGGTTCAGGTTGCTGAACCACAACCTCATCAGGGACCACTGATGGTTCATCACCAGGGACCTCTGATACACCAGTGTCATGAGTTCCATTAGGAATCCTCTGACTTGGTCTAGGGACTGATGAGAATCTATTCTCATCAAAGTCTGCATCCCTTGATTCAATAAAGGAGTTAATTGAAATATATTCATTAGGTTCAATAACATAGAACCTAAAAGCCTTGGAATGCTCAACATATCCAACAAAGATGCAGTCAATGCCTTTTTCACCCAAAGTCTTTTGCTTTGGATCAGGGAGTCTTACAACAGCCCTACAACCCCAAACCCTGAGATAATTCAGGTTGGGTTTCTTTTTAGTCCAGAGTTCATAAGGGGTAACCTTGTTCCTTTTGTTGGGAACTCTATTTAGCAGATAGCAAGCTGTTAACATAGCTTCACCCCAGAACCCTTGACTCAGTCCTGAATAGGACAACATGGAATTAACCATCTCCTTCAGCACCCTGTTTTTCCTTTCAGAAATACCATTTTGCTGAGGAGTATAAGGGGCAGTCGTTTCATGGATTATTCCAACAGACTGAAAGTACTGAGTATCCATGTACTCACCTCCCCTATCAGTCCTTAACCTTTTGATCAAAGACCCAAGTTGTAATTCAACTTCAGTTTTAAACACTTTGAATTTATCTAATGCTTCATCCTTGGTATGTAATAGATAGACATAACAAAATCTAGAAGCATCATCAATAAATGTCACAAAGTACTTCTTATTCCCCAAAGAAGGAGTGGCATGCAAATCACACAGGTCACTGTGAATAAGCTCCAAGATCTTAGTCTCACGACTAACACCCTGAAAGGGTTTCTTGGTTATCTTGGTCAACATGCAAGTTTTACACTTTTCAGTGTCCATGTCAAAAGCAGGGATTAAACCATCCCTAGACATATCTTGCATCCTTTTATAGTGAACATGACCAAGTCTAGCATGCCAAAGGTTAGAATCACTCTGATCATATGTGGTCACAAAAGCTGAAATAACACTGTCAGTGGTAATATTAAGCCTGAACATTTGATTACATAAATAACCAAAACCAATAAAAACACCACATTTAGAAAGAACAAATTTATCAGATTCAATAACTTGTTTATATCCATGATTATTCAAAACACTACTTGAAACCAAGTTTTTCCTTATATCAGGAACATGAATAACATTAAACAAAGTTACAATCTTTCCAGAACTAAACCTAAGATCTACACAACCACGACCATGCACCAAGGCTGTTGACTCATTTCCCATGTGAAGAATAGAACCATCATTCAGTGACTCATAAGTCTTGAACCAGCTTCTATCTTTGCACACATGAACTGTTGCACCAGAGTCAACCCACCACGCATCATCATCATCCTGCACATAAAAAGATTCAGATACATATGTAACATAATAAATCTGAAAAGACTTATTAAACATATTCTGACCTTTCAGTGAGTTGGCTGAACCACCACTCCCTGAACCATTAGTGCCTGATCCATTGGCTTTACCACCAATTTTAACACCCTTGTAGTCCCTTTTAATGTGACCAGTCTTGCCACATTTCCAACAAGTAGGTGTTGCCTTCTTGTTAGGATCTGCCCTTGTGTTGTCATGATACTTGCGTTTGCCTTTGTTGTCATTGTACCTGGTGGAGTTGTTATGCTCCACCATATTGACAACAGATGGTCCAGCAGCATTGCCACTCTTTGGCTTGTCATTATCCTGCACCTTGAGAGATTCCTCAATGTGCAGATGACTGCCTAACTCAACAAGAGTTAACTCCTCCTTCATATGTTTCAAGGTATGCTTGAAATCTTTCCATGAAGGAGGGAGTTTGTCAATGACACAAGAGACTTTGATAGCCTCATCCATGTTCATTTGGTGTTGTGTAAACCTTCCAAGTATTCCAAGAAGTTCATTGTATTGTTCCATAACTGGTCTTGAATCAGTCATTTTGTAATTTGTGAAATTACTAACAAGGAACTTCTTACTTGATGCATCCTCAGCCATATATTTGGCATCCAAGGAATCCCACAGTTCTTTGGAAGATTCAAAGTTCTGATAAATATCAAACAAAGAATCAGACATACCATTCAGAATAAGACCTCTGCATATGTAGTCATCATTCTCCCATTTGCTCCTCCTCCTGATCTGCTCCACAGTAGCATCATCACCATCATCAGGAATTGGAGTAGTCAGCACATAGACCACACTCATGCTTGAAAGCAAGAAGTGCATCTTCTTCTGCCACCTCCTAAAGTCCACCCCTTCAAACTTGTCCAGCTTAGCAAAGTTTGAAGCCATGTGTTTCATTGCAGCAGTTGCCATTGATTATCACAAAATAGTTTACTTTGATTGTTGGTGGTTATTCGTCCCAAAGCAGGGTGAAGATAATCAATTCAGCAGAAATGTGCAACTCTTCAGCAGAAACAAACAAACTGTTAGTAGTAACAAATACCACTAGGTGGTTATCGGATATCACTTGGAATCGTGTGATCACTTTCCAAAGTAAACTATTCGACCCTAATGCCTGGGTATCACGAATATCTACTTGGGATAAGACCAAATGCAGTTAGAGAATTAGGCACAATTCTTTAACCCTTTCGCTAATAAGTGTTTAAGCTTTCTGTTTGTTTTCAAGCTTGTTTTTCTCTGTATATTTCATCTGAAAACAGATCTCCTATTTGTAGGAAATACTCTTGGCTAGTCAATAGAATTATGAGTATTAATCGGCCCATTAATAGCCTCATAATTATCCCCATTATAGCCGTTAGTGGTTACATGACCAATTAAACGTGGTCATAATGCAGTTTAAACTGCCACTTGAATAGGTCAAAACCGTTACAAGCAGTACTATCATCAGTACTTTCATAGTGCCATCAGTGGTTACACTGCTTCAGTGGAAACGCCACTGCTTCAGTGTAAACACAACTTCAGTGAGACACCACTTCAGTGGAAACACTGATCCAGTGTAAGTACTGCTTCAGTGGAAACACTGATAATCAGTGGTAACCACAACAGTACTTTCACCAAGCACTACCAATACAAACCACTATAAGAGTCAGGGTGTTCATGGACCTTATGGGTGTATACTCCGTACCTCCTAACCCATTACAAGGTGTGAACTAATCCCACAAGTGCACTAAATTTTCCAACAGTTAACACGACCCGAACACTTTTTACCCAAAATACAAATAGGATTTATTTATGAAGAACAAAGCCCATGCATCTCACAGGTCATGCTGTCTCGTAAGTTATAAGTTTTCACCATGATACGTATGACAGAGTATTGATAATTCACAAACTTTACCACATTAGCTAATGATCCACAAATACACCAACTAACTACAGTAATTAATACACAATTATTAAACTTTTAATGAATACACTACTAGAGAGAAATAACTATTTAATATACAACTGATA